>VZQC01014180.1:0-337872 GCA_009823505.1 Rhizomys pruinosus | reverse complement strand
ATATATATATATGCATAACGATGCAGGATATGTATGGCAGAATGCATACACTGGGGTGGGGTGGGAAGAAGGGAAAGGGAAAATGTCTAAATTGAACTGAAAATGGTCTGAAATACAGGAATCATCAATAAAATTATTTATTAAAAAAGTTCATTAAATATATTGACAAGGGGTTTCAAGGTGTCCATTTATTAGATTTCTCCTTCTGTTCATTTGGCCATGATATCTGGACTCAGGATATGCTTCCCATGCATTTTAGTAGTCAAGATATGAGTTTCCACTTAGATAGTTGCTATGAAAAATGGGAAATTTTATTATTGAGCATTAATTGACAAAAATAGTGGACTTGTCCTTTGGCTGAAGGTGAGTCCACATTATTAATCAAGGCCAAGATCTAAGGTTTTGTGCCTGATTAATACTAACTGGAGGCACAAATTTTTCAGGCCCTAAAAGAAACATATTGACTATTTATCTTTTGATTATACTTTCTTTCTGAGTGTTTAAGTCCACACAATTATCCCAGATTTACCAAAGTTTGATTTCTCAAGTTATTTTGAAGTTCTGGTCTTCAGGGGGGCACTTGATTTTTCAAGGGGTGTGTGGGGGTGTGTGTGACTCCTTTTGGGCATTCTTAACCTAAGTTCCATCTACCAAGGACAATGTCAAGTCTTGCTAGATCATGCTTCCTTTTGGAGCATGCAGTCACTTTCCTCTATGCTGACATTCCTCATTATAGACTAGACAGTGGTTGGATTTCCGTTCGTGGATCTCCAAGACCTTCCTGTACAGGATACCTGGTGACTCACAATTGAAGAACCTTTTAAGAGATGCCCCCAAGCAATATCCACTAGGAACAGTTGACCTCAGAGAACAAGGAACAAAATTGGCCATTAAATCCCTTCTCTGAATTGGTATTGTCATTAAGTTTGGGTGTTATGCATCCAAAAATTTGTTTCATCCATGCGATAACTTTAATAACTATATCATATTTACATAAAGCTTGATATAAAGCCTAAGAATCCTTGCATTAACATTGGCTAGAAGAAATTTAACACATTTGGATAAGCAGGCAAAACCAGTAAGAAAGATTTAAAGAATTTTAGGCATATTTTAAGAGAATAGTCTCTCTAATTTCCCAAACCCCATATCCTGGTTTGTAATTTCCCAATAACAGGGAACATTCCTATTGATGGGAATTAAGCTGATAAATTTTAGCAATTCCATCAAAACTGTCCCCTGGTCTGCATGATGCTGGTTTAGTGAAGAAAACAGCCTTTCATGAGTCAAATTATCTTGAAATCTGGCAGAGAAGACATCAAAAGTAACACTTGTATAACAGGCAGAGACAAAAAGAATATGTTTCAATAGTTAGAGGTAATCCATTACTTGTCTATGCCCCTTTAACCTGAATCTACAACTGGAAGTCCTGTACTATCCAGGAATACACTGAAAACCAACCACAACCCTGTATGCCTATATTCCCATTTAGACCATTAGTAAAATAGCTTTATCGTTTATACCATTCCAGTCTGGAAACATTTAAACACTTCATTCTAGTACAAGTATCTTGTCTACTAAACTTTGCAGTATATATAACCATCCAGACAAATGAGACAGTCCCCTCAAAAACACAACCAAAGGCCTTGAATTCTATTTTACCTAATACTAATATAGCAACTTCTCATTTTTTCTTAGTACCATTTTATTGTATTTTTTACCATCCTTTCACCTTGTGATAATGTCTATCTTTAAAGGTGAAGTAATTTTCTTGCAGACAAGGAAAAAAAATGAAAAGAACAAGATTGGTTTTGTTTCTTAATCCATTCTACCAGTCTATGTCTCTTAATTGGAGAATTCAGTTCATTGATATTTAGACTATTGTTGAGAGAATTAAATTCCTTCCCATCATTTTGATTTCTAATATATTCTTACCTTATGTTTTTATTTCCATAGTGGTAGTATCATTTGTTTTCTGATGTTGATGAGTTATAATCATCCCTGCCCTCCACTCTTTTTATTGCTTGAAATATTCTCTCCCAGGATATTGTATTGGAGAGGAATTCTTTCAACTTATTTATATCATGGAATATTTTCCTTTCTCCTTTAATTATAATAGACATTTTTGATGGATAACTTATTCTGAGTTGACATCTGTAGTCTTTTAGAACTAGGAATATTTTAGACCAAACTCTTCTGACTTTCATTGCTTCCAATGAGAAATCAGCTGTAATTCTGATAGGTTTTCCTTTGTAAGTAACTTGTTTATCTTTTGCAGCCCTCAGTATCCTTTCTTTATTTAGAACATCTTGTTGTTTTAATATGATGTGGCATGGAGAATTTTTTGTGGATCTATCTGCTTGGTCTTCTATAAGCTTTGAGTATTTGTATAGGTATCTATAGCTTTAATTTGGGAAAATTTTCCTCTAAAATTCTGTTGAGCTATATCATTGTCCTGGGATTTTTCTGCTTATTCGTAGGTTTGGTCTTTTCATAGTATCCCATAGTTCCTGATTATTCCATTCTTGTGATTTTAAATTTTTTTCATAATCTTTACTTGATTTATCTAGTTCTGACCTATTATCATCTAATCTTGATATTCTATTTTCTACTTCATCCATTCTATTATTAAGAGTTTCTCCCATCTTTCCCATTTCATTTGTGGAATGTTGGATTTCTTTTTCTCACTTCAACTTGAATTTTTTCAATGTTTTTATATCTTTTGTAATTTCATTCTGAGATTTAGCATTCTGTTTCAATTTATCCCTGTCTTCTTTAGGTCCCTGACTTCCTTGTTTATATGCTACTTAAGTACTCTCAAACCTTTAATGTTTCTAATCATATTTATAATTTTTCTTTGGAGTCTGTATCCTGATTTATATGCAAGGACTCTTTACTACATGGTACTTGAATAGGCGTATTGGTATTTAGCCAGGGTCCATTTGAATCTTGTGTATTGTTACTATTATTATTATTATTGGTCGTTGAACTTTAGACATTTGGTTAGCCTCTGTTGGAGTTGGTTTTATTGTGAAACAGTTGTTTATTGAGCTGACACTGATTTTGATAATATTCTTCATGTGTTTTTGTTGTCTTCTTAATTGATGTACAGGTGTGGATATTTTAGGCTCCAAAATCTCAACTCTATTAAAACTTTGTACAGACCAACACCCCTCACCCAACTAGCAAACTGTTCACCCAGTGGGCTAAGCCATGCAAAACCCAAACCGTCTGGAACTGCCTATGTCTGTTGAAACTCAAACCATGAGGGCCTCAGGCACTCCAAATCCTGTGGGGTGTAAGGTCACAATGCCTCCTTTGAGACAAAGTGGGGATTCCCTACATCCAAGTGGGATGAACTCCTATCACCCAGCCAGTGAGATGTACTCACAGAACCAAAGTACAAGCCCTGTAATCTACCCACGATCCCTCAGGCCCAGGTGCCAAGGTCTGAATAGGGTTCAGTACAAGAAAGGATCAGCAGACACAGACGTTATCCCTTTTGTCTCCTGATGCTATTGGGTGATTTCTATAGTGCCAAATTGTAGTCACTAAGAATATAAATGCCCTTGGACCACCTCCAATGCTTCCCAAGGTTCTTGGGGGGGCTTCTAAGTATCCCTTCCAGGCTTTGCCTAAGCTGTTAAAGCCCCAGGAGGCTGCCTTCATGGAAAAGTCCTGGATCTTGTTTTTTTTTTTTTTTTTTTTGATGTTTTATGTATTTCAGAAATCATTGTTCAGTTCAAGTTAGACATATTCCCCTTTCCCTTCCCCCCACCCCACCCAGATCATGTGTTCTCCCATAATTCTTCTGCATCTTTCTCTCAGTCTTTTTTATATATGTTTAGGAATTCACATTTTCTGCCTTTAATTTTATATTGCTCTAAATTATGAATACATACTTTCCACCCATTTAAAGTAATTACAGACTCTGAAAGTAAATGGTGGGTTGATTCTAGAGCCTGTTAAGAGATTTATATTATAACAACATAGTTGCTTTCAGATAAAGAGAAATATAACAATAATGTTTTTCAGCTTGCTTTTCAACTGTGGATTTGTTGTTAGCATGGACAAATGAGGGAAACCATTCACCATTTGTTTTTCTGGGCCTGTGTTACTTCACTTAGCATGATGGTTTTGAGTTACATCCATTTACCTGCAATGTTCATGATGTTGCCTTTCTTTTCCACTGAATAATACGTCATTGTTATTTTGTTACGCATACGATTTTGTTATGCATGCCTCTGTTGTAGGACATTTGGGTTGATTCCAGCTCTTCACTATTGTGAAGAGAGCTGCAAAAAACATGGATGCGCATGTATCTTTGAGGTAGGATGGGTCTTTGGGTCTATATCCAGGAGTGGTATGACTGGATCAGGAGATAGGCTTATTTTGAGTATTTTAAGGGCTCCCCACATTGCTTTTCATAATGGTTGTATGAGTTTGCACTCCAGCCAGCAGTGGATGAGTATTCCCCTTCCCCCACAACCTCTCCAGCATTTGGTATCATTTGTTTTCTTGATCCTAGCCAGCTTTATGGGGCAAGATGATATCCTAAAGTGGTTTTAATTTGCATCTTCTTAATTATTAATGGTATTGAACAGTTAAGATGTTTCTCAGCCATCTCTATTTCCTCACTTGTGAAGTCTCTCTCTGTTCAGCTCTTTACTCCATCTTTTGAGAAAGTCACTTGTTTTCTTACTTCTTTGTTTTTTTGAGTAGTTTATATTTTCTGGAAGTTAATGCTCTGTCAGATGTACTGGTGGTGAAGATTTCTTTCCACTCTCTGGGTTTTCTCTTCACTTCCATGATTGTTACTTTTGCTGTACAGAAATGTTGGAGTTTAATAAGGTCCCACTTGTCAATTGTTGGTCTTATTTCCTGTGCAGATGCTGTCTGATTTGGAAGTCTTCTGATGCTTATGTCTTGTAGGCTGCTACCAATTTTTCTTCTGTAACCTTCAGAGTTTTAGGTTTCCCATTGAGGTATTTGACACATTTGGGGTTGATTTTTGTACAGGGTGAGAGGTGGAGATTTAATTTTATTTTTCTACAAGTGGTGATCTAGTTTTGCCAGTATCATTTGCTGAAAATGCAGTTTTCCTTCATTGAGTATTTTTGGCACCCTTCTCCAATACAAGGTGTTTGAAATTCTATGTGCTCAAGTTTGGATCTTCAGTTTTGTTCCATTGTTATACAGGTCTGTTTTTGTGCCAGTACCAGGCTTTATATGACTGTAGCCCTGTAGTACAGTTTGAAGTCTGATATAGAGATCCCTTCTGTATTGTTCTTTTCACTCAGGGTTGCTTTGGCTGATCAGGGTCTTTTGTTTTTCCATATGAATTTAAGGATTTTCATCCAAGCATGTGAAGAAAGTCTTCAGGATTTTTATTGTGATTGCATTGAATCAGTATATTAATTTGGGTAGAATGGACATTTTTACTAAATTAATTTTTCCAACCCATGAGCATGGGAGGTCTTTCCATGTTCTGATATCTTCAATCTCCTTCTTCAAGGGTTTAAAATTTTTGTTGTAGAGATCTTTGGTGTCTTCGGTTAGGTTTATTCCTAGGTATTTTATTGTTTTTGAGGCTCTTGTGATTGTGAATGTCTCCTTGTATTCCTTCTTCAGTTGCTTGTTTTTGGTGTAAAGAAAAGCTACTGATTTTTCTAGGTTAATTTTGTATCCTGACACTTTACTGAAACTCTTAATCATTTCTAGGAGATTTCTGGTGGAGATTTTAACACCCCTTAGGTAAATTATCATATCTTCTATAAAGAGGGATAGTTTGACTTCCTCTTTTCCAATTAGTACTCCTTTAATTTCCTTTTCTTGCCTTATTGCTCCAGTCAGTGTTTCAAGCTCTATATTGAAAAGGAGTGGCGAGAGGGGCAGCCTTGCTGAGTTCCTACCTTTAAGGGGAATTCTCCTAATTTTTCTCCATTTAAGATGATGTTTGCTATGGATTTCTTGTATATGTCTTTGATTATGTTGAGGAATGATACCTCCAGTCCAATTCCCTCTAGGACTTTAAGCATGAATAGGTGTTGGATTTTTTTGAAGGTTTTTTTTTCTGCATCAGTTTAGATGATCCTGTGTTGTCTTTCAGTCCATTTATGTGTTTTATGTTATTTACTGATTTTTGTATGTTGAATCATCCCTGCATCTCTGGGAATCCAACTTGGTCATGATACACATCTTTTTGATTTGTGTCTGTATGCTGTTTGCAATTATTTTGTTGAGAATTTTTGCATCTGAGTTCGTTAATGAGATGGGTCTATAGTGCTCTTTTGGTTGTATCTTTGCCTTGTTTTAGAAATTGAGTGATGTTGCCTTCATAGAAAGAAAGTGGGAGATTTCCCTCTGCTTGTATCCTTCAGAACAGTTTGAGTAATAATGGTTGAAAGATCTCTTTAAATGTACTTTAGAACTCTGCTGTAAAACTATCTGGGCCTGGGTTTTTTTTTTTTTTAGTTGGGAGGTCTCATTGCATTTTCAATTTCATCATATACTACAGGTCTGTTTAGGCTCTCAGTCTTTTCATGGTTTAGCTTTGATGATTCCCTCGATTTCAGATATTCAATCCTTTCTCTTAGATTTTCAAATTTAGTAGAGTATAGGTTTTTGTAGTATTCCTGTATGATTGCCTGGATCTTTTCATTGTCTGTTATATTTCCCCTTTCATCACGAATTCTATTGATATGGAATTGCTCTTTCTTTCTTTTGGTTAACTGAGCTAGAGCCCTGTCTATCTTCTTTATTCTTTCAAAGAACCAACTTTTGGATTCCTTGATTTTTTTATTGTTTTCTTTGTTTCTATTTCATTGATTTCTGCTCTGATTTTTTTGTTATTTCTTCCTGTCTGTTGCATTTAGGGTTTACTTATTGTTTTCTCTGAAGCATTTTCAGCTGCAGTGTTAGCACATTTATTTGTTCTCTTTCTGATTTTTTTAAATTTATTTTTATTGATGCTTTGTGTATTTCATACATCATTTTCCAATTCAGTTCAGGCATATATCCCCTTCCCTTCCCCCCCACCCCACCCCTACTCATCACAGATCGTGCATTCTGCCGTAAGTTTTCTGCATCTTTCTCTGCTTTTTTGTTTTGTTTTGTTTTCATTTTTTTTAACAATAGGTGATAATTTGTGAGTACAAGCATCCTTCATGTAAAACCAATTTGCAAGCAGTTGTGCCCAAACCCACACAGCTCATGGGTCCCACCATCCTGAAAGGGGGGGCTTGTATGTTCAATCAAGTTGATCAAATGAGTGTCCAGTCTATATTGTTGTAGTTTCACCATTAACCCCAATCGAAGCCCTTACATTCTACCACGCCCCCTCTTCCGCAGATTGTTCCCTAGGCTTAGAAAAGGGGCACAGGTGGATGAGAAGCAAAACACTCTACTTTCTCTGGAGCTGATGTCTTGGTCTCTAGTCAGTTCTGGCTGTTTTCTTTCATGGGCTGCCAGCTTGTCCAGGCTTAACCTTTCGATCCTACTAATGAAGCACATGCAATTAGATATTTAGGTATTTAAACAGTATAATATATAGCCTTTCGATCCTACTAATGAAGCACACACAATTAGATATATGGGTATTTAAACAGTACTAATTGTTATGGTAGGTTACTTTGGTATAGACACAGATGTTTGGATGGTATGTCAATTCATGATCTACATTTTCTTCTGTCAAGTATGGCAGGGTCTTCGTGTGGTTTATAACATCTCCTAACCATTAGAGGATGTAAGCTTGTGACATCAGCCGTGGGTTATTCCTCCAAGGAGAGAGCCAATAGCCAATTAGATTTGGGATATACAGACATATGGCTGCCACTGCTGCACAGTATTTCCAGGCAGATGAGGTGTAGCTGGTGCTGACGGAGGAGTCTTGCTTGACTCAAGGAGACCTATATTTGCTTTATTGGTTTAGTGGTCTTTGGTAACACTCTCTAAATGAAAAAGGAAATAGAACACTTATCCAACCAGGAAGAAAGGAAAGGAAAAAGCCTCTTTCTGTTTTTTTTTATGCAGGCACACAGGGCTATAAACTTCCTTGTTAGGACAGCTTTTAAGGGGTCCCATATGCTTTGTTGTGTTGTGCTGTCATTGTCCTTTAGTTCCACGAATGCTTTTATTTCTTTATTTCTTTATTTCTTCCTTGACCTATTCATTATTCAAGAATGTGTTGTTTAGTCTCAATGTGTTTGTGTATGTAGTAGGACTTATCTTGGTGTTGATTTTGAGATTTATTGCAATCTACGGTCTGATAGAATGCATGAACTTATTTCTTTTCTTTTTTTTTTTTTCTTTTTTTGTATTTCTTGAGGTTTTTTCTGTGTCCCAATATGTGGTCAATTTTAGAGAATGTTCCATGGTGTGCTGAGTAGAAAGTATAGTCTCTGGTGCTTTGGTGGAATATTTGGTAGATGTATGTGAGGTCTATTTGCTGTATCGTATTGTTAAGTTCAGATGTGCCTCTCTTTATTCTTTGTCCAGGTGATCTGTCCAAGGTGCTCAGTGGGGTTTTGAAGTCTCCTACTATGAGTGTGCTGGGGTTAATCTGTGCCTTGAGGTCCCATAGAGTTGTGTTTATAAAGATGGGTGCACCAGGGTTTGCTGCGTAAATATTCATGATTGTGAAGTCTTCATGGTTAATTTTCCCTTTGATAAGGATGTGATGGCTCTCTTTGTCTCTTCTGATTGCTTCTACTTTGAAGTCTATTTTGTCTGATATTAAAATAGCAACTCCTGCTTTTTTTGGTACTATTTGCTTGGAATACTTTTTACATCCTTTAAGTTGGCTTATCCTTGAGGTGAGATGGGTTTCTTGTAGACAACATATAGATGGATTCTGTCATTCCTTCCCTCTACATATTTTCTGAGTTTTTCATTCTCTCCCTTTAATTCTATGATTTCTTTGAATATATCTGTGACTGTTCTATGATCTGTGTCTTGGGCTTCCTCCAGGAAGGGGCCATTGTGGAAATCCTCCACAGGCTTGGTAGAGTTTAGTGTAGAATTTTTCTGCACTTTTCCCATATTGTTCTTTCATTGTGCTCTTGGCATGTGGGTTTCCTTTCACCTGTATTCTGATGAGAATCTCAAATGCCTCTTAACTGTGTTGAAGGATTGCTTTCCTTGATTCCTTCAGATGCCTTTGTTGAATTCTCCTTGTTTATGGAGCGTTGACTTGTCTAAATTTCAGGCTTTCAATTTTGGTTATATATTGGAAGGTATAGCTCACTTTTTCCTTTCTATTCTGCAAAAACTG
Organism: Rhizomys pruinosus; assembly: GCA_009823505.1. Taxonomy (NCBI): domain Eukaryota; kingdom Metazoa; phylum Chordata; class Mammalia; order Rodentia; family Spalacidae; genus Rhizomys; species Rhizomys pruinosus. The sequence goes on along the minus strand of VZQC01014180.1, from coordinate 328,604 downwards.
GGTAGGTAAGAACCCAGATGACAACCTCTGAAAACTGTATTCCCTCTGCTGTCAGCCAGTTCCTCTAGGTTGGTTGTAGGGCTTACTGGACACTCCCTCTGGAATTCCAGTTTTTTTTTTGGAGGGGTGGTCGTGTGTACCGTGAGCCTGAGCTGGTCTGGCAGAGGCCACCTGCCTCTATGCACAGCAGGCTGAAACTCCCAAAGTCCCACAATCCACCTGGCTGACGTGTGTGGCCTGGTTCCCTGAACCTCAGCTGGTCTGGCCTGGCAGAGGCCACCTTCCTGTATGTACAGCAAGCTGAAACACCCCAAATCTTGTTTCTTAATCATTCAAATACTCAGTGCTTTTTGTTTGTTTGTTTTATTTTTTTTTCTGGTGTGTGGCAAACATTAAAAATTAAATTTATTATTGAATGGGTTATATCTTGATTACTGTCCATCTCATTTGTTTGTCTTCTTGCTCTAATTTTTGTTTCCATAATTATAGATTCATTCATTTCTGTAGCTTATTGGGTGAGGTTATTCCTTTCATCATTCCTTCCATTGTTTCGAGTATTATCTGCAGGGCTTGTTCTATGGTCATAAGTGTTTTCAACCTGCTCTAGTCATGGAGATTTTTCTTTCCCCTTTGACTATGATAGACAGTTTTGCTAGTAAAGTATCATGGATAGACATCTACGATTATTTAAAAACTGCAATATTTTGCTCCAGGCTCCCCTGCCTTTTATAGTTTACACTGAAAATTCAACTGTAATTCTGATGAGTTTCCCTTTATATGTAACTTATTGTTGCAGCTTTCACTATTCTCTCTTTGTTCTTTACATTTGGTGCTTTTATTAGATAAGCTATGGGGGAGTTTCTGCTCTCATGTCTATTTTTATTTTATTTTTTTTTTCTGTGTGTGCCGCCTTATATCTGTTTTGTTGTGCCTTTCCTTAATTTAGGGAAATTTTCTTTTTTTAAATTATATATATTTTTTGTACAAGATTATCAAATCTAGAACCATGTCCCCCACCTTATCCCCCCACCCAACCAGAGCTCATGTATTCTACGAAACATTCTTTTCATCTCTTTCTCAGTCTTTCTCAAAATTCTCCATGTAGAAGTTTACTTTTTTAAGCAGAAGTTCACTGTTTCAGTCAGTTCTTTGAGGAAATTTTCTTCTATTATACCTGTCATTGCCATTGACCTGGGATTCTTCCCCTTTCTTGATGCCTAAGATGCATATTTTGGGTTTTCATTGTGTTCAACATATTCCATTACTGTTTTTTAAGATTTTTCATGTTCTTTGCCTGTGCAGTTCAATTCTTCAACTCTATTGTCCAGACTTCATATTCTGCTTTTCATTCCATACATTCCATTGAAGATGTATTTTCCTGATATTTCAAATTAGTTTACTGTCTTTTTCAATTTCATCTCTTTCAACCTGAGTTTTCTTCAATATTTCCTTTTTGAAAATTCATTTTTTAAATCCTGAATGTCTTTGTCATTTCATACGATAAATATGTATTTTCTTGAGCTTCAATCAGGATATTTTCCCTATCCTCTTTGAGTTCTTTGAGATATATTTTTTAATTTGTTAAATTATTTGATTTATTATAGGAACTTTGGGGTTTCTTAAGGAACTATAATCTTGATTTTTCATATTTTTATTTCTGTTGTTGTGGTAGTCTGTGCATATGGATTTTTGTTGTTGTTGTTGTTGTTGTTGTTGTTGTTGTTTGGGTATCTACTGTGAAAATCAAACCTACCTTTGTTAAATTGAAGGTTAATGATTTTCCTAATGTTTTTTGTACACATGAGACCAATGGCTGAGACAGGTCATATAATATGGGCTCAAGAGCCCCTCATTAGACTCTAGATACAGATTCTAGCAGGATTATCTGAGAAGGTAACATGCTGTGAAGTTTAAAATGTTGTTATGTTGACTGTTATAAACTTAAGAGTCATATTTTCCTCTGATTTAAGTTTTCATCTGTAATTTAGAGTTTTCATCAAGGTGTTGATGGAGTTATTTACAAGTAAACTGTCATGTGACTAAAACTGTTAAATTACTCTATGATCCTTGGTCCTTATATTTTAAGATGATTTTAAGGAACAATCACTTCTGTTCCTGGGTGCAATTTATTTCCACACATTATACATGTGGGGACATTTGCCAGGCCTAGGTAAAATACCTTTAATCACTCAAAGAAAATTGGTCATTCAAAACCTGCTCCCAAGCTGGCATGAACATCTCACAGTTTATACTAGTGTATTTGAGATAACTGTCCCATCACATTACATGGAAAATAAATGTTAATTACTTAGTAATTCTGCACAATTAAGGGTTAATCTGTTTATGAATGTTATGTCTCATGGTATCAAAAATATAAAGAGTGAAAAAATGTATAAAAATATTCTTTTAGTAAGGATTTATGCGAAGATGATGTAAAAAGTCTATGCAAGTGATAAAAGTCTGAGGAGGTTTATTAGGGCAGGTAAAAGACTATATGAGTAAGCTTAATTTCCTAAAGTTCAGCGAACTAGTTTAAGACTCAAAATGTAAATATAGTCAAGTTTTTTTAAGAGCGTTCAGTTTTTGTCCAAGTTTTATATGCATATCACATGACACTTGAAGGTGTAGTAAAATGATAAGATACCTGTATTAAGTTAAATTGGTATAAACACTCAATCTAGTTTACTAATGACCTGAATATGATTGTGAATATACAAAGTTGTTAATTTTCAGTCCTCTCCTGACTTGAGTCTTACTCCCTGTTACAAGTTTGGATTAAATGGGCACAGGTAAATGGTGAGTTACCTATGGCTACTGAAAAATGTACTTTATGTTTCTTGCAAGAGTTGATTTTGATATTTCCCTTGACCTAACCAGATAATTTGGCTCAAAAAGCTAGATTCTATCTTCCTGAACAAGCTGCTTGCAGATCAGAAAAAAGACAGTTTGGATGGACTTGGTTTATTTCCTGTCTTCTGGTATGAGTTACACCTCCTATCTTTCTGGGAAAACTATAAATCAGGATAAAGGGTCTAAAAAAAAAAAAGATTGTTCCCATTTGTATTAATTGTAGTGAACAGTTTTACATTTAAAATAAGCCTGAAATTGTTTAATTCGATCGTGTGAGTTATGCCTACTTAACATATGGTGTTAAGTCCCTCCTCCAGTCAGTATTATACAAGGCTGTTTGAACCATTGTCCAAGCTCTATCTAGAATATTATACAGTAATTAAAGGTGTTAGGCCGGTGTAACTTAACCTTTCTGTATGGATAATCACCATACATAATGCCCATACCAATTTGGCCTAAAACAAAAGTTGGCTAATCTGGGCTAACTGTATGGATGAACAGAAAAATATAACCAAAAGATAAGTAATCATTATATATCCTTTAAAGTCTGAAAGATTGTGCCTCCAAACACTAGATTTTTAAGTCATTTAAAGTCATATATGAGATTTGTTGTTACAAAATAACAAAGTCTCTTCTCTCTATTTAAGCCACTACCTAAGGGAAAACTCACACCCACAGTGACTATTGAAAAGCAGACTTTCCTGAAAAGCAGAGGCTGAGTCCAGAAACTATCAACAAATGAACAAAAGGAGAAGCCCAATAATGGATGCTTTGGAACCCGTCATTGAAAGATTCCAATGGACTTTTTAAAAATTTTATTTATTTATGTGTATGAATGTACTGTCTGCATGTAGGTTTGTGCACCCGTGTCGTGTAATGCCACAGAGGTCAGAAGAGGGCATCGGATTCCCCTGGAACTGGAGTTCTCCTGGAATTGGAGTTCCTGATGGTTCTCGGCCACCATGTGGGTGCTGGGGATCGAACCTGGGTCCTCTGCAAGAGCGGTTGGCGCCCTTAACCACTAGGCCATCTCTCCAGCCCCTCCAATGGTCTTCTAAGTTTGACATTTAATTCACCCTGTTCCTCTCTTGGTTCCCTGCCTAAAAAATGTACCTAGCTACACTCACCTTCACAGGCACTGGTCAAGGATTTTGTTCTCTCTGTAGCTCTACCTTTTGGGATCTTTCAGATAGATCCACTGAGTAGGGTACCCCAGTTGCCACCTCCTATGCCCCTTTTCAGCATGGAAGAAGTAAGAGTGGTCAGCTCCCCAATTCCCTCTTGGCAATTGGGGTAACCTCCTCAGAGGGTAAAGTGATAAAAGTAGGAGCTAAAAATTGTCTAGGCAGTTTAGGGTCAAGACGCCCCAAAGAGCCAGTTTCTTTCTCAGCTGAGAGCTGAAGACTTCCTGCATCTGCCTGTGGACTTATTCTTCTGGTTGTTCTGATTCATGGCTCATGCATCCCTAACTCACTTGAAAGATTTATTGACCATTAGGTAAGTTCCATTAAAAGGATGATGCTAAGGACTCAATACAACCCCTCTAGCAGAGATCATTCCATCTTGAAGACACCAAATGTGGTTCACTCTTGTGAATTTCCTTCAAGGATTTGAAGGCCACATAATGAGAGGGAGAGATGAGTTGTGATCCCAGGTTTTCCTCATTTAGCCTGACCCCTTACCAAGTCCTCAATATTGCACATCTACAACCTGAATTTGGTGACATTATTAAAGGCCCCTGCTTGCAACGGTTTATTAAATACACATTGACACTTGGTTCTCAAGTTGTCTCCCTTAACTTTACCTACCCCCAAGGTCATAGCCTTTGATACCAGCTTTGTTTCACAGGTGTGGTCTAAGCTAAAGTCCATTTTTGACCCTGCTACATTGGTCCCCTGGGGCGTCCTCTGCCTCCTGACCCTTCTTTGTCTTTTTCTCTTCAGGTGTCTGTTTTGCTTTGCCTGCAGCCAAAACCAGGTCAACAAAACAATGGCCTAGGTCCTCTCAGCAATTGTCAATAGGTACTCTGCATGCACCCCTCCCAAGGAGGTGATTCGCATCTGGCTCTCATTCATCTACAATTCATGAGAATGAGCTTGTTTCTCCCCTCCGTGGTACCACTTCTGGCCTCTTCCCTTGGTGGCTGGCCAGTCAATGATGGGTAAGACTCTGCAAAACCAGGGCAATCTATGACAGATGCAGTCAAATGTTGGAATGCCAGAGGTTGGGTCAACAAGGTTCAGACATAGCACCCGAGCTCCCACTGGATAGCTCCTCACATCAAATTAAATACAAAGGGTGGAAATGTAGTAGACAGTATGCTGAGAATTATGCATGCACAGAGCTTGTCCCTTATCACTCTAACCTGCCCTAGGCAGGCATGACCATATAAGCAGCATTGCAGACCTGGACCAACCATAAAGTGACAAGAGAAGAGTGGGAATGTGAATAGTACATAACCCCTAACCCTGCTCCCAATAAACGAGTCTGCAACAGCTCACCCTCTGTCTGTGTTCACCTGATTTCCAGGGTCTGTGCCTTGACTCTTTGCCTCTCACCCCCTTTCTTTCAGTTGGACCCTGAAATTCCACAGCAGGCCTGGGGGATTGTCTACATGTCTCAATATTTTTATTGTATTTGTGATGTGGAAGGGTCTGGCTCACTTTGAGTAGAGCCAATTATGTGGCCTAATGTTGAATGAAAAAGCAGGTTGAGCATGGGCCAGAGGAATATACCAGTAAGAAGCACCTGTCCCCTCCACCACCACCACAGTCTATGCTTCGGATCCCGCCTACAGGTCTGTGCTCTGAGGTCATGCTCTGACTTCCCTCAGTGATAAATTGCAACCTCGAATATGAAAGATAAAATGATCTCTTTGCTCCCAAAGTACTTTTAGGTCATTGTTTTTAACACAGCAGTTGAGAGGTAAACAAAACTATGTACAAGGGAATGCCTGTTTGTTGGCATTTGTACCACCTTCATGTTGGTGCCCATGGAGGACATAAGAAAATGTTGGAAGCCCTTCAATTGAAGTTAAAGGCAAATATTGAGCATCCCATGTGAATGCAGAGTTCCAAACTCATGTTCCTGCAATAGCAACAAGTGCTCTTAAGTGCTTAGTCATGCCTTTTGGTCCCTCTCATGACAATTTTCTATAATTGAACAATTTTTTGGTCTTTTCGAGACAGGGTCTCCCTGTAGCCCCAGCTGTCCTGAAACTCACTCTGTAGACCAGGATGGCCTTGAACTCACAAAGATCTGCCTGCCTCTGCCTCCCGAGTACTGGGATTAAAGGTGTGCACCACCACTATAATTGAACAATTATAAAATAATCCTGTGTTTGTGGTTTGTTTGATTCACATGGAAATATAAAATATAGAGATTATAGAACAAATGTTATTTTAAATGAATTTTCATTTATATTACAAGTTATAAGACCAAGTCTTATTAATAAATTAGAATTTGTTCTTGAATGACACTAAATTGCCACTGGCAATAAATAGTTTACAATGGAGTCCAAATCAAAAACAAGGGATATTTCTGTACTACAGTGAATCAGGAAAGTTTGACATACAGAAATTACCCTGGCTATTAGTCATTAGATTTTCACATCATTTGTTTTCAGTACAGTTAAGTACTATTGTTATAAACATGCTAACATATATAAAATATTATCTGAGAATCATACATAGGTTAGTGTTTCCTTCTGTCATCGTTTAAAAACCTTATGGGTTTTCATCAGCTAAATTGTACTGGTGGGTTACCTCCAGTAGATGACAGTACACAGTTAATAAAACTTTGAACTACTATTTGTGTAGATTTATATTTACCAGTTACAAATCAATTAATTTATTAGCCATTTAAATATATTGGCAAACTTGAGTTAGGGGAAAATCAATTTTGGTTTTAGAGTTAGTCTTTAGTAAATCTATGTAAATAGAAAAATCACATAAAATAATTTTTAACCAAAACCTAAGAATGGCAAATAGTTGTATAGGATCCTTAATTGATTGATTTTGAAATGCCTAGGAACTATTAATTGATCAGTAGGGCACAATTTGTTTAAAGGTATTTTGGGGTACCCATGTATGAGACTTAGAGAAGCATGCTATAGATTTTAACTGGCCATAATGAACTATTATCTCGAGATAAAAATTGATGTGCAAGGAACAGTACAATTACCTCAATTCTGAACAAGTATCATGAGAAAGACAATAAAATTTAAGGCTACATTTTTCTGAATATTTTTTGGAAAAAACCTGAATCAAAATGAGATCTGGAATCACACTGAAATTTTTCATTTGGTGACAAACCCAAAGAATTCTGGGAAATGTAGTCCTGCACTTGAACCTGGCATGTGCTAGATGCAGGCAACATATGCTAAATTTTCCTTTCCTGAAAAATGATCTGGTTATAATTTTGCACCTCCAAGTTGGGGCTACATTAACAGAAAACACCTGTAAAAGAAGGTGTTAGTACTGACTGGTCTGACATAATCTTTCTGTATCTAAAAATTAAGGTCCTGTTGTCTCTTTAAAAGAGAGAGCTGGGGCTGTAGAGATAGCCTAGCAGTTAAGAGCACCAACTGCTCTTGCAGAGGACCTGGGTTAGATCGCCAGCACCCACATGGTGGCTAAGAATCGTCTTTCACTCCAATTCCAGGAGAACTCCAGTTCCAGGGTAATCTGGGACCCTCTTCTGACTTCTGCAGAATTGCACAACACGGGTGCACAAACCTATATGCAGACAGTACACTCATACACATACAAAAATAAATACAATTTAAAAAAGAGAGAACTGCAGCGTGTGGTTTGGTGCTTGAGGCAGTGGTGGTAGCTGCAGAGGCTGTGCAGGCTGAGCGAGTGTCCAAGCAGCTGCTGGCTGCCTGGCCCCGGTCTTGACTACAGTCTTATCTGGGTCCCCATGCAGCCCCCTGCAGGCCCTGTTGGCCCCCAGCCCAGCAATCCGGCTCTTCCATGCAGATGGAGTGTGCCGCCAGCCCCCTCTGTTAGCCCAGACTGTGGCCAGAGCTGCTGCCACAGCCACTTGTTTTTGATTGGCATAACTGTTTGTTACCCATGATAAAGAAAGAGAGGAAATTCTAATGGTTAGGGAAGGAGATAGTTTAAAGACTAGTCTCAGGGGAGGAGAGAATCCATGGAGATGTGACAAGCTCACTGTATAGAGGAGAGAGACTGAAAGCAGATTCAAAGAATAATCTCTCATAGAAAAAAGAGTTCATTCCATGGAGATGGACCACAGCTGTTCATTAGCTACCCTTGATCTTGATCTTGCATGGGGGGGTAACACCCACTGTTCAAGGTAAAACCCTCCAAAATTTTCCCCTCTCATGGGGGGAAAAGGGCTGAGACAGCCTGAGAAATACCTTTTTCCTCTTCCTCTGTCTTTAGTGCAAATCGAAGTCCCACGTTCTGGGAGCCATCTTTCAGAGTTTATTGTCGTCTGAATAGTCCTTTATACGTGTGTGACTGACATACACATGCTATTTGTTGTTCTTCTCTCCCTGGGTTAGCTCCAGAAAAGAGAGGGTAGGGACAACCAGGGATTTTACTGAATGAAATAGAAAGATAAATGAAAAGATATACAGATACACAGACATACAGACACGGACTCAGAGAATGCCCAAGGGAATAGACTCAACATTAATGTTGGGACTCAAGACTTTTATACTAACCCAGGCAAGGGCTGGGACACAAAACTGGGGGCTGGGGCAGGTAACTGTGACAAGGGAACCTGTTCTTTCCTGAGAGATCAAAGGACAGTCCAGATTTTCACACGTCTGTGACAAACAGCAGGAGTCAAGGCTGTCAGGTAACTGCTTTTAAGTGCTTCTGACAAAAGAATACCCACAGATATCAAAGTATCTGTTGCAAAGTTTTCTCTCTAAAGGTTCAAGAGTTAAGAAAACTGTTTGCCAATTTTAGTTTCTGAGATTCTTTGGTATTCATTTGTTGGCTTATAATTTGATGAACTATGTCACAAATCCCCTTCTTATGTGTCTTTCCATGTGATTTTTGTCATGCATATGTTGTCATGCCCCTGAGTTCATATTTTTCCATTTTCATGAGTAAATTAGTTATATTCAATGATAGGTCAAACTAATATATTTCATATTTTGTTTTATATTCCAATTTTTTCTTTAACTTATTTATCTTCATAAAAACCTGCAAAACAATAAAGCTCAATTTTTTCACTTAACAAAGAATTTTAGTAAATTTAGGTACAGATACAATTTAACACATATGATAGCAAACCAATTTGTAATAATTTAAAATATATTAATAATTTTTGCCAAAATTTGTAAGAATTATTTTTTTGGTCTTTTTGAGACAGGGTCTTCCTGTAGCCTCAGCTGGCTTGGAACTCACTCTGTAGATGAGGATGGCCTTGAACTCACACAGAGATCCGCCTGTTTCTACCTCCCTAGCGGTAGGATCAAAGGCATGAAATTGAGTTTTGTGCATCTCATAAAATAAATATTAATCATACTTAAACCCCCTCCCCCACCTGACTACTGTACCCTCTCAAACCCTATTTTATGCATTCTATTATGTATGTTAAGGCCTGCCCAATACAGCTTTTGTACCAAGAGGTCCCTCAGTACAAGTTCATCACTGTAAGGTACTCAGTTTATCTACAGTCATTCCTTTAAAGAAGATCAGCTCTCTTTCAGCCCACAGTGAGCAGTTGAAAATAGCTTCTTGGCAAAAGTTTGGGCTTTCTCACCATTTCTCAAGTTCTGTGCAGGGTTTTTGTCTGATTGAGTCAGTATGGGTACTGTACATACTGTCATCATTCCTTCAACGTCATATATGCAGTTCTCAGAAGACTGAAACCCTCTGTTTCCTCATGTTCATGCACCGGACTTGGCACTTACAGTCGTTCTGCACCTTTTCTTCAAAGGTCCCTGAGCTTTGGGTGGATGAGTTTAAATATATGAAACCTATCCGGCGGCTAGGTTGTCTATAGTCTCTTAATCTCTATACCTCAGGTAGTTACGGACTTCTGTATGCATAAATCTCTGTTTAATGAAGAAACTTTGCTAGTGAGAATTGAGTAATTTATGAGAATTATCTCTGCCCCCTCTTCTGGTGTTTTATGAGCTAGAGAGGTTCCACTATAGATGTGTCACTTAGTTCTCTGCATCATTCAAACATATTTTATCTTCATTTTACCAAATGTGGATGATCTCTGTAACAACTTCCAGCTGTTGCAAAAAAAATGTTCTTCGTTGGTGAGTAGTGTATGGTATATTCTCTGTGAATATAAAATTCCATATTTAGCATACAGAAAGTGATTTTTCTAGAGATTTGACAGAGCATAGAGGAGAAAACTTACTTCAACTTCTTGGTCAGGGTAGTGAAAGAGACTTCGAAAATACAAACAGCTGTTGCCATAGGCTTTGATTATGTCCCATAACTTTGATTTAAGACCCAATTTCTGTAGACAGGACATAGTATGAACATAAGACAAATCCTAATAATTTTATCAATGACTAGCACAACAAACTATAGTGTTGCAATAGTGACATTATTATCTTCGGTGTAATCAGCAACATTTACATGGACTAAAAAGTCCTCTCAATGGGAGAAACCTCACATGAAACACTGTAAACTTGGCTAAATAGACATGGCCCAAGAATATATAGATCCTAGAGAAGATTCTATATTTGTAAGACTTTGAAAATTAAAATATGTTACATTTCTGAAATATTTTCTTTCTGTATAGGTGATAAGACATATGTATTTCTGAAAATTAAACATTTCATTTAATCTTAATTTTCTCATGAAGAATTTGCATAGTTTCACATTTATTGAACTCTTTCAACTGTCCATAAGGACACTTCTGCAGATTCATTCTTAGATCAGTATTATGATAATAAAAATGAATGATCAAGAAGCTAATGGATGTCATAAGCTGGACAGATAATAAATGTGTTATCCATCACTTCAGGGTACTCTTGAGTCATGGCTTTGCTAGTGCAAAACTCCTATATCACTGGGAAAAGCAACTATTGTCAGCATTAACTGCATCAATCAGAGACATTTCATTTTTGATTCCAACTTGTAAGGGTTTACAAGATTGATACTATCTCTCTTGTATAAGATGATAACCCTACATTTCCTTCTGCTCTGTGTATCCTGGATGAAACCAAAGTGTAGTAGGCCAGATGATCAACAAAGTGGATTACAACCTTGAAAAGTAATTGAATTTCTCAAGTGTTTTCTTCCTTGGACTATCTCCTTAACACATATATTTTTTTAATTAATTCTTTTCTCATTTTGTAAACAATAAGTAATCATTTATGAGTACAAGCATCATTCATGTAAAACCAATTTGCAAGCAGTTGTGCCCAAACCCACACAGCCCATGGGTCCCACCATCCAGTGGGGGGGGGGTNTCTAGTTTGTTCTCCATTTCTGTGACAAAACACTCTGACCAACACCAACTTGGGAAGGAAAGGGTTTATTCAGCTTACATCTCCTGGGTCACAGTTCATCACTTAGGGAACCCAAGGCAGGAACTCAGGGCAGGAACCTGGAGGTAGGAGTTGAAGCACAAGCCATGGAGGAATGCTGTTCACTGGCTTGCTCCCCAGATGGAGGAGGGCCCAGCATGCCTTCTTATATGGTACACAACAACCTGCCCAAATTGGCACCACTCAGTGTGGGCTGGGCCCTCCCACACTGCTTGACCATCAAGACAATATTCCACAGATGTGATCACAGGCCAATCCAATGGAGCCAATTCCCCAATTGAGGCTCCCTCAACCCAGGTGTGTCAAGTTCACACTAAAGCCATCCAGCACAGATGTATACCATTCATCGTTTGTTTTTCTGGGACTGTGTTACTTCACTTAATATAATGTCTTGTGGGGCTCTCGGGCAAGCTTAGCCATCTGGTCTTGTTTTTCCACTAAGCAGTTTCTAGGGTCATGGGGTCAGACAACAGGATGTTTTGCAGACAGGAAGTTTGAGCCCATTGTAGCTCAACAACAGGATGTTTTGCAAATGTTTGCCCTGATATAAGATCTGTATCTGCACATTCTTTCCACTGTGTAAACATTGCCGTCTGCCAGTCTGAAATGTTTCCTCCTTCCCTGCCGTATATATTCTGCTTGTTTTCCTACAATAAACGAGACTTGATCAGAACTTGTCTCCATTCCTTGCATCTCTTGTCACCTCCCCTCACTCCTTCTCTTCCAGACCCCCATTGACTGTCCAGCTAGACGGGTCAAGTTCTTCTAGCTCCATCCATTTACCTGAAAAGTTCATGATGCTGTCTTTCTTTGACGCTGCATAGAACTCCATTGTGTACATGTACCACATTTTCTCTATCCACTCGTCAGTTGAGGGGCATTTGAGTTGGTTCCACCTGTTTGCTATTGTGAACAGAGCTGCAATAAATATAGCCATGCTTGTATTTCTGCAGTAAGATGATTCTTGTGGTTATATGCCCAGGAGTAGTATGACTGGGTCAAATGGCAAGCTCATTTTGAGTCTTCTAAGGGTTCTTCACACTGCTTTCCATGGTGGCTGTACAAGTTTACATTCTCACCACCAATGGATGAGTGTTCCCCTTTTCCCACAACCTCTCCAGCACTTGATATCATTTGTTTTCTTGATCCTGGCCAGTCTTATCGGAGTGAGATGATATCTTAAAGTGGTCTTAATTTGCATTTCCCTAATTATTAGTGATGTTGAACAGTTTTTAAGATGTTTCTCAGCCATCTCTAATTCCTCCTCTGTGAAGTCTCTATTCAGTTCTTTGCTCCATCTTTTGAGTGATTCATTTGTTTTCTTTCTTCTTTGTTTTTTGAGTAGCTTGTATACTCTGGAAATTAATGCTTTGTCAGATGTATCTGCNTTCTTTAAAATATGACAGGGTCTTACTGTGGCTTATAACATCTCCTACCCACTAGAGGATGTAAGCTTGTGGCATCAGCTGTGGGTTATTCCTCCAAGGAAAGAGCTAATAGCCAATTAGATTTGGGATATAAAGCATATGGCTTCCACTGCTGCACAGTATTTCCAGGCAGGTGAGGTGTAGCTGGTGCTGACGAAGGAGTCTTGCTTGACTCAAGGAGACCTATATTTGCTTTATTGGTTTAGTGGCCTTTGGTAACACTCTCTGGTATTCTAGAGACCAACTGTACACTTGGAAGTGGGGTCTCAATGCATCTTTCCCATGCTTACATCAGGTCTTCGACAGCAGGGCTTTATCGTCTCTCTTCTTGCAGGTATCCCAGTTTACAGGCAAGAAGCCTTTACCTTTTGTGGGGGCTTGGATCCCCTGGCCTACATCTCCTTGGTAGAATAATCCATTGCTGATATCAGAGCTCTCCTGGATTAATATATTTTGCTTAAATGCATAGCTGAAGAAGAATTTAGTATTATATTTGGATCTGAATAGAGAATAATTCTTTTCACAGTTCCTATGTCTATTAGTCAATTAAAGAAGGCCATTTTACCGGTTTTATAAGAGATTACCTCTATAGCAGTTGGCTCTAATTTACAGTTAGAGAACGACCTCATCATCATATTTCTCCTTGTTCTATGAGTGGTAGGTAAGAATGTCTCTCGTATTAAAACCTTACAGCACCTAGAAGGTAAGTTTCGTTAGGACTCATTATAAATAGTTGTTTCAAATAGGATCCACTGAGGTGTTTGATGTCTATAGCAATCTGAGGCTTTTCTTCCTTTCAATGTTCAGACAGGCCAACCTTTCTGCTGGTACTTCCTGGTACATCCTACACAATGCAAAGCTGTATCTTTTCTTTCTCAGCCATTAAGTTGGTGACATTTTGACCCGTTGGAACATACAAATCTTTTCCCATAGTTAGTTTTAAGATTTGAATTGCAAGGTTTTTGATAAAAAGTTTTCATATCTATCTGTATCCCCCTTTTTTATTTTATGTTTTTGTATTTTTGACCCATGAGTCTCAAAAAGGGGAGTTGTATTACACATACCTATAGGCTGGAATCAAGGCAGATTCCATCAAATTCACCCATGCTGTTTTGGGTGACTGCACGTGGTTAACTTGGGAAGCAAACTTAATGTTTTAAATTAAATCATTCTACAGGTAAAAGAGAATGCTACAAGGTGATAATGTGCAACAGAAAAATTATAGAGAACATTTGTATGTGCCAATCCCAAAGTTATTGTTACACATATTTTAAGTAAAACAAACGTGGACAACAACAATTTGTATTTCCAATTATCTTAGGTGCATTAACATTTTCATCAGAACCTTTAAACTAATGTTGTTTAATATATACATGTTTACTATTGTTCAGTGCTAAAATACCATGTAACCTGTACACAGAGTCTGGGAAAATTTGGATACTTGTTGAACTCCCATCAATTAAATATGTATTAATCGAATATACACCCATGCCCCTCTCCTGCCCCTCCCACCCTTCCCAATTCACCATTTCAGTCAGTTTTTTTGATGCATTTTTTCTGCTGTTGTTCTTTTAATATGCATCCCTCTCCACAAGAAATATTTATAACTGGGTTACTGGTGCTAGCATCCACATATGAGGGTGTTCTAGTGTGTCCTCCATTGCTGTGACAAAACACTCTCTGACAACACCAACTTGGGGATGAAAGTGTTTATTCAGCTTACAGCTCCTGGTTCACAGTTCATCACTTAGGGAGCCCAAGGCAGGAACTCAGGGCAGGAACCTGGAGGCAGGAGCTGAAGCAGAGGCCATGGAGGAATGCTGATCACTGGCTTGCTCCCATGGCCCTTGCCCAGCCTGACCTCTTATACAGTACACAACAACCTGCCCAGATTGGCACCACTCATTGTGGGCTGCGCCCTCCCACACTGCTCGACCATAAGACAATATTCCACAGATGTGGCCATAAGCCAATCCAATGGAGCCAATTCCCCAATTGGCTCCCTCAACCCAGGTGTGTCCAGTTCACACTAAAGCCATCCAGCACAATTGACCCCTTGTCAACTTGACACACAAAACACATCACTATTAAACCACCACCTTTCCAGTTCTTGTCCCCAATGATGTTAACATTAATCACAACCTAACACAGTACATCCTTAAAAGCCCCATAGTCGTTAAAATATCCAAACATTTAAAAGTTCTGTCTATTAAAAGTCTCTTCACTATGGGCTGCTGTAAAATCCAAAACAAGTACTGTCTTATTTCAAAGGGAAGAATCAGGCACTCTCAAACAAAACCTAAGCCCAGCAAAGTAGCTCAAGCCTGGACACCTGGGATACACTCACGATCTTCTGGGCTCCAAAGGGGTTTGGCAGCTCCTTCTTTCTGACTCTGCACTCCGTGGCACACACAGCTCATCTCAAAGGCCCAGGCCAACTCCATTTCACACCTGCTGCTGCTCTTGGTGGTCAGCCCAAGGTCCTGGCATCTCCAAAAAGCTGGGGTTGCCACTGAAACTGAGGCAGCACCTTCACCAATGGTCTCTTCTGACCTATCCTGGTGCAAAACCTCAGCTTCTCTCCATGACCCCTGCAATCCTGAGGTATTCACTGCAACCGAGGTGCACTTCCACCAATGGTCTTTCCTGACCTCTCACAGTGCCAAGCCTCGGCTACTCTCTGTGACCCCCTCAAATTTCAACACCATAACCATATAGGAGACACTTACACACTACCAAGTCCTGCTTCTGGCTTAAGATGGAGGCTCAGGCCCCTTATGGAACACAGCTGTTGTGTGCAGACCCTGAAGAAATTCTTCCCAGAAGATTTCACCACAGTGATGCTGATCTCTTGTTACTTATGGCTGATTTTTCAGCCCCAGCTAAACAGCATCAATTGTCCCAGTACAACAAACATTTCCCTTTAGGTTCTCGTCTCTTGTTACTTGCAGCTGATTCTTCAGCCCTGGCTGACCAGAACCCACAGATTAAACAGTCCTGATGATCTCTGCTCCCCTTTGAAACTAGATACTTCATAAGCCAGGCCTCCATTTTCTATAAATCCTTCAGCAGGACTGCTCCAAACTCCACAGCACCAATCTTTAGGCATTCAATGTTCTTCCCAGCCCAAAGTTCCAAATACCTCCACAATCCTTCTCCAAAACACTAAGCTCAGGTCTATCACAGAAATACCTCACTCTTCTGGTACCAATTTCTGTTCTAGTTTGTTCTCCATTTCTGTGACAAAACACTCTGACCAACACCAACTTGGGAAGGAAAGGGTTTATTCAGCTTACATCTCCTGGGTCACAGTTCATCACTTAGGGAACCCAAGGCAGGAACTCAGGGCAGGAACCTGGAGGTAGGAGTTGAAGCACAAGCCATGGAGGAATGCTGTTCACTGGCTTGCTCCCCAGATGGAGGAGGGCCCAGCATGCCTTCTTATATGGTACACAACAACCTGCCCAAATTGGCACCACTCAGTGTGGGCTGGGCCCTCCCACACTGCTTGACCATCAAGACAATATTCCACAGATGTGATCACAGGCCAATCCAATGGAGCCAATTCCCCAATTGAGGCTCCCTCAACCCAGGTGTGTCAAGTTCACACTAAAGCCATCCAGCACAGATGTATACCATTCATCGTTTGTTTTTCTGGGACTGTGTTACTTCACTTAATATAATGTCTTGTGGGGCTCTCGGGCAAGCTTAGCCATCTGGTCTTGTTTTTCCACTAAGCAGTTTCAGGGTATGGCGTCAGATACACAGGATGTTTTGCAGACAGGAGTTTGAGCCCATCTGTAGCTCAAACAAAGGATGTTTTCAAATGTTTGCCCTGATATAAGATCTCGTATCTGCACATTCTTCTCCACTGTGTAAACATTGCGCGTTGCACGTCTGAAATGTTCCTCCTCCTGCCGTATATATTCTGCTTTTGTTCCTACAATAAACGAGACTTGATCAGAACTTGTCGTTCCATTCCTTGCATCTCTTGTCACCTCCCCTCACTCCTTCTCTGTCCCAGACCCCCACTTGGCTGTCCAGCTGGACGAGTCAAGAAATCTTCTGCGCCATCCATTGTAACCTGAATAGATTGGCTTAGCATAGATCGCTAAGTCTTTCATTTGACGCTCGATTGCATCGACTCATTGTGTCTGCTCACATGTAGCCCACATTATTCTCTATCCCACTCGTCAGTTGAGGGGCATTTGAGTTGGTTCCACCGTTTGCTATTGTGACAGAGCTGCAATAAATATAGCCATGCTTGTATTTCTGCAGTAAGATGATCTTGTGGTTATATGCCCAGCAGTCGTATGACGGGTCAAATGGCAAGCTCATTTGAGTCTTCTAAGGGTCTTCACACTTGCTTTCCCTGGTGGCTGTACAAGTTACATTCTCACCACCAATGGATGGTGTTCCCTTTTCCCACAACCTATCCACGCACTTGATATCATTTGTTTTCTTGATCCTGGTCATTCTTCTGAGTGAGATGATATCTTTAAAGTGGTCTTAATTGCATTTCCCTAATATTATTGATGTTGAACAGTTTTTAAGATGTTTCTCAGCATCTCTACTCCTCCTCTGTGAAAGTCTCTATTTCATTTTGCTCCATCTTTTGAGTGCTTCATTTGTTTTCTTTCTTCTTTGTTTTTTGATTACGCTTGTATACTCTGAAATTAATGCTTTGACAAGTAGCTACAGAGCAGGTTTCCTGCCACTGTGTGGGTTTTCTCTTCACTTCCTTTTTATTGTGTGCAGCTGCTGTCGATTTAGGAAGTCTTTTCCTGTGCCTATGTCTTGTAGTCTGCTGCCACCGTTTTTCTTCTATTCCCTCCAGAGTTTTGGGTTTGGACGTTGAGGTCTTTGATCCATCTGGAATTGACTTTTGTACAGGGTGAGAGGTAGGGGTTTAATTTCATACTTCTACAAGTGGTTATCCAGTTTTGCCACCATCACTTGCTGAAGATGCTGTGTCTTTCCTCCTTTGTGTCTTCTTGGCGCCCTAGTCACATATGAGGTGGCTGGAATTGTATTGCTCAGGTTTGGATCTCGGTTTTATTCCATTGGTCAAACTGGTCTGTTTTTGTGCCCAGTACCAGGCTGTTTTATGGCTATAGCCCTGTAGTATAGTTTGATGTCTGGTAGAGCAATCCCCCCTGTATTCCTCTTTTCTCTCAGGGTGCTTTGGCTATTCATGGGTCTTTTGTTTTTCCATAATGACATTGATGATTTTTCTTCCAAGCCTGTGAAGAAAACTCTTGGGGATTTTGACTGGGCTTGCATTAACTGTACACGAGTTTGGGTAAGATGGACATTTTGTACTATATTTATTTTCCCAATCCATGAGCATGGGAGGTTTGTCCATCTTCTGATGTCTTCTATTTTTTTTTCTTTAAGTACATAGAACTGAATTAATATTGTAAGATATTTGCCAAATTTCAATGGGACATATATTGAACGTCTTTTCTTTTTGGAAAGCAACAGCATGTTCAGTAAGCTAAATAATTTAAGTCAGGATAGCAGAATGGCAAAACTTGGTTACAAATCCAGTTCATTTTTTCTAAAATATTTGGTAACTTTCTATTTCTGTGGACATAAGGTTTGCTATCTCTGATCACATATTTTTATTATTATTTTTATTGTTGTTTTGCCTATCTCAGACATAATTTCTCTGTCCAATTTAGACACATTCCCCCCCATCCTTCCCACCCCATCCCTGTTCATGCGTTCTGCCATACATGTTTTTCATCTTTTTCTCAGTCTTTTTTTCAGGTTTCCCTTTAATTTTATATTACACCAAAATATGTATACATATCCTCCACCCATATACCAATATTACAAAATCTGAACATAAAGTGGTAACTTAATTCTCAGGACCATAGGTTGGCATTTCACCTATTCCAGCTAATTCTTATTTAATTTTGTTAATTAATTTTATTTATTTCGTATGTGTATGACTTATACTGTCTGACATGCCAAGTCTGTGGACCCTGTCGTTGTGCAATGCGCGGAGGTCAGAGAAGGGTCTTGATTCCCTGTGAACTGGAGTTCTCCTGGAATTGGTAGTTTCAGAGGTTCTCGGCCGCCATTTGTGGGTGCTGGGGATCGAACCCGGTCTCTGCAAAAGCGTGCACGTCCAGGCTTTAGGCCATCTCTCCCGCCCCAGTTTTTTTTTTTTTCTTTTATTTTTTCTTTTTACATACCCTCGGATATATACAATATATATTATATATATATATATATATATATATTTATATATGTTACTTCATTCAGCATAATGTCTTCTACTTCCATCCATTTACCTCCAAAATTCATGATGTCGCTTTTCTTTACTGCTACGTAGAACTCCATTGTGTAGATGTACCACATTTTCTGTATCTACTCATTGGCTTAGGGTCATTTGGCTTGCTTAGAGCTTTTTGCGATTGTGAAGAGAGCTGCAATAAACACAGATATGCATGTGTCTCTGTCATAGGATGTGTCTTGTGGGTATATATCAAGGAGTGGCATGACTAAGTCAGGTGGTATGCTCATTTTTCAATCTTTTAGGAGTTCTCCACATTGCTTTTCATAAGTGGTTGCATGAGTTATTACTGAGAGATGTGTGTTGCTTCTTTTCACCTTACTTTCTGTTTGCATTCTTGGTTATAGTTAGTATTTCTGCATTTATACAGTTATCAATTACTCTCTCTAGATGCTTGGGTATAGTTGCTCCTTTCCTCTGACCTTTGTTTTGCTTCGAGTATTTTCTGAAAGGTGGGTTTTTCTGGACATGAATTCTTTCATCTTGATTATGTCATGAAATCATTTTTTTCTCCTTCAACCATAATCGAAATTTTTGCTGGGTATAGTAACCTGGGTTGGCATCTATAATTGTTTTGTACTGGAAATACTTCTGGCTTTCATGGTTTGCATTGAAAAGTCAGCTGAAATTCTGATGTGTTTCCCTTTATATGTAACTTGTTTTTCTCTTGTGGCCTTCAATATTTTGTCTTTATTTGGGGCATCTAATGCTTTAATTATGGTAGGGCATGGAGAATTTCTTTTCTGATATTGTCTATTTTGTGTTCTCTGTGCTTCTTGTATTTGTATGTGTTTGTCATATTTCAAGTTGGAGAAATTTTCTTCTATTATTCTGTTGAAGATATGATCAATACCATCGTCCTGGGATTCTTCTCCTTCCTCTATCCCTATGATGCAGAGTTTTGTTCTTTTCATACTGTCCCACATTTCCTGATTGTTCCACTGTTGTGTTTTATTTTTAATTTTTCATAATCTTTACTTGAGCGTTCTAGTTCTTCATCTTATCTTCTGGACTTGATATTCTATTTTCTGCTTTTTCTAATCTGTTACTGAGGTTTTCTCCCTTCCTTTCCTGCTGCCTGCTCAAAAGCTGTTCAACTTAGAGACCAGGTCATGTCCCTACCTCCCAACTTCCTGCTTCCACCTCCACCTTTCAGACATCCCAAGACAAAAAAGGAAATGCTCTCCAAAACTTCAGTTTAAGGAAGAATAATATCAAGTTTAATGGGCTTTCCTACAGGGTGAATGGGTGAGGGGGTCACTAACAATGTCATTTTGGAGCCCTATCATGTTTATCTCAGATTGGAACCCCAGGGAGTTCTGAGAGAGAGAGAGAGAGAGAGAGAGAGAGAGAGAGAGAGAGAGAGAACAGCACAGTAGCACTATTGGTTTTGGGGCCCCTAGCCCACTCCCCCCAGCTGTATGGTGGGGAAGAGTTGCTGGTAACATGGCTTCTCACTTCCAGGACTAGTCTATTCAGAAGAAATTCCAATCATTCCAAACCCAAATCCAACTTTCTTCTGGATATTACACTCTATCACCTTCCACCTCTTGCACAAGAGTCCCTGTGCCTTGGGTCTGAGTAGCAAGAGGTATAGGATGATTTATTTTCATCTCTGTGCTGAGACATCAAGCTCTCTGTTCTGTTCATGTTCCATTTCCAATGGATACTTTTTTCCTACTAATAAAATACAAATGCAAAGAAGCATGAACATCCAAACACTGCCCAGTGTATCAACCTACTCTATGGGCACAAACACAAATGCTGGAATAGTATCTTACCTGGGGAATCACAGTCCTCTAGAAAAACAATTGCAATGGCCTCTCCATTGAGACCTATAAAGCCCCCTGCCACTAGAGGTCAACCTGGTTTAAGTAATCAGATGTGTATTCCTCCCTAGAGAGAGGGCTTTAAATATGTTTGGATTTTTGCTGGTTGCAGATAAACTGCATGGGCAAGTATTGAACCAGCAGGAACACTTTATTTGGCATGTAATAGAGCAGCAAGAGGGGTCTGTAGCAGAACATTGGGGACCATTTCTCCCTAGCAATCCCCACAGCACTCTCCATCACTATGAAGTCCAACTGCCCTTTAGCAAAAAGTTCTTAGCTTGGTACCAGCAGGATCTCTCTTTCCCATGCTACATTATGCCATGTGTTCAGCAATAGGGGCTTATCATCTGTTTCCTGTATGCAACCCATCAAGGGACTTTAGCACAGCCATTAAAGCTCCATACCAACCTTGAGGTCCTTGTTTAATCAAGTTTTTCTTTAAAACTCGGGTAAACATCTGACACTGGCCACTATATGTTGCTTTCTTCATACCTAGTTCTCTCAGTAGTGCCCACTCCTCTCCTACCTTTCTCCCTCCCCTGGTATTCATGAGAACCTCCACTGGGGATGACCAAGTATCTTTAATGCTTCTTCCAAGTCAGCAGACCAGAGATTTATTGTCCACCTGAGACTGTGCTTCCTCAAGTTACACAGCCTATGTCTTAGTGAGAGATGAGGATTTTTATTGCTTAGCTTTTCTGCTTCTGCAGCACTTAAAATAATTCCATCTCCCCCTATGTCCAATAGCTTCACAAATCAGGTGGTTAGTGGTTCCTTTATTGCTCATTTGAACGTGTTCCCCAATTCCAACAACTCCAGTGCTGAGAATTCTCTGATTCCCTTAGTTTTCCACACTGGGCCATGGTTAAGATCACAATTAGCATGCTTAAACATGGATTTTAGTTTCTTTGTATTAAAGGTGGAAACTGAGGGGAATCCTGCACTTTTTCTAGATCACTCCCTTCCTCATCATTATCTGTATCCTAGTCCCTGGGTCCCAGGATCCCTTGGATTTTTTATCTAATCTAGGCTCTTTTCCCCTTCTGACCCCCTAGCTGTAAAAAGTGGCATGTAAATGCTTCTACCTTTTTTTTTTCTTCTGTGAAATTTTTTGGCATGGTCAGAGGCCAATACTGAGGAGGCCAGCCGCTTATTCTCCTCTATCTCTAATTTCTCCTTTACATTTTCAGTCTCTCTATGGGCCACCTCTTTTATCTTGGATAAATCCATAATAACATAAAGCAAGCCCTCAGCTTAATATTGTACAGCTTGTTGTAAATTTTGTCCTTGGTTTGCTACTCACAGGACTCACAAAGTTTGCTCTAGACTTTCTGATGTTTCCAAAACATCTCCATATTTACATGAAGGATCTCATTGTTCAATTAGGCATGCCACTCTGTATCATCTAGAAGTGGATTTCTCCTTTTGACCATATCTGTTCTTTAGCCATGTATCTTGCAGTCCACTGCAAAATAAATAAGGCTAACAAGACCCACTAACGCTAGGCAGACTGTGAACCCTGGCAAAATTTCCTCTGCACCTTTTTGTATTCAGTTTTTCTTCTGTTCTTGACCAGTCACCTCCCCCCCGACGCCCCCCTCCTTCATAAGAGAGGGAACAGGGCTGGAGAGATGGCTCAGCGGTTAAGAGCATCAACTGCTCTGACAGAGGACCAGGGTTCTATTCCCAGTACCCACATGGCGGCTAAGAACCATCTTTAACCCTAGTTTCAGGGGAATCCACGACATGGGTGCGCCAAACTACATGCAGACGGTACATTCATACACATAAAATAAAGAGGCAATCACATTGTTCTTCTCAAACTCGTCCTCTATTTACCTATCCTGCTAGACTATGC
The DNA here is from genome assembly GCA_009823505.1 of Rhizomys pruinosus. Lineage (NCBI taxonomy): Eukaryota > Metazoa > Chordata > Mammalia > Rodentia > Spalacidae > Rhizomys > Rhizomys pruinosus. The sequence goes on along the minus strand of VZQC01014180.1, from coordinate 305,833 downwards.
CAATTTGTGGAAGAAAATATTCCTTCCTGGGAGATCAGTGTATGCTCAAGAGTTACATGATCCTGCAGCTCAACACCAGCCTCCTCATCCTAGCTACAGGCCCAGAACCTGACCAATGACACACTCTCCAAAACTACTATTTAAGAGGAGAGTCTTTAATGGGATTTCCTACAAAATAAATGGGTGAGGTGGTCACTTAAAAGTTCCTTTTGGTCCTCACTTCACATTTATCCAATCCCTGGGGCTCCCCAGGAGTTCCTCATGATATGGAGCCTGCCAGGGAGAGAAAGAGAGAGAGAGCCACACACTAGCACTCTCAGCTCATGGGCCCATAGCCCCATCTCCCTAAGTTGAGCTGGCTGGCTGGGAATGGTCGCTGGTTCCCTGGCTCCTCTCTTCCAGGACCAGTCACTTTGGAAAAAAGCCCAATCATGCTACACCTGCCCATAGTCCCAAAGCAAGCATAAAAGTAGCACAGTGAAATTTCGTGCTAACTTACCCACCTAGTAGCTCTTAAGGAATGAGTTACTGGTGGTAGCCTCAGTCAGAAGGACTCAGTCTATTTTTATTTTGGGGCTTGGCAATTTGAAATCTTTGTATTCATTAGGTACAATTTGTTGCACTTTCCATGGTAGAGGAATAAATAATATAAAGTAGTATAATGTAATTAATATAATATGTAGTAATGTAATATAAAATATTATTATATTATATTACATATTATTATAATACATATTAATATAATATGTATTGTAATAATATGTAATAGTGTAATATACTATTACATATTATATTAATATGTATTATAATAATATAATATTATTAACTAACTTCCAAAACAAAGTGACGATCATGCATTACTGTCAAGCTCCCTTGTGGTCCCACAAAAATGTACATAATTATTATGTGACAAGACTATGAGGACTAATTTGCTGCAGAGAATTTATTCAGCTTGTCTATTGAAAATTCTAGTTGTTCATAGCAAAATATGTCTGCTTCCTTTAACGGTTATTTTGCCTATGAAAATGGAGAACATACATTCTAGTTGGAAATTACATGTTCAATATCAGCTGAGGAGGTGTGACTGGTACAGCAGCAGATTTATGGTTGGTCATATCACAGTTTACAGTCTAGGAAAGCTTTCATGTTTTGAGAAAATTCTCTGGTGCTTTTTCCAATATGGTATCAATAATGTGAAAAAGTTGAGACTTTACTGTAATCTGAAATACCTTGTTATTTGAATTGTTATAATGGTAATTTGAATTTCTGTTCTGAGTAATTTCCTATTGGCTTTATTAATGGAATTTTGGAGTAGCTTTGAATAATTCTAAATGTATCTACTTTTGGTGCGCCTCCATAAAAACCACTCTAAATGTTGATTATACCCAAGGTAACACATTTAATCATCATACTTGACAAAAGTATTTATGCATCTTTAGCATGTTTAGATCTTTCAATTCTTCTAACCTCATTGAAATTTATAAGATTTTCAGTGGAAGATGAGGTCCCAGTAAGATATAGAAGTAATGAATTGGGATTCAAGATTTCTTTGAATGTGTAAGACTTTTCAATGTAGTGAATTCATATGGTCTTTTGTAAAAAATTTTGAAAATAAGAAATATACCAAAATACCTTAATATATTTATTTATTTTCTTCTATGCCTATTTATAGATATATTTTTTAAAGAACTTATGCTTTTAATTCATTAACTCTCAACCACCTTCCAAAGAGGAGTTTTCTAAAGTACTTCCCTTTTCAAAGAAAAGTGCCCTTGATTTTCTGTGGTAACCATGAAGTGGCTGCTTAGTAGATAATTTGGTATTGAGTAATAAACTTAATAGTAATAATAATAATAAATGATAATGAGTGTGATGTCTGTTTTATATGACTCAGTAAAGGGTGAACATTAAAATGTGACATTTTATGCAATAGTATTATAAGAATGCCAGTCTGGATAAAGACAAATGGTGAAATAGTGGGTGGGAGGGCCACCAGTTTTATAGTTATTATTATTAAAAGAAAAATGTGAAGGTAATTCCTTGCTTCCTTCATTGGTGTATATCTATGTCCTGTATCCAGAAATGCAAACAAATCCAATGTTAAAGAGCTTTTCTATATTTATTTAAAATAATTCAACTAATATTACTAGGACAACACATAATTTACTCTTTTCCCATTGGATAGGGACACATTAATGAGCTGCATTATTATCATTTAATCCCATTTATTGAATAACTAGTTTTGGCTGTCAACCTAGGCAAAATGAATCAGTATGAAAATCCAGAGTTAATTTAAGAGAAAGAAATATTTAATAGCTATTTTGTTTTATGCAATCTTAAAAATATTCTGAAGGAGTATTACATTTAGAAAAAAAAATAAGATCACTCATGGTAGCTCTGAAGAAATTTCTTCATATCCATAAGAAAGGATACGAATTTTAAACTTTGGGCATTATCTCATTTAATAGTTGCATTGGTGGATTGTTATAATGAAGTCATCAGCTCATTGACAGCATGCTGCAGTTTTCTAAATTAGCATAAACATAGCACTGAGGTTACTAGATTAAGGTGGAATATTTTTTTGAGCTATGAATTTTAGCTTTCCCAGTTTAAAAGAAGTTGTGGATGAGTGGAAATATGTAAAGAAAGAAAATTTCATATCCAAGTTAATTGTCCTTTAAGTAAATATAACTTCAAATATCACTCCATATAATGTTATTTGATCTGTTGGAAAATGTAAATGTAACATACTACTGGGTTTTCAGTTATTTTATTTACAGATTGATATGATGAAAGCAAACAGGACACTCTAAACAGGTATCTGTTTTCACAGTCACAAAGACAGATAATTTTGTCAGAATCAGAAATTGTAAAACATGAAAGTGTTTTATGATCCAAATGTTGCTATGGTTGATCAATTAAGATTTACAGAGATGGAAATCAGTTTCTTTTATTTCTGCTACTAAGAAAAATGTGTATGATTTTTTTCTAATAGAATCTGTCACTTGTCCTAAGTGCTGACCATCTTACTTAGATTGCTGAGAGCAGTATGGGGAAATTGTCCTGTCAAAGCATTCACTGCATTAGGGTAGGATTGGAAGACTATTAGTAATGTCATGGGCAATGATTAAAAAAGCTCCAGTTTTAATACCTTCTGGCTTTATTGAAAGAACTACCAAAGTGACATAGTGTCTTAACACACAGGCAGATTTATTAAGGTGGAAATCTCTCATGCTCTGTACTTAATTAGCTTAGTCTATGGAGGGAACCTGGTAGCTGGAAAATCTCTCACTCTGACAAAAAAACATTGCACAATGAACCATACTTCAAGTTACCAAAAGAAAGGCAAGGACATTCTAATAAATTAACAACTAAGGACAAAATATGGCCATCAGATGGTATCTTTACAGCAAGAACCGGTTCTAACATTTTTATTATCTAATTTGAAAGCTTCTGGTTCCCTAATTGTACTTGGAATATTAAATAATAAGGGGAAATAAATTGTGGGGTGTAAGATTATTAATTTTATTTTAATCTGTATTTCATCATAAAATTTCTATATAGAAAATGTAACAAAGATAACCTATATATATTAACCCACAATTTTATTTTTGCAACACTATTATCAAATTATATATCATATTTAAAAATTTTAATGTAAACTTGATTTAAAAATCAGAAAATGAGAAGATTGACTATATTTTTCTTCTGCACTTTATAATAATCATCATAGGTCAGAGGGGTTTATCCAATGCACATTTGGAATTTTTTTTATTATTACAGGGATTTAGAGAGGGCCTCACTGTATGCCTAGCTGGTCTGAATCTCAGTATGCTGACTAGACTGGCCTCAGTCTCATAGAGAGTCCCCTGTGTCTGCATCATGAATTCTGGTATTATATGCCTGATCTATATTTCAAAAATATTTTAAATTAATTTTTGTGCATTTTCTACTATATACCTTGATCATATTTAGACATCTTCTCCCATCTGTAACTTCTCTACAGCCACCCCCTCTCCCATTGGATTTCATGCATTGTGTTCTATATATGTCCTTTAACAAAATTTAAAAGGCAAATTTTAATGAAACTTCAGCTAGCTTTGACTTTGCTATGTGTCTAATTATGGTCTTAAATTCCTGATTCTCCTATCTTCTCCTTCCAAGTAATATGGTTACAGGCACACATCACCTCACCCGATAGAAGCAATGCGGAGTTTTAAAACTTACATAGAAAGATGATAATGTGAAAGTTATTTGAAAAAAATGGAAATTTTTATTGTGTCTGTTAAAGATTTTCAGGATTCTCAAAGAATTTCTAGAAGTAATTTCTTTCCTAACATAAATACTCATTTAAACAAAAAAACCCAAAATGTTTTAAAATAATTTCAATATACAGAAGATAGCCTTCTTCTGTACAGGTTGTTTCCTAGTGGAAACAGATGTCAGAAAGTGGGAATCCCTGACAGTGGTTTCAACAAATTCGCCCCTCTGTGGATCAGCATGGCAGGAATCCTGTCCTGTTCTCTCACCAAGGCATTTTAAGAAAAAACTCTTTTCATGCCTGGGCTTTTGGGTGTAAATGAACAGAAATAGTCTTTTTTTTTTTTTTTTTTTTTTTTTTTTTTTTTTTGGATTGTTTGAGGACAGGTCTCCCTGTGCCCACTGCGCTGGAACTCGCTTTCTAGACCAGGCTGGGCTTGAACTCACAGAGACTTGCACCACCATGTGCAGCAGAAATAGTCATCTTAAAGTCAATTCTTTAAAATAACTATTTGGAACTTGGGCACTTCTATTCAACATTTTCTTTGGTAATGCCATTATTACTGCCTCAGAAGAAAAGTTCTGTGACATACAGCTGGTTAATGGGTGCCACAAGACCTTGTCCAGCCCTTCCATGGACTATAATTCAAGACCAAGCAGATACAGACTGATGTTAACTCAGAACTGCTTAAAATCACATTTCATCATGGGCATCCTACACTAATAACAGTATCATAGACATGTTTTTACATCCAGTTGGAGTTTTTAAACTTATTTCATGTATTTAAACTAGCACCAAGTACACAGTTCCAGAAATGGTCATCCGATGACAGGATCAGAAGGATCAGAGTCCTCACTCTCGATGAAGCGGGATGTTGTAGTACTTGATGTTTGTACATTGCCCACTGCTGCACTTGGCATCCTGTATGATTTTCTGGGCCAGGAGTTCTGCAAAATTAGCAATCACGCGGTTGGGTTCTGGGGGTTCCTTCACTTCCTCTTGGACTATGACAGTACTTGGAGAAGGTGTACTAAGTTGACAGCTGTCTAGCATAAAGGATTCTTCACTCGCATGCAGCCTCTCGATGTCTAGTGCGGCAGGAAATGGGAACGTTTGCTTTGACTTCATGCAGCCCATTTTCAGAGCTTTGGCAGAGTAAATTAAGCTGTGCTGGCAGAGGCTACTTCAGCAGCATCTTTGGAAACAATGCAGGGCCGTTCACACAGTGTTGGCTGGGGGCTTGCCACTTAGCCCACTTTGGCAGTCACTGCTCCCCTTCACTTTTCACGTGTTGGTTTACCTGTTAAGAGAAGGGAGTTTTCATTTTGAGGTTGTGTGTGATTCAGTGATGCAGAAACACCACAAGTTCTCACCGGGAGGAACAAGGAGATAACTCTTATCAGCTGAGGTAGGGAGAAATCACTCAATGGGAATGCCAGTTCAGAAATAAATTTTTAAACTCTTTTAAATTTTTTATGTGTTGCCTGCCCGTATATAAGTGGAACCCATGTATAACTTACTCACAGAGGCCAGAAAGAGGGCATTGGATCCCCTGGAACTGGTGTTACAGATGATTGTTAGCTGCTATGTGGGTGCTGGGGACCAACCAGCTCTTCTGCAAGAGCAGCCGTGCTCTTAACCACGACCATCTCTCCAACCTTTGAAAATGTTTAAAAAAACCTAAAATGGAGTAAAGCTTTTCCTATCTAGATATAGCTATACCAGCAAGTAATAGCTCTTGGCAATTCAAATTCCAACATCTAATTGTTTTAATTTATTCTTTCACAATTTCGTATATATGTAAAGATATATATGTATATATGATACTTGGATCAACATTTCCCCGGTTGCCCTACCTTCGTTTTCTCAAGTCCTCCTTTATGTTTGTGTGTGTGTGTCCCACTGCATTTAATTAAACCAAACATTTAAAATAAATAAAGTTTATCAGAGCAAAAAAAAAATAATTTCAATATAGCAGCAATATTAAGGATAATTTTGATAACATATGAGATAAGAAACAAAAATATAATCAAATCATGTCTGTAATTGTAACATCTGGACATGACTAGGAAAACCTTTTAAAGGCACCATTTGGAAAACTTGTATTATCATGTTTAAATCATGTTGTCTGAGGCAAAGCAATTTCATTTCAAAATTTTCCTGCACTTTTAACCAGTTCCATGGCATGTTTTGTACAGAGAAAAAACACTGTCTCAACGTCTTTGGCCTTGAAAAGTGACAAAAAGGACATAAGGAATTTCAAAACAAAAAGCTGGAAAAGTTTCTATGATATCTGAGTACTTCACTGAGAAACATGACAATTGAAAATGAAAGGGAAGTGTATATATATATATTATATATATATATATATTATTATCTATAATATGAATTAACCCCTTTTTTTAGTACATGGAGGAGACTTTGTGACTGTTTGGGATTGTACATTAGTTATGTGGTTGTACATTAAAGTATGTGCATGTGCATATGTAGATCAGAAGACAACACTAGTTGTTATTCTACAGTCACAGCCCAGTAATTTTTTTTTTCTACCTCGTAGGATAGGCTGGCTCATCAGGGATTCCAGCTATGCACCTGTCTCTACCTCCCTCATACTTGGATTATACGTATACTGGTGCCTGCCTTTTCAGTTTCTGGGTATGGAAATCAGTTCATTGTGGTCTGAGTAAATAATTTTATTAACTATCATAGCTTCCCAGCTCCCTGAATTACTACTTTTAAAAAGATTAAAAAAAATAAATAAAAAGATGCTGTATTGGCCAGGGATAAATTAGCCAAATCTCTAGTAAAGGTAAAGGGGAGTCTATAGTAACTTCACAGGTAGGGGGTGTTTCTCTCACAAAATATCCCCTACTTATCCCAAAGAAATGGATCTTGAGCCTTGAGTGCACAGATCTTGACCAAAATAATTTAATGTAAAGAGAACACATTTACAATTCTGTTAATAAGTAAAATCAGAAAATAAAATTAAACAAAAATGTGGCAACATAGGCAGAAATGTTAGCATGTGATTAGAGAAGGATTCCTAGCACAGTGATGAATTAAGGCCCTGACATTTATATTTCACTTTACACTTCGATTTTTGTTTTGTAGCCTATTTTTCAATGGGACATTCCAAGGAATGGCCAAACAATATAGGCTATTGTTACTTCTCTTGTTTAGCCACTATAACTTGATAAGATACTACTGATGAAGATATAATACCTATTTTAATCAGAAGACATGAAAAAATCAATCTGAAACTAATCTGGAAACTTCCTCCCTATTGGATAGCTTTCATAGTCCAAGAAAACTCTTCAAGGCTATTGAGGTGGGGAGGGAGAAACACGTCAACACTTTGATCAGTAGTGGATACCTCGATCCACTACAGTGACTAGGTGCCAGGATATGACTATTGGTTCAATAGTGGCATGCGTGTTTTATGGGAGTAAGAAACAGCTACTTAACTTGATGTAAATCTTGCTCCATCAGAGGTATCTTAGGGTGGGTCTTATTAACTCAGACAATAACTCTGGCTGCGGATGTTGTACGTCCTATTATTATCATTTTTTTTTTCTATTTGGACACAATATCAAACTGCCTTCTTACTACTTACACTTATACACATAGAGTAGCACAGATCACACCTCTTTTTTTTTCTTTTTCTTTTACTCACTGGCTAGCTATGCAGAAATTAAGTGGGGGCTTGGAATATAGCTCAGTGGTAGAGTGTGGGAGCTTCTCTTACTATGATCAGGCACAACACAGCCCTGCTAAGGGAAGGGGAGCACAGTGCCCACCTGCAGTCACTGTGGGGAACTGACCCTTCTGTGCAGAGGTCAGTTGGTTACTTTTATAACCCAACCTGAGAATTACTTCCAACCCAGGTCCTCAGCCTGGGAAGCAGAATGCTTCCTGTTTTGGCCATGCTTTCCCATCTGTCCAAAGACTGCTGGTCTCTGGTTAGGAAATTCAGGCTAATGGTTCATGGTCTATCTTCAGCCTACACCCATTCCCAATTCACTTCACAGCTTGCAATAAGACCTGATAGCCCCACACCAATTTACCAGGTTGGTGGTTTGATGGATGGCCATCTAATCCATTGGTGAGAACACTTAAAACCCAGACCTGCTTTGGCTTGTATGTGCGCAGAAATAATGGCTAGGAATTCTGTGTAATGATGGTATTGGAGAATTCACTTTATTGCCTGCTGCAACTCACTTTTATAAGCAAAATGACATCAGCTCCCAGAGCCAATCACAGACCCCCAGTTTCGAACCACTGTATACTGCTGCTCTGCCTAGCATCATGTGCCTTGGGAATGTTGCTTGCTCCTTCTTGGGGCAGGGTCAGAGGAGCCCCATGACTACCACATGGTTCGCAGATGGGTACTAGCTGAGAACTACCCCTAATTCAAACAGGATCTTCCCACAGTTGAACAATTGTCCACTAGGCACCAGGCTCAAGATACATCTCTGTAGCAATAAATAAACTGTGCTCTATTGCGCTCTGCTTTTCTCAGCCCTCTTTTTTTTTTAATTTTCATTTGTTTACTTTTTTAAGGGATTCTACAATATAAGATCACAGATGTTTTCAGATCTCATTAACATTGCTCAGTTTGCGATACAATTAGGTAATTGATGCTAGCATCAACAGATGAGGGATACCATTCCTCATTTGTTTTTCTGAGACCATGTTAGTTCATTCAGCATGATATCTTCTAGCTCCATCCATTTACCTGCAAAGTTCATGGCATCATCTTTCTTTACAGTTGCATAGAACTCCATTGCGTAGACGTACCACATTTTCTCTATCCACTCCTCAGCTGAGGGGCACTTGGATTGGTTCCAGCTCTTTGCTCTTGTGAAGAGAGCTGGAATAAGCATGGCTGTGCATGTATCTCTGGGTTAAGATGAGTGTTGTGGGTACATACCCAGGATTGGTATGGCTGGTTCAGGTGGCAAGTTCATTCCAAGTCTTCCAAGGGTTTTCCACACTGCTTTCCATAGTGGCTGTACAAGTTTGCATTCCCACCAGCAGTGGATGAGTGTTCCCCTTTCCCCACAACCTCTCTAGCACTAGTTATCATTTGTTTTCTTGATCCTAGCCAGTCTTATTGGAGTGAGATGATATCTTTTTTTTTTTTTTTTTTTTTTTTGGTCTTTTCCGAGACTTAAAGTGGTTTTAAATTTTCATTTCCTAATTTTTATTTGACATTGAACACTTTTAATGAATGTTTTCTCAACCATCTCTTCATATACCTCACTTGTGAAGTCTCTTCAGCCTCTTTGCTCCATCTTTGAGTGGTTCATTTGTTTTCTTTCTTCTTTGTTTTTTAAGTAGCGTTTATCATATTCTGGAAATTAATGCTTTTTCAGATGTATCTGTGGAGAAGATTTCCTCCCAACTCTGTGGTGTCTTTCTATCCACTTCCTTGATTTTTCTTTTGATGTACAGAAGCTTTTGAGTTTAATTTGAGGTTCCCATTTGTCAATGTGTGGACCTTTAATTCTTGAGCAGTATGCTGTCTGATTAGGAAGCCTTTTCCTACACCTTTATCTTTGTAGTTCTAACAAATTATTCTTCTACGCCTTCAGAGTTTTGGGTTTTCTTGTTAGAGGTCTTTGATCCATCTGGAGTGTGATTTTTGTACAAGGGTAGAAGTGAGGGTTTAATTTCATTCTTGTCCAAGTGGTAATCCCAGGTTTTTGCCAACACCACTTGCTGAAGATCTGGTCTTTCTCCAATGATTATTTTGGCCCCCTTGTCAAATTATAGGTGGCTGAAAAATGTATCTGCTCAAGTTTTGGATCTTCAGTTTGTTCCATCTTGGTCCAACAGGTCTGTTTTTAGCCGAGTATTCCAACTGTTTTTATGACTATAGCCTGTTAAAGTGGTAAAGTTTGAAGTCTAGGTATAGAGCTCCTCCCTGTATTTTTCTTTTACTCAGAGGTTGCTTTGGCTATTTGGGGTCTTTTGTTTTTCCAAATGAAATTGTAAGTACTATTTTTCTTAAGCCTGTGAAGAAACTCTGGTGGGGAATTTTAATTGGGATTTTATTAATCTGTACAACGCTGTTGGGTAGAATGAACACTTTTATTATATTAATTTTCCCAATCTTATGGAGCATGGAAGGTTCTCTGTTTCATGCTACCAGCCCTGTTTTAACAGTCTTTCCACCCTCTTCTCCCTTAATATCCCTGAAGCCTTGGTGGGAATAATGAGGGTTTGTTTTTTTTTTCTGTTTTGTTTTGTTTTTAGTTTTTTTTTTTTTTTTTTTTGGTCTGGGAGAGGCCAACAGTGAATATGGGAGCCCCGAAGTTTATTTTCCAATGCCTTTTATACAAGCAGATATAAAGGACTTTTCTCCAAATTTCACATGGGGTAAAGGTACAGTTAAACTTTGTTTACATTTCAAGGGCAGTTTCAAAGGTAGAGATAAACTTTTTTTACCTACTAAAGACAGCCTCAAGGACTATTGCCTAGCCTGCAAGGTCATTCCCTCCTACCTTGTCACATCTGCTTGTACAGTATTAACCCATGCATCCCAAGGACTTGCTGTAATATCAGAGGTCAACCAGAATTCACCATGGCATTACTTGTGGGAAAACATAGTTAAGATGTGTAGCATTCCTAAGCCAATGGTACCTCCTTGGCCACACCCATGGGGTAGAGTGAGTCACAATGGATATTTAAGCAGACATGCTAGAATAAAATCTCTCTCTCCATTTGAACCTCAACCTGTGTACACGTGGTGTGCTTTCCTGTGCATATTTTCCACATGGGTCATCCCAGGATTAAGTGGGCCCTGTGGTGTCACCACAGTTTGCATACAAAAATGGGGCAGAAGGAAACCTTGACAACTTAGATATGCATACCCCTAAATCTTGCCTTTTTCTTCTCTTTCTCCTCTCTCTTGATAGCTACCTATTGTGGTGGCACTGTCTTTCCTGCTGGTTTCGGTGGATGGGACAGTGATCTGAGGGCATGTGGCTTTGTACATGTGGAGGAGAGCAGCCTAGCCCTGATTTGGTTCAGAGGAAGCACCCAGTGCCTTTCAGGCACATGCCTCCTGGCATGGTCACTCCTGCAGGCTATAAAAGCCAGTGACTTCAAGGCGGAATTTAATATTAAGCCTTAGTAGTTATGCTTGACCTTAAAAATATTTCTTTCATAATTCTACAGGTTTGAAAAACTTTCTGGTTTTAAATTCCACCCCTCAAAGAAAGTCTCCTGCTGTGAGGAACCAGCTCCTCAAGTTCAGTTCCAATATCAACTTGTTCATATGTAAATTTTCTCCTGGTAGCTCTCCTCGACCTGAGCACACTTCTTTCTATTGCAAATTAAGGCCTTTCACAGGACCACCCTCCTCCAAGAGCAGCCTCTTCCAGATAATTTCAAACCTTGGCCATTTTTCTTAGATTTTGTATACAAAATTTGTTTTTGGATAAAAGTGTGTTACTCTCTTGTTTTCTTGTGGGTTTTCTCTAAATCTAGCTCTTCTTACCTAAAACCTGCTGGCTATTTGTAGACCCAAGGTTGGGATTTAGCTAACAGTAATTCAAATCCATTTCAGCATGCTTAATTTAAAATGTAATATTTTTACTTAACCCCCGGGTACCCTAGATATCCTTTGAGTGAATATATGTGCACAGTTAAAATTAATTGGTTGATTTAATTTTATCTTGCTCTTTTTAAATGTGTTTCACCTTAAAAATCTCTTCTCACAGAATTCTTGATCACACATGGTTTGAGCTTTGGCACCATCAGTCTGCCTGCTGTGCATGCATGCAAGCTGCCTGACTAAGCACATGGCATCTAAATCATGCCCTTTGAATTTTGATTTTAGGTAACATCCTTTTGATTTCAGCATTTTGGAAACAAGATAGATGGATTTCTAGGAAAACTTACAGGCCTTGGAGTTCTAACAAAACAAACTTGCTCCAATAAATTGTCTTTTTTTTAAGGACCATTTTTAAACATCTCTTTAACAACATGAATTGATATTTTGGTTCAATTCAAATGAGAAATTTTTGAATAAAACTGTTTTATGTTTCTTTAAGCCCATCTTTAAGCTGTGTGTATGTGTGAGTAAATGCAAGTTCCCACTTTAAATTCACTATATTCCTACAGGTTTAAATCTAATTAGGAACTGACAATAACCAAAAATAGATTCAATTCATAGAAAATGTTTGTTTTATAACACTTAGTGTTAATAATTTTTAATTGGGTTTATAGTATGCATATTATTCACTTTAATAATAGATTGTTGCTAATTATTATTAGTAATTGTTATTAATAGTTATAGTTATTAGGTATAATTATTAATAACAATTGATAAAAATTCAGGCTAATTATAAAGTATTCATTGTTGTTGCCTATTATTGACAAGTATTGTACATAATAATTATTAATGATTTTTGTGACTAATAATGGTTAATTATTATTAATAATTAAAAATAATTAATAATTATTGTGATTGTTGTTGTGATTATGGATAATTATTATTCTTCCAAATTCCTAATAAGACAAGATGGATCATTCCAAGACTATAAACAACTTTGGCCTGTCTACTTTTGGGGATCATCAATCTTTAGATTTGTAAATAGCATAGGGACAGTTAGGCTTAGCAGAGGGACAGCTTAGGAGTAATTAACCAGAAAGGACAGGATAGGGAAAGAATAGTAAACTTTAGAGATAGTTCATTGAAGGCAAGGTTGCAAATGGGCCTAAGAGGTGGCATATGGATCTCAGGTGTTTTATGAGTTACTAGGACATTTATTCTAATTATGTAAAAATAACCCTATAACAAATTATAAAGATTTCATGTTTCTCATTGAACATCAAACAATAATGTGGCTTTCTTCTCTTACAGGTCAACCTAACAAATCTTTCTTATGTATGTGTGTATGTATGTATGTATGTATGTATGCATGTATGTTTGTGCACACATGTGTATGTATGTGTGTATTTGTGTTCTAAGTATATTTTAATGTTAACAGCCATGACACCAGTAAAAACATTGCCTCTGAGTTCGAACATGGCCTTTCCTTCTCAAGATGCAAATTTATATTAAACAGCCAAAACATAATTCAATTTCAATAAATGTTGTGGGTTATCTATTAAAAATTTTAAAATAATGGATCTACGCTGCCCCATACTGGTTACACTCTTTCAACATCTAAAACAAAGATGCAACTAGGTTTTCATAGTATTAAAGTGTTAATAAGTTTTTGGGTATTTGGGAATAAAAGTAAAAGGTATAAAAATTTAAAAAATAAAAAAAAAAATTGAATTCCAATTAACATCATTGTGGAATTCGTGGCTGCCATTTTTTAAAATATTTGAATGCATACAGGCTAAGACAAGCCTGTATTTCATTCAGATGACCAGTGGGTAGCTGGTGTTGAGGTCTGCATTTCATTTGGTTGACCAGTTGGTTTGGAAAAAGGCTCCCTTTGTGGACCACCAACCTGGGAAGCTGGTGTGAAATTCCTGTCCTGGACTTTGGCAGGTGGAAAGTTATGGCCAAGAGTGGAAAACGTGTCTTGTTGTCCCAGGCTAAGGACCCGAGTAGGAAGTTACCTCTCCAGTCGGGTCACAGGAGTGGCCAACTGAGCTCTACACAGTGGAGAAGTTCCCCACACTGTCCACAAATTGAGCACTGTGTGTCCCCCTCCACTTAGCAGGAGTACAATGCACCTGTTCGTGACAAAGGAAGCTTCCTAGAAGTCCCACAAAAACGACAACAACAACAACAAAAATAAAAATGGTAATGATGGTAAAAACTTCTCATGGGGCATATCTAGCCATTCTTTATTTGACTAATGGGCATAAGAACTGTAAAATAAAAATTTATTAAGAGCTAGATATTGAAATATCTTTAAAGCAGGTTTTCATGCCAGGCCTGGAGAATGCCAAGAGCTTAGAGGAAAATAGTTATTAAAATCCACTTTGTAAGGTTTGCAGTTTAAAATGCTAATACATTTGAACTAATTGGAAATATAAAATGTTAATTTTTTTAATTTGTAATCTGTATTGCATTTCCAACAATAACTTTGGGGTTAAGGTACACAAATGGTCTCTATATTTTTTCTGTGTTATACAGTATCATCTTGTAACATGTTCTCTTACTTCTAGGATAATTTAAAGAAATTAAGTTTATGTTCAGTCCCCAAATAAGTAACATACAGTCAATGAAAAACAATTTGGGTGAATTTGATGAAAACTTACACCTTGTTTCCTGTTTATGGGTATGTGTAATACAACTTAGGCATCTATAGATCAAAACATAAAAATTTAAAAACCAAGAAAAAGAAGGTGGTATAATATTCCTTCTGTATTTCAAACCTTTTGATAAATTTTCAACTTTGAGGTCTTGAAACTAACAATGGGAGTAGATTTGTATGTTCCCACAGGTAAAAACATCAATCTAAATACCTGAAAACTTACAACTTTTGGCTGTGCAGGATGGACTGGGAAATGCCAGCAGAGAGGCTGACCCATCTGAACATTAAAGAAAAAGGAACCTCAGACTGCCTGAGTCACAGATACTGAGCATCTCTCTGAATTCTAATTGAGATAACTGTTTATAATGGGCCCTAATGAAGTTTACCTTCCAGATGCTGATAAACCTTCCTACCTCTCCCCTTTATAGGAAAAAGAAAAACATGATGGTACTGAAGTAATTCCCTAACTGTAAATTAGAGCCAACTGTTATAGTGGTGATTTATTACGAAACAGATATAACTACCTTCTTTAATTGACTGATAGACATAGGAATTGTGAAAGGATAATTCTCTATTTAGAGCCAAATATAATAGTAAAGTCTTTATAAGCTGTGTAATTAAGCAAAATATATTAATACAGGAGAGCTCTGATATCAACAATGGATTTTTCTGCCAAGGAGATGTTGGCTAGGGGATCCAAGCCCTCAAAATTAAAAAGGCCTTTTGCCTATAAAAATGGGATATCTGCAAGGAGAAAGGCGGTAAGTCCCTGTTGTCGAAAACCTGGTATAAGCATGAAAAAACATTTTGAGATGTCACTTGCTAATGTACAGTTGGCCACTGAAATGCCAGAGAGCATTACCAAAGGCCACTAAAACAATAAGGTAAAATATTGGTCTCCTGAGTAAAGCAAGACTCCTCTGTCAGTGTCAGCTACACCTCAACTGCCTGGAAGATACTGTGCAACAGTGGTTAGCCATTATTAGAGAGTAGATAATAGTAGATATAGATAAGAGCAAACGTCGTAAGTGTCTATTAGCTCTCCTTGAAGGAATAATTCATGGCTTATGCCACAAGCTTATGCCCTCTAGTGGTTAGGAGATGTTATAAGCCACAATAAGAACTTGTCACCTTTTATAGAGAAACCACAGTTTGTGGATTAGGATAATATCCAAACATCTGTGTCTATGCTCACACCTTAGTTTACCATAATAACTAGTACTGTTTAAGTTCCTGTACATCCAATTGCTTGTGCTTTATTAGTGTGACTAAAAAGGTACCCCTGGATAAGCTGTCAACCCATGAAGGGAAACAACCTGAATAGACCAGAGTCCAAAATGACATCTCCAGAGAAAATAGACTGTTTTGCTTCTCACCCACTTGTTCCCTTTCCCAAAGCCTAGGGAACAAATTGCGGAAGAGGAGGCATGGTAGAATGTAAGGGCTGTAGAGAATGGGGTGAATTGTGAGACTATAGCAATATAGACTGTACTTTTATTTGATCAACATGCTTGTGCATACAAGCTTCTCCAATTGGACTATGGGAACCTTGGGTTGTTCAAAATTTGGACATAGATACTTGCAAATTGGTTTTACATGAATGTTACCTACATTCATTGCTTATGCTTGACAATCAGTTTACTCCCATGGTTGGGACGTTTGGATATTAATTGGCCTTAGTGTGAAAATAAAGTTTCAGGTCTGACCTTCCCCCCACTAACTAGCACTCAAAACAGGCTTGAGCAGCTGGCTATTCAAAACTCAGTTTCCTTTGGATTGTTAGCCTCATCCATGGGCTCCCCTGCCTCTCAGAAAAATTAAAAAAAATTAAAAAGTTGAGATGTGGGAAAACTTAGTTAAATGGGTAGCATTCGTAAGCAAATGGTACCTCCTTGGCCACACTCATGGGGTGGAGTGAGTCATGATGGATATTTAAGCAGACAGGTTGAAATCTCTCTCTGCATTTGAACCTCAACTTGCATATATGTGGTGTGCTTTCCTGCACGTATTTTCCATATGGATCATCCCAGGATTAAGTGGGCCCTGCCACAAATCTCGGCAGGGGTCACCACAATTACTCATACCAGCTCCTCACATTTCCCCCTTTTTTGTTTTATAAAGAAGGTTGAGCCTGTCTTAGGTTGTCTTTTCTCTCAAATTCAGTCTTACCCGTCTTTGGGATACAATCAGCTTATGTTTGGTCCCTATCTTTGGTTGACTGACTACAGAAAGATCTTATCCATCATTGGCTTCCAACCTCTGTATCTCATTAAGTGTGAACATTGAGTCACACCTCATGGATAGCGGATTTAGTCATCCATAACGACTTCTTTATAATTTTAAGGAGAGTGGGCAAACAAAGCAACATCAGCAAAACCATTACTCCTAGACCTATGAGACCCCCAAGCACAGAGGTAACTGAGGACCAAGTTGGAAGAAAAGCTCGTAATTTGTTTAAAATATCCTCCGCAGTTCTGGCAGCATTGAAATCAAGTGGATTAGCTTCTCAAGGTGGACAATCTCTTGGTGTAATTGTATCAGATCTAAGGACATATTTGCACTATGCCAAATTCCACGTAGATGTTGCATTATTCTATCTCATCCATGTCCCAGATGAGGTTTTATATAGGATTCTTATCTAGGAATACACACTCTGGAAGCTCCCATTCTTTGAAGCTTTATTAATTGTGGTCTTCTGTTTGCATCACAGTTTATTAGGAAGTTTTACTGGTGAGAATAGAGAAGTGCACTTGTTTTCTTTCAGATGTATATTTTCTCTTTGACCAGTTATGTGATTCTGCAGTAGCCTCCATCTGTTGCAAAGAGTAGCTTCTTTGATGAGTGGTGTATGGTATGCTTGTCTATAAATATAAGATTCCATATTTAGCATATGATAAGAAATTTCATTTGTCTATAGATTTGACACCAATACGGTGTCATCTAGGCTCCTTGTCTTCTCTAATCCTGTGCATCTAGCTGAGTTAACAGTAGCTTACTCTCACCAAGAATGTTCCAAGCCCAATTGGATAGCTGTTGATTATTCACTGGATAGCAATGTTAATAATCATCACACTATTTTTTTTTTTAGACAGGCTCTCTCATTGGCCCAGAGCTTGCCAATTTGGGTAGTCCAACTGACCAGAAAGGACTGAGATATTTTTCCTCCTCATCAGAAGTGGTATTGTGAAGTCCACCTGCTGCATTCAGTCTTTTTATATGTGTTTAACAGATCAAATTCTTGTAATTGTGCATGAGAAATCAAGCACTTATGGAAGGAACCATCTCTCCAGCACTTTCAAAAAATAGAATAAACACAAAAAAAAATAAGCCAGCATGGTGGCCATAGCCTTTATCCTAGCGCTTGGGAGGCAGAGGCAGGTGGATCTTTGTGAGTTCAAGGACAGCCTGGTTCTTACAGAGTGAGTTCCAGGCCACCTGGGGCTACAGGGAGACCCCTGTCCTTGAAAAAAAAAATAAAAAAAAAAAAAAAAAATATATATATATATATATATATATATAATACTATATAATATAATATATACTAAAATGCACAACAGGAAATATAGTGGACAACTTAGTGGTTTTTTAGAAGGCATTCGTAAGTGAAGTAAAACTGTGGCAGGTGGTACGGCTTAGCAGATAAATGCACTTGTCTCCTACCCAAGGACATGAGTTTGATACCTAGAACCCACATGATGTAATGAATGAACCATCTCCTATATGTTGCCTTCTGACCTCAAAATACACACAGTGACATGCATTTCCATACACATAAACTCACATGAACACACACACAAATGCAAATCCATAAATAAATAGGAAAATGTGAAATTAAAAAAAAAGCTTTCTTGTTTGTGCATTTGCCTAGTTTTGGCATTAGAGTGATGCTGGCTTCATAGAAGGAATTTGGGATATTTCCTTCTGTCTGTATCCTGAAAAGTTTGAGTAGTAATGGTTGTAAGAACTCTTTAAAAGTTTTTATAGAATTCTGCTGTGAATTCCATCTGGGCCTGGGTTTTTTGTTTGTTTGTTTTTTTTCTTAGTTGGGGGTTTTTTATACACTTCAATTTCCTCAGTGTTATGGGTCTGTTTGAAGGCTGTCAATCTCTTCTTGGTAAGCTTTGGGAATCCCAGATATCACCATTTTTCTTAGGTTTTTCAATTTATAGAGTATAGGTTTTTGAAGTTTTCTCTATGATTGTCTGGATTTTTATTTATTGTTGTGATGCTTCCCCTTTGACTCAAATGCTATTGATTTGGAGTTGTTCTTATCTTTCGGTTTAACTGGGCTAAAGGTCTGTCTATTTTGTTTATCTTTCAAAGAACCAGCTTTTGGATTCATGATTTTTTTTGTATTGTTTTACTGTTTCTATTTCATTGATTTTTGTTCTGATTTTTGTTATTTCTTCTTGTCTGTTGGGTTTAGGATTCATTTGTTGTTGTCTTTCAAGTGTTTTTTTAGCTGCAGGTTTAGATCGTTTATTTGTTCTCTTCTTTCGTTTTTTTTTTTTTTTTTTTTTTTTTTTTTTTTTTGTTTTTTTTTTTTTTTTTTTATGGGGGCACTTAAGGCTATAAATTTCCCTGTTAGGACTGACTTTAATGTATCCCATAGGTTTGGTTGTATTGTATTGTCATTTTCGTTTAATTTCCAGGAATGCTTTTATTTTTATTCTTTATTTCTTCTCTGACCCATCATCGTTCAGTATTGTGTTGTTTAGGTCTCCAGTGTTCTTATAGATAGTAGGGCTTACCTGGTGGTAATATTGAGGTTATTGCACTGTGATCGGATAGAATGCATGGAATTAATTTCAATTCTTTGTATATTTGTGAGGTTTCTTTTGTGTCCCAGTATATGGTCAATTTGGAGATTGTTCCATGGGATGCTGAACAGAAAGTAATTTCTGGTGTTTGGGGAATATTCTGTAGATATCTGTGAGGTCCATTTTAGTGTATTGTGTTGTTCAGTTCTGAAGTCTCTCTGTTTTATCATTGATAAACACAGATGCAAAAATTCTCAACAAAGAATAACTTGGCAAAATCAATAAGACCCGACATCAAATAAGATCACCATACATAATCCGGTTGGATTCATACCAAGATACAGGGATGGTTCAACTACGTAAATCAATTAATAGTCATAAACACATAAATGGAACTTAAGACCAAAACAACACATCACATCTCAATTGATAGCAGAAGCTTTTGACAAAATCCCAGATCCCTTCATGCTTCAAGTCTTAGAGGGACTTGGACCGGAGGGATTCATTCCTCTATGTCATCAAAGCCATATACAAGAAACACACAGCCAACATCATCCTTAAATTGGAGAAAAGTTGGAAGCACTCCCTTAAAGGCAGGAAACAAGACCAAGGCCTGTCCACTATTGACACTTTCTATTCAATATAGTGCTTGAAAATGCTCACTTAGGCAATAAAGGTGAGAAAGTGAAATTAAAGGAGTACTAATGGAAAAAGAGGAAGTAAACTACTCCTTTTTTACGATGATATGACAGTTTACTAAGGGATGCTTAAAAAACTCCATCAGAAAACTCTTAGAAACAATCAAAATTTCAGTGAGTTGGTGGGATACAAAATAAACCTAAAAAATCAGTAGCCTTCCGTTACACTCACACAATAAGCAACTGGAGAAGAATATAAGGAAGACCTTGCCAAATCAAACAATACCCCCCCCAAATAAAATACCTAGGAAAAAACATAAACAAAGACACCAAGACCTCTACAATAAAAATTTTTTTAAAAATCCTGAAGAAGGAGATATGAAAATGACATCAAAACATGAAAGACCTCATGTCTATGGGAATGGAAAAATTAATATAGTAAAGAATGTCCTTTCTACCCAAATAATATCAAATTCAATGAATCCCAATCAAAATCCCTCTGAGTTTCTATCACAGAACTTAAAAAACATCTTTAAATTCATATGGATAAACAAAAGAACCCCAAATAGGCTAAGCAACCCTGAGTGAAAAGTGCATTACTGGGGTTTTACATTACAGACTTCAAGCTATACTAAACAGGGCTATAGTCCATAAATACAGCCTGGTACTGGCAAAAAAACCAAGATCCATTGACGCAATGAACAAAATTGAAGATTATAACTTGAGCTCATATAACTTAGCCAACCTCATATTTGACAAAGGGGCCAGAAAAGCTCAGTGGAGGGAAAAATAGCATCTTCAGCAAATTGTTGTTGGCAAAAACTGGATCATGTTTTTGTAGAAGAAAAAAATAACCCCCACCTACCTCTCACCCTGTATAAAAATCTACTCCAAGTGGATCAAATCTCATGTGAAGCCTTGAAACCACGTGAAGGTGATAAAAGAAAAATTGGCAACAACCTACAAGACATGGTGTAGGAGGAGACTTTCTTAAAACACAGACAGCCAGCCTCGCAGAGAAGTAAAGGTCAACAGGTTGACAAGTGGGACCTTATAGAAACTCAAAAGCCTTCTGTGCAGGAAAGAAACAAATCAGGGAGGTGAAGAGAAAACCCACAGATGGGGGAAAAATCTTTTAACCAATTGAAGACCATCTGAACTAGTAGTCATTAACATCAGAAGTAATAAAACGTACTCAAAAAAACAAAAGTAAGAAAACAAATACCTACCTCAAAGATGGTGTAAAGAGGCTGAAGCAAGTCCTCATAAGTGAGGAATTAAAGATGGCTGAGAAACATCTTAAAAAGTATTCATAATCATTAAATAAGTAAGGAATGCAAAGAAAACCAACTCTCTAAGATATTATCTTCCAATTGATTGATTACGGCTAGTAAGATCAAGAAAACAAAAGACAACAGATGCTGGAGGGTTGGGGGAAAGTGGACACACTCATCCACTGCTGGTAGGAATGTAAACTTGACAACACTATGGAAAGCGTGTGGAGTAACCCTTAAAAGACTCATATGAGATTAACACCTTGACTCCAATTCATAACTCCTGGGTATATTCCCCCAAGACTCATCCTAAACTGCAAAGATACAATTGCCACATCCATGTTTATTGGAAGCTCTCTTCACAATAGGAGGGAGCTGGAACCAACCCATGTGCCCCTCAACAGATGAGAGGATGACAAAAGTGTTTGGGTACATCACAAAATGGAGTACGTTTCAGCAGTAAAGAAGGATGCTTATGAACTTTGCAAGTAATGGATGGAGCCTAAAAGCCATAATGCTGAGTGAAGGTGACACAGTCCAAAAGAACAAATGGAGGACTGGTTTCCCTCATTTGTGAAATACTAAACACCAAATCGCCCCCAGATGAAAGGCAAGCTGAACAAACAGTTTTAGTTTATATTTTGTTGGTGTTTATCTGGAAACAACCTGATGTGACAATGTAAATCCCTCAATGGCGCTTAGAAACCATCCCACCAATTATTTTCATGACTCTGGAATTACTTATAATGGGTGGAGGAGGTAATGTATCATATTTTAGAATAAATATGAAATTAACAGAGGAAAATGTGAATTCCTAAGCATAAAAAAGAACTGAGAGAAAGATGCAGGACAGTTATGACAGCATACATGATCTGTGATGGTTTTGGGGTGAGGGGGGGGAATAGATGGGGGATAATGGCCTGACCAGCAATTCCCCAAATGATGTCGTGAAGATTAAAGCATCACTGAAAAATAATCTACCTCGTCTGCTTGAGGAAAAGCATTAAAAATTTATCAAAAAAACAAAATTCTTGGGGCCATTAGAAGAAATTTCAGAAAATTTGTGCTTATATTTAATATAAATTTTATTTAAGGATTATTGCAGAAAATGCTAAGATTTCAAATCTGAACCTTTGAACGCTGCACTTTCTTTTTGTGTGCTATTTTCAGAAACAATGGAAAGAATGAATATCCATATTTTGTCTCACAGCTTCCCAGGATTTAGATGAGATTTGTTAGATCCATTGCTTCAAGTACCCAGTAAAGCAAAGCTTCAAAGCCACAGTCGCTTATAATAGATGTTACTCATCTCAGGGCAGATAGGAAACAAAAGAAGGAACTGCATACAAGTACTGATCTTAAAGGCTACAATTGACCTAGGTCCCAAAGACTAAATTTCCACTCTCTTTCAAAAGAATGGCAGAGCAAGGAAACCTGCTTTCAACACATGAGCCAGTGTGGGGAGTTNTTTGTTGTAGAGGTATTTGGTGTCTTTGGTTAGATTTATTCCCAGGTATTTTTTGAGGTTATTGTGATTGGGAAGGTCTCCTTATATTCCTTTTCCAGTTGCTTAATGTTGGTGTAAAGAAAGGCTACTGATTTTTCTAGGTTTATTTTGTATCTTGCCACTTTACAGAAACTTTTAATCATTTCTAGAAGTTTTCTGATGGAGTTTTTAGAATCCCTTAGGTAAACTATCTACATGTCATCTACAAAAAGGGATAGCTTAACTTCTTCTTTTCTGATTAGCACTCCTTTAATTTCCTTCTCTTGTCTTATTGCCCTAGCAAGTGTTTCTAGTACTATGTTGAAGAAGAGTGGCAACAAGGGTCAGCCTTGCCAGTTTCCTGCATTCAAGGGAAATAGTTCCAATCTTTTTACATTTAGGATGATGTGGGTCTTTTTGATGTGGGTCTGTAGGCAATTTGCAAGTATTTTGCCGAGAATTTTTGCATCTATGTTCATTAATGAGATGGATCTATACCTTTCTTTTTTGCTTTTATCTTTGCCTGGTTTTGGTATTAGAGTGATGCTGGCTTCATAGAAGGAGTTTTGGAGAATTTCCCTCTGTTTGTATCCTTCTGAAAAGTTTGAGTAAGACTCCTTTAAACGTTTTATAGAATTCTGCTGTGAAACCATCTTGGCCTGGGCTTTTTTTAGTTGGGAGGCTTTTTTTTTTACATCTTCAACTTCCTCAAGTATTATGGGTCTGTTTAAGCTGTCAGTCTCTTCTTGGTTAAGCTTTGGTGAATCCCAAGATTTTAGATATTCATCCATTCCTCTTAGGTTTTCACATTTAGTAGAGTATAGGTTTTTGAAGTATTCCCATATGATGTATGATTGTCTGGATCTTTTCTGTGTTTGTTGTGATATTTCCTTTCATCACGAATGCTATTGACTTGGAATTGCTCTTTCTTTTGGCTAACTGGGCTAGAGGTCTATTTTGTTTATCTTTTCAAAGAAACCAGCTTTTGGATTCATTGATTTGTTGTATGTTTTCTTTGTTTCTATTTCATTGATTTCTGCTCTGATTTTTGTTATTTCTCCCTATCTGTTGGGTTTAGGGTTCATTTGTTGTTTTCTCTCAAGTGTTTTTAGCTGCAGTGTTAGATCGTTTATTTGTTCTCTTTCTGGTTTTTTAAAAATATTTTTTAAATTTTATTTATTTATTTTCTATGTGTATGAATGTACTGTCTGCATGAGGTTTGTGCACCCGGTTTGTGCAATGCCACGGAGGTCAGAAGAGGGAGTTGGATTCCCCTGGAACTGGAGTTCTCCTGGAATTGGAGTTACAGATGGTTCTCAGCCGCCATGTGGGTGCTGGGGTCGAACCAGGGTCCTCTGCAAGAGCATTCAGCGCTCTTAACCACTAGGCTATCTCTCCAGCCCCATCTGTTTTTTTAATGTGGGCACTTAGGGCTATAAATTTCCCTGTTAGGACTGACTTTAATGTATCCACAGGTTTTGTTGTATTGTATTGTCATTTTCGTTTATTTCCAGGAATGCTTTTATTTTATTCTTTATTTCTTCTCTGACCCATTCATCGTTCAGTATTGTGTTGTTTAGTCTCCATGTGTTCTTATAGATAGTAGGGCTTACCCTGGTGGTAATATTGAGGTTTATTGCACTGTGATCTGATAGAATGCATGGAATAATTTCAATTTCTTTTCTATTTGTTGAGGTTTCTTTTGTGTCCCAGTATATGGTCAATTTTGGAGAATGTTTCATGGGATGCTGAACAGAAAGTATATTCTCTGGTGATTGGATGGAATATTCTGTAGATATCTGTGAGGTCCATTTAGTGTATTGTGTTGTTCAGTTCTGAAGTCTCTCTGTTTTATCATTGATAAACACAGATGCAAAAATTCTCAACAAAATACTTGCAAATCACATACAGACCCACATCAATAAGATCAGCCATCATAACCAGGTTGGATTCATACCAGAGATACAGGGATGGTTCAACATACGTAAATCAATAAATATCATAAAACACATAAATGGACTTAAAGACAAAAAACACACAATCATCTCAATTGATGCAGAAAAAGCTTTTGACAAAATCCAGTATCCCTTCATGCTTAAAGTCTTAGAGGGAATTGGACCGGAGGGATAATTCCTCTATGTAATCAAAGCCATATACAAGAAACACACAGCCAACATCATCCTAAATGGAGAAAAGTTGGAAGCACTCCCCTTAAAGGCAGGAACAAGACAAGGCTGTCCACTATTGACACTTCTATTCAATATAGTGCTTGAAATGCTCACTAGGGCAATAAGGCAAGAAAGTGAAATTAAAGGAGTACTAATTGGAAAAGAGAAAGTAAAACTATCCTTTTTTACAGATGATATGACAGTTTACCTAAGGGATGCTAAAAACTCCATCAGAAAACTCTTAGAAACAATCAAAATTTCAGTGAGTTGGTGGGATACAAAATAAACCTACAAAAATCAGTAGCCTTCCTTTACACCAACAATAAGCAACTGGAGAAGGAATATAAGGAGACCTTCCCAATCACAATAGTCCCCCCCCCAATAAAATACCTAGGAATAAACATAAACAAAGACACCAAAGACCTCTACAATAAAAATTTTTAAAAAATCCTGAAGAAGGAGATTGAAAATGACATCAAAAGACAGAAAGACCTCCTATGCTCATGGAATGGAAAAATTAATATAGTAAAAATGTCCTTTCTAACCAAATTAATATACAGATTCAATGTAATCCCAATCAAAATCCCCTGAGCTTTTTCACAGACTTAGAAAAACATCTTTAAATTCATATGGAATAACAAAAGACCCCAAATAGCTAAAGCAACCCTGAGTGAAAAGTGCATTACTGGAGGTTTTACATTAGCAGACTTCAAGCTATATAACAGGGCTATAGTCATAAATACAGCCTGGTACTGGCAAAAAACCAGATCCATTGACCAATGGAACAAAATTGAAGATCTAAACTTGAGCTCATATAACTTCAGCCACCTCATATTTGACAAAGGGGCCAGAAAAGCTCAATGGAGGAAAAATAGCATCTTCAGCAAATGTTGTTGGCAAAACTGGATCATGTTTTGTAGAAGAACAAAATTAACCCCCTACCTCTCACCCTGAATAAAAATCTACTCCAAGTGGATCAAAGATCTCAATGTGAAGCTTGAAACCCTGAAGGTGATAAAAGAAAAAGTTGGCAACAACCTACAAGACATAGGTGTAGGAGGAGACTTTCTAAAACAGACAGCAGCCTCGCAAGAAGTAAGGTCAACAGTTGACAAGTGGGACCTTATAAAACTCAAAAGCTTCTGTGCAGCGAAAGAAACAATCAGGGAGGTGAAGAGAAAACCCACAGAGTGGGAAGAAATCTTTACCATTGACACATCTGACAGAGCATTAACATCAAGAATATATAAACTACTCAAAAAACAAAGAAGTAAGAAAACAAATGACCTACTCAAAAGATGGTGTAAAGAGCTGAACAGAGTCTTCATAAGTGAGGAATTAAAGATGGCTGAGAAACATCTTAAAAAGTATTCATAATCATTAATAATTAAGGAAATTCAAATTAAAACCACTCTCAGATATTATCTCAATCTGATTCGGCTAGTTAAGATCAAGAAAACAAAAGACAACAGATGCTGGAGGGGTTGTGGGGAAAGGGGAACACTCATCCACTGCTGGTAGAAATGTAAACTTGTACAACCACTATGGAAAGCCGTGTGGAGAACCCTTAAAAGACTCATAATGAGATTACCACCTGACCCAATCATACCACTCCTGGGTATATACCCCAAAGACTCATCCTACTGCAAAGATATATGCACATCCATGTTTATTGCAGCTCTCTTCACAATAGCGAGGAGCTGGAACCAACCCATGTGCCCCTCAACAGATGAGAGGATGACAAAAGTGTGGTACATCTACAAAATGGAGTACTTTTCAGCAGTAAAGAAGGATGGCATTATGAACTTTGCAAGTAAATGGATGGAGCTCAAAGCCATTATGCTGAGTGAGGTGACACAGTCCCAAAAAGACAAATGGAGAATGGTTTCCCTCATTTGTGAATACTAACACCAAATCCCCCAGATGAAAGGCAAGCTGAACAACAGTTTAGTTATATTTTTGGTTTATCTGAAAGCAACTATGTTATAATGTGAATCCCTCAATGGGCTCTAGAATCCACCCACCAATTATTTTCAGACTCTGTAATTACTGTATATGGGTGGAGAGTATGTATCTATATTTTAGAATAATATGAAATTAACAGAGGAAAATGTGAATTCCTAAGCATAAAAAAGACTGAGAGAAAGATGCAGGACAGTTATGACAGCATACATGATCTGTGATGGTTTGGGGTGGGGTGGGGGGAACAGATAGGGGGATATGCCTGAACAGCAATTAAAAATGATGTATGAAAGATATAAAGCATCACTAAAAATATTTTATTAGGAAAACTTATTAAAAATGTATCAAAAACAAAATTTCTTGGGGCCATTAGAAGAAATTTCAGAAAATTTGTGCTTATATTTAATATAAATTTATTTAAGGATATTGCAAAATGCTAAGATTTCAAATCTGAACCTTTGAACGCTGCACTTTCTTTTTGTGTGCTATTTTCAGAAACAATGGAAAGAATGAATATCCATATTTTGCCTCACAGCTTCCCAGGATTTAGATGAGATTTGTTAGATCCATTGCTTCAAGTACCCAGTAAAGCAAAGCTTCAAAGCCACAGTCGCTTATAATAGATGTTACTCATCTCAGGGCAGATAGGAAACAAAAGAAGGAACTGCATACAAGTACTGATCTTAAAGGCTACAATTGACCTAGGTCCCAAAGACTAAATTTCCACTCTCTTTCAAAAGAATGGCAGAGCAAGGAAACCTGCTTTCAACACATGAGCCAGTGTGGGGAGTTTCAAGTCCAAATTTCAGCCTGAATATTTTAATTAAAAAGAGATAAATTTCATTTACTTAAGCATTTTCTGCTTAATGAGTAAATGTTCACTGTGAGCTTAAATTTCATGGCCAGAATCTACTATTATTGCTTTCATTGAACACACTGTAGAATACATTTATTTAAATAACTCCATCCATTTGACCAAGAACTGACAGATTTGCATTATACAAAAATTGTGGGTCTGGAGAGATGGCTCAGCAGTTAACAGCACTGTCTGTTCTTGGAGGAGACCAGGGTTTCATTTCCAGCATCCACGTGGCAGCCAACAACCATGTCTGTCTTCCCTTCTGGGGGATCTGCCACCAGTTTCTGGCCTCAGCGGGCATTGCACAACATGGTACATTTATACACATTCAGGCAATATACTCACACACGGAAAATAAAAATAATTATAAAAAATACAGTGGGAAACAGAAAACAAAATCGATTCTATCGACCATAAAATATAAAAGCAGAACCACATATGATTCACTGAACTTTATTGAAAATGAACTATCCAGGATAATCGTGACGCTTTTGTGTCAACTCTGTATTGGTATACTTGTTTTTGTTGTTGTTTGTTGTTTTGTTTTGTTTTGTCTTTTTTGAGACAGGGTCTCCCTGTAGCCACAGCTGTCCTGGAACTCGCTCTGTAGACCAGGCTGGCCTTGAACTCACAAAGAAATGCCTGCCTCTGCCTCCCAAGTGCTAGAATTAAAGGCTTGCGCCACCTTGCCCAGCTTTTTGGTATACTTTTCATATTGAATAGATCTCACAATAGCCCATCAAAATATTCCACTTTGTTTCCCACATTTTACATTAATGCTGTAAATTACTCTGTATTTTAAAATACTTCTGCAATACTTTTAAGCACTGCAGGTTTTATCTCTTCCTTTTGATCCTTTGAGGGCATAAAAAAGTGTATGAGAGGAATTATTAGGAAACATACCAGGGTTGGAGAGATGGCTCAGCACTTAAGAGCTCTGACTGCTCTTGCAGAGACCCGGGTTTGATTCCCAGCATCCACATGGTGGCTAAAAACTGTCTTTACCTCCAGTTCCAGGAGAATCTGATGCCCTCTTCTGACCTCCACAGCATTGCACGAGACGGGTGAACCAACCTACATGAAGACAGTACACTCAAACACATAAAAATAATAAATAAATATAAAAAAGAAAACGTACCAAATCTTTGTGTTGTTACTGAAGCTCATTATATATATATATATATATATATATATATATGTTTCCCTAAAATTACACACACCAATTTACTTACATAGTCATGTTCAACTTAAGATACTTTTGTTATTCTTTTTTTTTTCCCCTTTAGCCACAGCTATCTTGTATTCATGTTGTAGACCAGGCTGGCCTTGGTATCACAGAGAACTGCCAGCCCCTGCAACCTAAGTGCTGAGATTAAAGGCATTATTATAAATTAAGTTGAAAATAAATTAAATATGAATATCTTTCATTTTTACATGTTATAGCAAACACTTTTACAATAATGAAAAATGTAGGTATCAATTTACTTCATGAGCACAATAATTGCTATGTCTTACTTCTATGGATTTAGGCAATTGGGTGATTACATACTATCAAGTTTACAAAATAAAGAGTGTGCCAAAAATAATTTTGTTTGAATTGTCTAAAAAAACAGATATAGTATTAAATTAAACAAAGTTATTACAAATTTCTTCAACACTGAAATATTTCTATGTAGTAGTCTGGGTGATCTCATGGATAATTAGGCCCTCTGCAAAAGAACATGCTTAAACAGAGCCAGAAAAAAAACCCTAAAAGCATATTTTCTTGTTTATTTTTCTATACCCAATAATTCAGGAAAAACATAATATAACAAAATATAATGACATTTGAACAGATTGACTAAAGTAATCACTATTTTTATCTTCCAATTGCAGCAGATGCTAGCCAAATCTTTTTATCCTCTAAATTATAGTGGCCTATAATCACTTTCATTCACTTGCTCTTCTGAAGAATAAAATATTCAAATTCATGCTTTATTATTTCAGTTCTTCCTGCATTTAGAATCATCAAAGATAAAACCAATTTCATTTAATACTCTTCAAATGTAAAATGATTATTCACTTCCATTTATCATAGTCATTGCTAGAATTAATGTTCTCAGGAAATATTTTTGAATTCCAGTGGATCCCAAACATTACCTAGCTGGAAAATAATCAATTTTAATAACTATTAGTATTAATACTATTTGTGAAACTTTGGTTTTCTGGGGCTAGAGAGATGGCTCAGTCGTTAAGAGCAGCAACTGCTCCTGCAGAGGACTCTGGTTCGATTCCCAGCACCCACATCGGAGCTAAGAACTGTTTTTAAGCCAGGAGTAGTGGAGCACGCCTATAATCCTAGCAGTTTGGAGGCAGAAGCAGGTGGATCTCTGTGAGTTCAAGGCCAGCCTAGTATAGAGAGCGAGTTCCTGGCCAGCAGGGGCTATAGGGAGACCCTGTGTCAAAAACAAACAAACAAACAATCAAAAAAATTTAAGTTTTCTATTTTACATATGATTAACAGGCATTTTTTTCCTTCCTGTCACCGTTTGTAAAGAATATTCATAAGACAAATTACTTTCATGAAAACACCTGATATATTTTCTCAGTAACTATCACTCTCCTTTAATATCATGTTATTGGAGTCGGTCTTGACAGCGATTAAGTACTTAGTAATTGTTATACTCAATATGCAAAACATTATTCTATCAGTATTAAACCAAAAAATTTTAAAGGTATCCAAATATTTAAGGCTATTCACTGTCACCAAATTTTTGACAAAGGGGCACAAAACATGTATTCCAAAAGGCATGTTCAACAAATGGTGCTGGTGTGTGTGTGTGTGTGTGTGTGTGTGTGTGTGTGTGTGTCTGTATGTGTGTAGAAAAATGTACTAAATCACAATTTTTAACCCTACACAAACCTTGATTCCAAATGGATAAAGGACTCCAACCTAATACTTGATACATTGAATCTGACAGAGGAAAAGTAGGGAACACACTGGAAATTATAGACAGAAACAAAGCTCTTAATTGATCAGCACCATGACAGTGTATACAGTAAGATGAACAAGTGACAATGTAGGATACTAAAACACAAAAGGTGCCATCATTTGAGTGAAGAGTCAAACTACAAAAGAGAAAAACTATCATTACCATCTGTTCATTTGATGAAGTTTCAGTATCTAGAATAGGCAAATAATTTAATTAAACATCACAAATCACAAACAATCCAAGTAAAAACTGTACTAAGGTATTGTTCTAGTTTGTCTTCCATTGCTGTGACAAAACACTCTGACTGACACCAACTTGGGGAGGAAAGGGTTTATTCAGCTTACATCTCCTGGGTCACAGTTCATCACTTAGGGAGCCCAAGGCAGGAAATCAGGGCAGGAACCTGGAGGCAGGAGGTGAAGCACAGGCCATGGAGGAATGCTGTTCACTGGCTTGCTCCCAGGCTCATGCCCAGCCTGCCTTCTTATACAGTACACAACAACCTGCCCAGGGTGGCACCACTCATTGTGGGCTAGGACCTCCCACACTGCTCGACAATCAAGACAATACTCCACAGATGTGGCCACAGGCCAGTCCAATGGAGCCAATTCCCCAATTGAGGCTCCCTCAACCCAGGTATGTCAAGTTGACACTAAAGCTATCCCGCACAATTGAACCCTTGTCAAGTTGACACACAAAACACATCATTATTAAACCACCACCTTTCCGGTTCTTATCCCCAAAGTATGATGTTAACATTAATCACAACGTAAGACAGTACATACTTAAAAGCCCCATAGTCCTTAAAAATATCCAAACACTTAAAAGTTCAGTCTATTAAAAAATCTCTTAACTGTGGGCTGCTGTAAAATCCAAAACAAGTACTGTCTTATTTCAAAGGGAAGAATCAGGCACTCTCAAACAAAACCTAAGTCCAGCAAAGTAGCTCAAGGCTGGACACCTGGGACTCACTCACAATCTTCTGGTCTCCAAAGGGTTTCGGCAGCTCCCCCTCTCCGACTTGGCTGTCTGTGGCACACACAGCTCATCTCGCAGGCCCAGGCCAACTCCATTCCACACATGTTGCTGCTCTTGGTGGTCGTTCCATGGCCCTGGCATCTCCAAAAAGCTGGGGTCGCCATTGAAACTGAGGTTGCTTCTGACCTCTACTGATGCAAAACATCAGTTTCTCTTCCTGACCCCTGGAATCCTGGGGTCTTCACTGCAACCAAGGCCACACTCTTACCAGTGGTCTTTCCTGGCCTCTCATAGTGCCAGGCCTCAGCTCCTCTCTGTGACCCCTTCATGCTTTCAACACCGGAACCATATAGGAGACTCTTACATGTTACCAAGTTCTGCTTCTGGCTTGATTGACATGGAAGCATTCCCAGTGTTAAAGGACTATGGAGGCCAACCCAGAATACTTTACCCAGCAAAAATGCCGATTACAGTTGAAGGAGAGAGAAAAATCTTCCAAGACAAAAACGAGATGATAGAATACATGTCCCGGAAAACCAACTCTCCAGAAAATGCTTGAAGCAATTCAAAGGGCAGAAGAGAGGAGCAACTATTCTCAAGCACCTAGGAAAAGAAACTAATAAAAATATAACCATAGGAGTAGAATCAGAGACTAAAAGCCCAAATGGATAATAAGGTGAAAGGAAAAAACATCCATCTTTCAATTATAACTTTAAATATTAATGGGCTGAACTCCCCAATCAAAAGGCACAGACTTTGGATTAGGAAACAAAATCCATCTATATGCTGTCTGGAAGAAACCCTCTCAATTTCAAGGACAGACACCAACTTAAGGTGAAGGGATGGAAGAAAATATTCCAAGCAAATGGTACCAAAAAGAAAGCAGGTGTCACTATCCTAATATCAGACAAAATAGACTTCAATGAAAAAGAAATCAAAAGAGACAAAGAGGACCATTATATCTTCATTAAAGGAACAATCGATGATGAAGATCTCACAATCATGAATATATATGCACCAAATGCCAGCGCACCAAACTTTGTAAAGACAACTCTTCAGGATCTCAAGGCTCAGATTAACCCCAGCACACTAATAGTAGGGGATTTCAATACCCCACTAAGTCCTTTAGACAGATCACCAGGACAAAGGATAAACAGAGAGACATCTGAACTGAATGATACAATACACCAAATGGACCTCACAGACATCTATTGAATATTCCACCCAAACACCAGAGAATACACTTTCTACTCAGCACCCCATGGAACATTCTCCAAAACTGATCATATACTGGGACACAGGGAAAAACTCAACAAATACAAAAAGATTGAAATAATCTCATGCATTCTTTCAGACCACAGTGCAATAAAACTCAATATCAACACCAGGATAAACCCTACAACCTACAAGAACACATGGAGACTAAACAACACTCTTCTGAATAATGAATGGGTCAAGGAAGAAATAAAGAAAGAAATAAAAACATTCCTGGAACTGAATGACAATGATAATACAACGCAGCAAAACCTATGGGACACTTTAAAAGCAGTCCTAAGAGGAAAGTTTATAGCTCTAAGTGCCTACATTAAAAAAACAGAAAGAGCACAAGTGAACGATCTAACACTCCAGCTAAAAGTACTTGAGAGACAACAACAAATGAACCCTAAACGCAGCAGACAAGAAGAAATAACAAAAATCAGAGCAGAGATCAATGAAATAGAAACAAAGAAAACCATACAAAAAATCAATGAATCCAAAAGCTGGTTCTTTGAGAGAATAAACAAGATAGACAGACCTCTAGCCCAGTTAACCAAAAGAAAGAAGGAACAACTCCAAATCAATAGAATCTGTGATGAAAAGGGAAATATCACAACAGATAATGAAAAGATCCAGACAATCATACGGAATTACTTTAAAAACCTATACTCTACCAAGTTTGAAAACCTAGAAGAAATGGATGAATATCTGAAATCTTGGGAATCACCAAAGCTCAACCAAGAAGAGATCGACAGCTTAAACAGACCAATAATATGTGAAGAAATTGAAGATGTAATAAGCAGCCTCCCAACCAAAAAATGCCCAGGCCCAGATGGTTTCACAGCAGAATTCTATAAAATATTTCAAAAAGACTTACAACCATTAATATTCAAGTTGTTTAGAAGGATACAAACGGAGGGAGTTCTCCCAAATTCCTTCTATGAAGCCAGCATCACTCTAATACCAAAACCAGGCAAAGATGCAACTAAAAAGGAGAACTATAGACCCATCTCCCTAATGAACACAGATGCCAAAATTCTAAATAGGATACTGGCAAATCGCATACAGACCCACATCAAGAAGATCATCCACCATGACCAAGTTGGATTCATACCAGAGATGCAGGGATGGTTCAACATACGAAAATCAATAAATATCATCAAGCATATAAACGGACTGAAAGACAAAAACCACACCATCATCTCAATTGACGCGGAAAAAGCCTTTGACAAAATCCAGCATCCGTTCATGTTTAAAGTCCTAGAGGGAATTGGATTGGAGGGATCATACCTTAATGTAATCAAAGCCATATACAGGAAACCCACAGCCAATATCATCCTAAATGGGGAAACGACAGAAGCATTCCCCTTAAGGGTAGGAACTCGGCAAGGTTGTCCCCTGTCACCACTCCTTTTCAACATAGTGCTTGAATCCCTTGCTAGGGCAATAAGGCAAGAAAAGGAAATTAAAGGAGTTCTAATAGGAAAAGAGGAAGTCAAGCTATCCCTTTTTGCTGATGATATGATTGTCTACTTAAGGGATGCTAAGAACTCCACCAGGAAACTCCTAGAAACGATTAGGAGCTTCAGTAAGGTGGCAGGATACAAAATAAACCTAGAAAAATCAGTAGCCTTTCTCTACACCAACAGTAGGCAACTGAAGAAGGAATACAAGGAGACCTTCCCACTCACAATAGCCTCAAAAACAATAAAATACCTAGGAACAAACCTAACCAAAGACACCAAGGACCTCTACAACAAAAATTTTAAACCTCTGAAGAAGGAAATTGAAGAAGACATCAGAAGATGGACAAACCTCCCATGCTCGTGGATTGGGAAAATAAATATAGTAAAAATGTCCATTCTACCTAAACTTGTATACAGATTTAATGCAATCCCAATCAAAATCCCCAAGAGCTTCTTCACAGGTTTGGAAAAAAAAATTCCTCAATTTCATTTGGAAAAACAAAAGTCCCCAAATAGCCAAAGCAACTCTGGGCGAAAAGAGCAATACAGGGGTGATCGCTCTACCAGACATCAAACTATGCTACAGGGCTATAGTCATTAAAACAGCTTGGTACTGGCACAAAAACAGACCAGTTGACCAATGGATTAAAACTGAAGATCCAAACCTGCCACATACAATTTCAGCCATCTCATATTTGATAAGGAGGCCAAGAAGACACATTGGAGGAAAGACAGCATCTTCAACAAGTGGTGTTGGCAAAACTGGATCACCACCTGTAGAAGAATGAAATTAAACCCCTACCTCTCATCTTGTGCAAAAGTCAATTCCAGATGGGTCAAGGACCTCAACATGAAATCCAAAACTCTGGAGGTGATAGAAGAGAAACTTGGCAGTAGACTACAAGACATAGGTGTAGGAAAAGACTTCTTAAATCAGACAGCAGCTGCACAAGAAATAAGATCGACAATTGACAAATGGGACCTCATTAAACCCAATTACTATTTTTAAAATCAAAACATTTAAAAATATTGTCTTTACTTCGTTTCAAAAAACAATTTGCTAATGTCATTAAAACACACTGACTTTCAGAAACAAATATCTCAGTGAGAAAATTAGTCTTGTTTAAAGTTTTAAAATAACCTTGTGTAAAGTTCATGCCTGATATTAAATTAATTAATTTACCTAATTAATAAATACTATTTATTTATTTATTTTTGGTCTTTTTGAGACAGGGTTTTTCTGTAGCCCCAGTTGTCCTGGAACAACTGTAGATCAGGCTGGCCTTGAACTCACAGAGATCCACCTGTCTCTGCCTCCCATGTGCTAGGATTAAATGCATGTGCCACCACATCCGGCCAATAAATACTACTTAAATATATATTTATAATATATACAGTTTGTGCTTTTTCTTTGTTTTTCAATTCATTGCTAACATGTAGGCTTGGGTCTGGGACAAAGCTACTTTCATATCCATTTTTTACTGTAACTACTTATTTTAATGTAATTTTGACTCTCACAAATATCAAATATTAACCATCAAGTATGAAGTAAAATCACACATAAAAATTTTTCCATCCTTGTACTAAGAATCATTATCATTTGCCATGAAGTGTAAAGTAGAAAGCCATGTATAATTTGCCTCTCATGAGACCCCTGTCCAGATGAGCATTCTCATAAAAAAAGAACATGAATGGCTGAGCAAATTTGTGTTCCAATTAAAACTTTATACAGCAAGAGAGATTGTTAATTTCATTGAAATTTTAATGGTTATGCAATATTGATACTTCGATTATGAGTAAAATATATAGATACACTGACTCTAATCATAAACCCCCATTTAACATTTTTTCTTTCATAGTAGAAAAAGTCATGAGTATTTTCCAAATAAGAATGAACTATAGACAATTACATTAAACACAGCAGTGATAGACTCCATCAAAGACTTTTAGACTATAATTTAAATAATCACATTATTTACCTCATTGTACAGTATATACCAATTCAAGACATTACTACATTAATAATGAGAGATTTTAAGTAACAAATTTACATTCCACCATAACAATGAACTGTTTTAAGCCAAATTGTTCCCAGTAAACTCACCAATGAAGTGCCTTTCAAATTAGTCTAAACCATGTTTTTCTTTAGTATGTACAATAGATCTCTATAGCTTTCAATATTTATTGCTAAATTTTAGATTCTCTTTAATTCAGTCTTAGAACCCTGTCTATTTTAATTACTTTAAATCATCGGAGTATATTATGTATCCTAAGAAAGTCAGATTTTGACATATAATAGTTTTACATTTGACTATCATTTTAATATTTCTTTTCAATTCATAGACTTCTTTTTTTTTTTATTTTGTTCAAACAAGTTTTTAAACATTTTTATTAACTCTGAGAATTTTATACAATGTACTTTAATTGCATTCAACACCCCCTCCTCTGAGATCTACCTTCACCTTCCTGCCCCCTAAATTTTTTTTATTTAAAGTACATTGAGTCTAATTTGTGTTCTTCAAATATTCTTGGGTACAGGTCCATCCAGTTCATGGACTTGTATTTGCTCTCAGCCAATTAGTTCTAATCTTACTGATTTGAAGGTGCCTTTTATGCTTTTTTATATCTCAACTAATAAAAAGCACATTTCACTAAAAAAATTTCCTTAATGCTTTTGAGAAGCAGAAATGCAAATATTAACATAATGTGGATTACTATTTAATTTTGTCATCTGTTCATTTGTTCATAAAATTCGTTATAACCTTACTACCTTCCTGATTATTATACAATTTACAGGATATATTAGGAACCCTGTAGAAAGTCAGCATTATATATATTTTTTTTGTCTTAGGGAATTTCATACTAAAAGGAAATTGTTTATATTCAGAACTCATTGGTATCTAATTATAATAAAAAAGACTCAGACTCTTATTGGAACTTGGCATCTATACTGTAAACAGATCTGCAATTTCTTATTTGAAAAGTAAGTAAAAGTTTCTAACAAAGACTTCATAAATTAAGGAATAAAGATGGCTGAAAAACATCTTAAAAATTGTTCAGTGTCACTAATAATTAAGGGAAGGCAAATTAAAACCACCTTAAGATTTCATCTTACTCTGGTAAGACTAGCTATGATCAAGAAAACAAAGGATACCAAATGCTGCAGACATTGTGGGGAAAGGGGAACACTCATCCACTGCTAGTAGGAATGCAAAGTCATGCAACCCCTATGGAAAGCAGTGTGGAGAACACTTAAGAAACTGGAAATCACCCTACCACCCGACCCAGTCATACCACTTCTGGGTATGTACCTAAAAGACTCATTCTACTGCAAAGATGCATGCACATCTATGCTTATTGCAACTCTCTTCACAAAAGCAAAGAGCTGGAAGAAACCTGGGTATTCCTCAACTAAGGAGTGGATGGAGAAGTTTTTGTAAATCTACACATTGAATTTCAATGATACAGTAAAGAAAGATTAAATCATGAGATTTGCAGATAAATGGATGGAACTAGAAGCCATTATGCTAAATTAAGTAACAGTAACACAATCCCAGGAAAACAAACGACATATGTTGTTCCTCATTTGTGGATGCTAGCACCAATTCTCTCTTTAGAAGGGAAACTGATAGTTCCTCTATATTTCTTTGTTTTTAGTAAATATAATACCAGATGTTACTCATCCATTTTCTATGTAATGTAAAAAGGTAAATTAAATTTTTTTTTTACCTGCATAAAATCCTAGTATCAAAATGTAAAACCCTAAACATGTTTTGGAATTAACCTACAGTTTATTTTCAGAGGTCATAATTTTGTTTCATCTGTGCTTCTGTATAAGCATATTCTGGAATGATATAAATTGAAAGGAACAACAACGAAAAAGACTGGGTCAAAGAACTGACTGAAACAGTATACTTATGCTAAAACAGTAAACTTCAGCATCAAAACATTTGAAAAAAGACTGAGAAAAAGATGAAAGATGTGTATGGCAGATTTTATGAGCGCTGACAGGGAGGGGGCAGAGAAGGGGAATTGGATCTAAACTTGATTATGAAATGTTGCATGAAATACACAAAACATCAATAAAAATAAAATAATCTAGATATATTCTGTCAGATATACAGCTGACAGTGATATCCCTGTGACAATGTTTCTTTTGCTGTGTAAAAAATTTCTGATTTCTTTAGTCAACAGTTGCAATTATTTATGGAGCTCTTGGAGTCCTTAACAAAAATTCATTACCTATGTCTAGAATTTTCAGTAATTTCCCTGTGTTTTCTCCTAGCAGTTTCAGACTTTCAAGTCTTGTAATAAAGATTTGATCTAACAAAAAGGAAAGAAAAGAGACTGATTGTGTTTCCATAAATGTTCTTAATTTGCATTTTTAAAAAATATTCTTTAATGGGATTTTTTAATCTCATTAAATGTTCCTTCTCTTTAGACTGGAGTAGTCAGAAGTAAGTTTTTAGTGTATTCACTGAATATTGGTTCCTTGATAATCTTATTCTGTATCTAGAGTCTACCTAATATCTATATATCAAAGACTAATATATGTATGAATTCATCCTCAAATCTTTTATTAAA
Organism: Rhizomys pruinosus; assembly: GCA_009823505.1. NCBI lineage: Eukaryota > Metazoa > Chordata > Mammalia > Rodentia > Spalacidae > Rhizomys > Rhizomys pruinosus. The sequence goes on along the minus strand of VZQC01014180.1, from coordinate 266,942 downwards.
TAAATGTTTTGGTATATGTGTGTATGTATGTATGCCATATATGCTTGGGTGCCAACAGAAGCCAGAAAAGGAAGTATGAGCACCTGGAACTGGGTTTACAGGAGGTTGTGAGCCACCCAACGTGGGTGCTGTAAACAACTCAAGTCCTCTGGAATACTGTCAAGCACTCTCAAGAAGTGAGACATTTCTCCTCTCCATAAGTACAGATTTAAAATTATTTCTTACAATGTTCTGACACTTATACTTAAATTAACCATTACACATCATAAACTCTAATTTCATGTGATGAATATTTGTCTCTCTATACCCAAGTGTGCCAAGTGTGTTACCAGTACCTTTTTTTTTTATAATTTTTTTTATTGATGCTTTCTGCATTTCATACATCATTCTCCAATTCAGTTCAGGCATATTTACATTTTCCTTCCCCCCCACCCCCACCCCATCCCAGATCATGCATTCTGCCATAACTGTCCTGCATCTTTTTCTCAGTTTTTTTTTTTCATTTTTTAGCTATAAGTGATAATCCATGAGTACAAGCATCCNTTTGTGATCACAACTTTATATGAACAATCTGCTTGAATCCTTCTGCACAGTCACTGAGCTTCACATAGTACTTTCTTAGATTAACTGATAAGGTTATTCAAGGAAAATTTAGGATTGGAAATATTTGACTCACTGATCCTGAGCCTGTCCCTTAGAATCTCCTACAGACTACTAAAAGTGCTTTCATAGATGCCTCCCAATATCACTGGATTTGTGGTCATGATTTCTGAACATCTGAGGTGAAGAGAGCTGTGCTACCCTGACGTTTCCCAGCTCCTTCAATTGGATCTGGAAATGTGGTCCTTCTTCAAAAATGGGCACATAATTTTACTTGTTTTCTGGAGAGAAATACACTGGTGCAAAAAAGCTATTAATGAAATGTTTCTGAGTTATAACTGGTTGTGTCTGTCCTACACTTGATAGTCAAGGAAAAGCACAAAAATGTACTTTATTTCTGGGATATTTTTTTAGAGGAGGTTCCACAGCCTAATTAAGTCATGTGGCAGCACAGAGTTCTCTTTTATTTTCTGCATGACAGGCAGTAAATGATTAACAAGGATATTTTTCTGTCTGTTTGTCTATTTTGACAGAGTAATGTAACTAATTTTATACTGTCCTCAATAACTTAGGGTTCTGTCCCATTTCATGTGGTTTAATTTCTTTTCTTTTTAAATGCTTTCAGTGAGAAACTCATTTGCCTCAACAACTGCATGTGGTCATAACCATCTTCCTAGAGGACAATTTTCAATGTTTCACTGCATTCTTCATAGCTTGATTTGGTAGGACTTAATACGTATGTCAAAATTCAAGAAATCCAGTGAAGGGATTATGGGGGTTGCAGATGTCAGAGGGGTTAAATATGAAATTATTTTATGAAATGCAACAAATTCTAAATATTATATGTACCATATCTCTTATCATTAGCCTTTTTCATCAGAACGGAGAGTCACTGCTTCTTTATAAACTGTCCAATAACAAGAGCTCAGCTTCTCCAACAATGCTGCCTTACTTCCACCTTTAGTGCTTTCTTCTGAAAATGAAAACAGAATAAAAATTTAAGTAATATTTATTTATTTATTTATTTAATTATTTATTTATGCATATAGGTTTTCCTTACATGTAGGTAGGTACAATGGCTTGATGCAATTCCTGTGGAAGTCAGAAGAAGAGGTAAGATCACCTGGAACTGCACTTATGGGTGATTGTTAGCTACAACATGGGTGCTGGGAATTGAACTGGGTCCTCTGCAACAGCAGCAGTGCTCTTACTCTGACATGTCTCTGGCACCCCCCTTTTTGTAAAGATAGGGTCTCGCAGTAGTCACAGCAGGTCTAGAACTTGTGTATGTATACCAGGTTGGCCTTGAACTCACGGAAATCTTCCTGCCTCTGCCTCCCAATTGTCTGGCAAAAACTGAATATTTTTTGAAAAGTATTTTCCACTAAATAAAACATAGATTTTACTTTGTTCTTTTTTTAAATCTATACTCTTATGAATCCTATATAATGAAATATTGACTGTATGCTTTCAATTGAAATTCATAATAAACTTTGTGCAGAAAACAAAAGGCTGCAGAATGTCCTACTTAACACTAGTAGGACACCTATTTCAAACTTTTACCTCCCAATGCTCAGGGGTCATTGTAGACTAAGAGTGGACATATTGTAACAGCCAGAGGTGGTGGGTGACCAACAGGAAACAAAGTCTTCCAGCCAGCTGGGTAGTTACTCGTATGAAATCAGCAGCAATGTCCCTAACATGCACAAGTCCCGTAAAGTTCATACAATTCATCTTTTTGCACACATTAATGTTGCATAAGACAGAGAATGGTCCAATGCCTAGATCTGGAATTATAGGCAATTCTGAGTTGCCCAACTGGCATGCTCCCAACTCAATTTGAATCCTTGGGAAGATCCCAATTTCCAGGTCTGACTGGTTTTATTTTCAGTTGAAGCTATGTGTGGGACTGCAATTTCTGGAAACGTCCTTTGTTACAAATGTAATCTTATCTAACCGAAGGTAATCTTATGTTTTAAGATCTTTAAAACTATCCATCACTTTGTTTATAATATATAACCAAACATACTATGACTTGGTTCCTCATGTAACCTAAAGTTAGAGCTTTAAATTCTCATGATTCAACTGAGCCTGATACAGAATAATGCATACATGTTTGTGGTTGTTGTGAATACAGGGATCTTCTTTAAGAGGATTGAATTATGTTTTATATGTTGTATAAAAATGGAAAGATTAAGAATTACAAATTTGTGTAGTTTGTACTGTTCTGGGACATTTGGGGAGATATAGGAAAATACCTTTGATTAGACAGGTTCTTCAATCCTTCCTCATATAATATATGACAAAGACAGAGTAAGGCTTTTATTCTAGAGTTGACTTATGAGATAAATCTGAAAAAAAAAAAGGTTCCTAGAAGAGTTTAAGCACAGCTCCATTTTAGCGGATACTAATCAGTCAGGTAGTTTCTGTTCAGGCATCATAAGAAGGTTTCATATCATTGCCCGCTTTTCTTTAGTATTTTTTCAAAGCTAGATCAAACCCTGTATATGTAAAAATAAACACACATCATTTTTTCTACCAAGATGAATTCTGCTTCTTCTTCTGTCTTTGGAAGTGAGTGCAATAACTGGAGCTTGCTTAACACTCTAATTCAACTTTGAGATTCCTTTACTAGTTTTTCTCATACCCAACTGATGATAAGGTTTCTTTCATCTGCATCTACAGTAGATGTATATTTATATTTTTTCTTTTTTTTTTTTTTTTTTTTTTTTAATAATTAATTTTAACAAAATACCATCATAACAAAATTGAAAATTGTTATGTGAGATATATGTATTCATTTTCTAAAGTGATAAAAATTAAAATGAAAAGCACATATCAGAAACACAAATATCATGATTATTCATTATTATCATTATATTCAAAGATGGCAGCTATGTTTTATTAAAATATTGTTTTTGCGTATACACAATAACTGGCCTAATACATATGTTTACCTCTTTATTATTAAAATGTATGTATAATATGAGGAGGCAGAGGCAGGTGCATCTCTGTGAGTTCAAGGCCCAGCCTAGTCTACAGGAGTGAGTTCAGGAACAGTGAGGCTACAGGGAGACCCTGTCTCAAAAAAAAAAAAAAAAAAAAAAGACCAAAATAAAATAATAAATATAAATAAATAAATATAAAATAAAATGTATAATAATGGCCAGACATATACTCAAACACATTATATCTGTTACATTAACTTATAATATGTTTTTTATTACTTACTTTTTTTGGTCCTTTTGAGATAGGTCTCCCTTTAGTCCCAGCTGGCCTGGAGTCTACTATGTAGACCAAGACTTTACTTGAACTCACAGAAATCCACCTGACCTCTGCTTCCCTGAGTGCTGGGATTAGGCATGCACCACCATGCCAGATAATATTTTTGAAGAATTATATTATAAACTTGATATCTTGAGAAACATTTTATACATGCTCATAAATAAGTACATGACTGTAATTGCCATGTCTCATTTAGAAGATAGAGTGCCAGAGTATACAACTTCATATTCTGGCTGATTCATTCTTATTTTCTCTTCTTCCATGTTCTTGGGACTTTAGAGGGGTGACTTAGATGTTCCATTAATGGCTGGACACTCAATTTTTAGTTATTCTCAGTGCTTTGACCAGTCACAAATCCCTGTATTAATCAATGCCAACTGCAAAAAGAAGCATTTTATCTTAAATCTGAGAGGAACATGAGCTTAATTGGCATAAAAAAAATAAATAAAAGAAGTTTGACTACATGTCTGCTTAACAAACCTACAGCAGTTGTTTCCCCACTTGTGCCTGAGACTTCCCCAGCCATAAGCTTTTGATTATATTTATAGTAACATACCAAATACATGTTTTATCTTCTAGGCTGAAATGGTTCTGAGATACATGTGTGATAGTCAGGAGATAATCCACATACAAGATAATAGCATATTTGACTAATATTTGACTAGTGCTTGGGAAAGTGATGGAGAAATGGATATCTTGATGTATGGATATAATGAGTGATTATAGAAAGCAAAATAATATGGTTAATATTTATTATTTTGAAAAAGAGAAACCATCTGATAAAGAAAGGTACTGGTTGTTCACACTCTCTGGTATTCAGAGGCCATCTGTACACTTGCATGTGGGTCTCAATACATCTTTCCCTATGTTAACGTCAGTCTTCTTCGCAGTAGGGCCTTACGCGCCTCTCTTCTTGCAGGTATCCCAGTTAGAGGCACAAGAGCCTTTACCTTTTGTGGGCCCTTGGATCCCTTGGCCAACATCTACCTGGTAGAATAATCCATTGCTGATGTCAGAGCTCCTGTATTAATATATTTTGTTTAAGTGATAGCTTAAGGACTTTAGTATTATATTTGGTTCTGAAAGAGAATAATCCTTTTCACAGTTTCTTACGTCTTTTAGTCAATTAAAGAAGGCAGTTTTTACCGGTTTTATAAGAGATTACCCTCTATAATAGTTGGTCTCCAATTTACAGTTGGAGAACGACATCATCATCAATCATATTTCTCCTTTTTCTATGGGGGGGGAGGAAGAAAGTCTCTCATATCAAACCTTGCGGCACCTAGAAGGTAAGTTTCATTAGGACTACATTATAAATAGTTGTTAACAAGTAGGATCCACAGAGGGGTTCGATGTTTATGGTCATCTGAGCTTTTCTTCCTTTCAATGTTCAGACAGGTCAACTTTCAGTTGCCACTTTTGGTACATCCTACACAATGCAAGTCTGTAACTTTTCTTTCTCAGCCATTAAGTTGTGACATTTTGATCTGTTGGAACAACAAATTTTTCCCGTAGTTAGTTTTAAGATTTGAATTGACGGTTTTTGATAAGAGGTTTCATGTCTACTGTATCCTTCCCCCTTTTTTTTAACCATGAGTCTCCAGAAGACAGTTGTATTATACGTAACTATAGGGTGGAATCAAGGCACAGATTCATCAAATTCACCCATGTTTTTTGGGGTGACTATATATGATATAACTTGGGAAGAAACCTTAATTTTTACATAATTCATCTAAAGAGAATGCTACAAGTTGATACTGTAAACAGAGAAATTTAGAGAACATTTATATGTGCCAAATCTCAAAGTTTATGTCTAACAAATTTTATGTAAAACAAATGTGGACAACAGCGATTTATATCTCCATTTAACTCAGATGCATTACCGTTTTTATCAGAGTCTGTAAACCAATGTTGTTTAATAGTACACATATTTATTTTTACTAAGTCCTAAGACACAATGTATCCTGTAAACAGTGTCTAGGCAAAACTGGGTACTTTGTTGAACTCATGTCAATTAATATGCATTAATCGAATATACACCGTGTCCCTCTCCACCCGCACCTCCCCCCTTCAATTCACCATTTCAGTCCGTTTTCTTGATGCAGTCCCTTTTGTTGTTCTTTTAATATGCATCCATCTCCACGAAGAATATTTATATCTGTGTTATTGATACCAGAGAGTGTTACCAAAGGCCACTCAACCAATAAAGCAAATAGGGTCTCTTGAGTCAAGCAAGATTCCACCTCACCTCCTGCCTGAAATACTGTGCAGCGTGGCCATATGCCTGTATATCTCAAACCTAATTGGCTATTGGCTCTCCTCCTTGGAGGAATAACCCTGGCTGATGCCACAAGCTTACATCCTCTACAGGTTAGGAGAATGTTATAAGCCACATTAAAACCCTGTCATATTGTAACAGGAGAAAAATGTAATTCATGATTAACATATCATTCCAAACATATGTGTCTATCCAAAGTAACCTACCAAACTATTATGCTGTTTAAATACCTATATATCTAATTCCTTTGCTTCATTAGTAGGATCAAAATGTTATTCCTGGACAAACTGTCAGCCCATGAAAGGAACAGCCAAAATTAACCAGAGTCCAAGACAACAGCTTCAGAGAAGTAGGACTGTTGGCTTCTCATCCACCTGTGCCCCTATTCTTTTTTTTTTTATTTAATTTTTTTATTGATCTTTGTGCATTTCGTACATCATTTTCCAATTCAATCAGGCATTTGTTTCCCTTTCCCTTGCCCCCACCCCCCACCCCATCCCAGATCATGTATTCTGCTTCCATAACTGTCTGTATCTTTCTCTGTTTTTTTGTTTGTTTTGTTTGTTTTTTTCCCTTTTCTAAGCCTAGGGAACATCTGCGGAAGAGGGGCCATGGTAAGTATGTAAGGGCTGCGATTGGGGTGAATGGTGAAACTACAGCAATATAGTCTGGACACTCATTTGATGCAACTTGATTGAACATACACCACCCCTCACCCCTGCTGGATGGTGGGGCTGTGGGGGTTTGGGAACAACAGCCTGCAAATTGGGTTTACCAATATGAAGAGATGTATAAGCACATTAAACCCTGTCATATTACATGAAAATGTTAATTCGTTGATCAACTATCATCCAAACATATGTGTCATACACAAGTAAACCTACCAATAACTATTAATGCTGGTTTAAATACCTAAGTATTAATTCCTTTCGTCATTATAGGATAACAATGTTATTCTGACAAACCCGCAGCCCCTGAGGAACAGCCAAATTAACCGCGTCCAAGTGAAACAGCTTCAGAGAGAGTGGACTGTTTTGCTTCTCATCCACCGTGCCCCTTTTCTTTTTTTTTTTTTTATTTACACTTTGTGTTTGATGAGGCTTTGTGCCTTTCGTACTTCATTTTCCAATTCATCAGGCATCTTTTCCCTTGTCCTTGCCCCCCCCCCCACCCCATGCGCCAGATCATGTTATCCTGCCCTAACTGTCTTGTATCTTTTCTTTTCTGTGTTTTTTTTTGTGTTTGTTTTTTGTATTCCCTTTTCTCGCCTAGGGAACCATCTGGCGCAATGGGGGAACATGGTAGAATGTACGGGCTGCGATTGGTGGTGAATGTGATTAAACTACAGCAATATATCTGACACTATTTGATGCACTTGATTGAAACATACAAAATCACCCCTCACTGCGGAGGGTGGGGGGCGGTGGGGGTTTGGGACAAAACAGCCTTGCAAATTGGTTTCATATGAAGGATATAAAACCGGTAAAACTGCCTTCTTTAATTGACTAAAAGACATAAGAACTGTGAAAAGGATTATTCTCTGTTCAGAACCAAATATAATACTAAAGTCCTTAAGCTATGCACTTAAACAAAATATATTAATACAGGAGCTCTGACATCAGCAATGGATTATTCTACCAGGGAGATGTTGGCCAAGGGATCCAAGGCCCCACAAAAGGTAAAGGCTCCTTGTCTCTAAACTGGGATACCTGCAAGAAGAGAGGCAATAAGGCCCTACTGCAGAAGACCTGACGTTAACATGGGAAAGATGTATTGAGACCACACATGCAAGTGTACAGATGGCCTCTGGAATACCAGAGAGTGTGAACAACCAGTACCTTTCTTTATCAGATGGTTTCTCTTCTTCAAAATAAGTAAAATATTAACCATATTTATTTTGCTTTCTATAATCACTCATTATATCCATACATCAAGATATCCATTTCTCCATCACTTTCCCAAGCACTAGTCAAATATTAGTCAAATATGCTATTATCTTGTATGTGGATTATCTCCTGACTATCACACATGTATCTCAGAACCATTTCAGCCTAGAAGATAAAACATGTATTTGGTATGTTACTATAAATATAATCAAAAGCTTATGGCTGGGGAAGTCTCAGGCACAAGTGGGGAAACAACTGCTGTAGGTTTGTTAAGCAGACATGTAGTCAAACTTCCTTTTATTTATTTTTTATGCCAATAAGCTCATGTTCCTCTCAGATTTAAGATAAAATGCTTCTTTTTGCAGTTGGCATTGATTAATACAGGGATTTGTGACTGGTCAAAGCACTGAGAATAACTAAAAATTGAGTGTCCAGCCATTAATGGAACATCTAAGTCACCCCTCTAAAGTCCCAAGAACATGGAAGAAGAGAAAATAAGAATGAATCAGCCAGAATATGAAGTTGTATACTCTGGCACTCTATCTTCTAAATGAGACATGGCAATTACAGTCATGTACTTATTTATGAGCATGTATAAAATGTTTCTCAAGATATCAAGTTTATAATATAATTCTTCAAAAATATTATCTGAGCATGGTGGTGCATGCCTTTAATCCCAGCACTCAGGAAGCAGAGGTAGGTGGATTTCTGTGAGTTCAAGTAAAGTCTGGTCTACATAGTGAGCTCCAGGCCAGCTGGGACTAAAGGGAGACCCTATCTCAAAAGGACCAAAAAAAGTAAGTAATAAATAAACATATTATAAGTTAATGTAACAGATATAATGTGGTTTGAGTATATGTCTGGCCATTATTATACATTTTATTTTATTTATTTATTTATTTATTTATTTATTTATTTATTTTTGTATTTTTGGTCTTTTTTTTTTTTTTTTTGTTTTTTTTGAGACAGGTCCTCCCCTGTAGCCTCACTGTCCCTGGAAACTCACTCTGTAGCTAGCCTGGCCTTAACTCACAGAGATCACCTGCCTCTGCCTCCATATTATACAGACATTTTAATACTAACGAGGTAACCATATGTCATTCGGCCAGTCATGTGTATAACGCAACACCTATTTAATAAACCTCGCGTACCATCTTTGAATACTAATGAAACTACTCATAATCAATGATAGTTGGTTTCTGATATGTGCGTTCATTTTTAATTTTTTATCACATGTAAAAATGACATAGATTGATCTCACGTATTAATAACAATGCATTCTAAATTTTGATACATAATGAATGGTTTAGGACTTAATCTTAAATTAAATAACGGAAAGTGAACCTAGAAAGCTGTGCAAAAGAAAAATATTCAAAGTTGTGACATCTACTGTAGATGCAGATCGAAAGAAACCTTATGAACCATACACCGTCATGGGTAGCTAGAGAAAAACTAGTTAAACGGAAATCTCAAAGTTGGAATTAGAGTGTTAAGCAAGCTCCAGCATATAGACATTGCATCACTTCCCAAAATGACTATGTACAAAGAAAGCAATGGAATTCACAATTGGTAGAAAAAATGATGTGTGTTTATTTTTACATATACAGTTTGATCTAGCTCTTGAAAAAATCTAAAAGAAACGGCAATGAATAATGAAACCTTCTGAATGATGCCCTGAACAGAAACAATCCTGACTTTATTCTCGCTAAAATGAGGAGCTGTGCTTAAATCTTCTAGGAACCTTTTTTTTTTTTTCAGATTTATCTCATAAGTCAACTCTAGAATAAAAGCCTTACTCTGTCTTTGTCATATATTATATGAGGAAGGATTGAAGAACCTGTCTAATCAAAGGTATTTTCCTATATCTCCCCAAATGTCCCAGAACAGTACATACTACACAAATTTTGTAATTCTAATCTTTCCATTTTTATACAACATATAAAACATAATTCAATCCTCTTAAAGAAGATCCCTGTATTCACAACAACCACAAACATGTATGCATTATTCTGTATCAGGCTCAGTTGAATCATGAGAATTTAAAGCTCTAACTTTAGGTTACATGAGGAACCAAGTCATAGTATGTTTGGTTATATATTATAAACAAGGTGAGATAGTTTTAAAGATCTTAAAACATAAGATTACCTTCGGTTAGATAAGATTACATTTGTAACAAAGGACGTTTCCAGAAATTGCAGTCCCACACATAGCTTCAACTGAAAATAAAACCAGTCAGACCTGGAAATTGGGATCTTCCCAAGGATTCAAATTGAGTTGGGAGCATGCCAGTTGGGCAACTCAGAATTGCCTATAATTCCAGATCTAGGGCATTGGACACATTCTCTGTCTTATGCAACATTAATGTGTGCAAAAAGATGAATTGTATGAACTTTACGGGACTTGTGCATGTTAGGGACATTGCTCTGATTTCATACGAGTAACTACCCAGCTGGCTGGAAGACTTTGTTTCCTGTTGTCACCCACCACCTCTGGCTGTTACAATATGTCCACTCTTAGTCTACAATGACCCCTGAGCATTGGGAGGTAAAAGTTTGAAATAGGTGTCCTACTAGTGTTAAGTAGGACATTCTGCAGCCTTTTGTTTTCTGCACAAAGTTTTATTATGAATTTCAATTGGAAAGCATACAGTCAATATTTCATTATATAGGATTCAAAGAGTATAGATTTAAAAAAAGAATAAGTAAAATCTATGTTTTATTTAGTGGAAAATACTTTTCAAAAAATATTCAGTTTTTGCCAGACAATTGGGAGGCAGAGGCAGGAAGATTTCCGTGAGTTCAAGGCCAACCTGGTATACATACACAAGTTCTAGACCTGCTGTGACTACTGCGAGACCCTATCTTTACAAAAAGGGGGGTGCCAGAGACATGGCTCAGCAGTTAAGAGCACTAGCTGCTGTTGCAGAGGACCCAGGTTCAATTCCCAGCACCCATGTTGTAGCTAACAATCACCCATAAGTGCAGTTCCAGGTGATCTAACCTCTTCTTCTGACTTCCACAGGAATTGCATCAAGCCATTGTACCTACCTACATGTAAGGAAAACACTCATATGCATAATAAATAAATAAATAAATAAATAAATAAATAATTACTTAAATTTTATTCTGTTTTCATTTTCAGAAGAAAGCACTAAAGGTGGAAGTAAGGCAGCATTGTTGGAAGAAGCTGAGCTCTTGTTATTGGACAGTTTATAAAGAAGCAGTGACTCTCCGTTCTGATGAAAAAGGCTAATAGATAAGAGATATGGTACTGTTAATATATATTTTATTGAATTTTTGTGCATTTCATAAAATAATCATATTTAGACCCTCTCTGACATCTGCAACCCCCATAATCCCTTCACTGGATTTCTTGAATTTTGACATACGTATTAAGTCCTACCAAATCAAGCTATGAAGAATGCAGTGAAACATTGAAAATTGTCCTCTAGGAAGATGGTTATGACCACATGCAGTTGTTGAGGGCAAATGAGTGTCTCACTGAAAACATTTTAAAAAGAAAAGAAATTAAACCACATGAAATGGGACAGAACCCTAAGTTATTGAGGACAGTTATAAAATTAAGTTACATATCTGTCAAATAGACAAACAAGACAGAAAATATCCTTGTTAATCATGTTTACTGCCTGTCATGCAGAAAATAAAAGAGAACTCTGTGCTGCCACATGACTTAATTAGGGCTGTGGAACCTCCTCTAAAAATATCCCAGAAATAAAGTACATATTTGTGCTTTTCCTTGACTATCAAGTGTAGGACAGACACACCAGTTTATAAACTCAGAAACATTTCATTAATAGCTTTTTTTGCACCAGTGTATTTCTCTCCAGTAAAACAAGTAAAATTATGTGCTTCCATTTTTGAAGAAGGACCACATTTCCAGATCAATTGAAGGAGCTGGGAAACGTCAGGGTAGCACAGCTCTCTTCACCTCAGATGTTCAGAAATCATGACCACAAATCCAGTGATATTGGGAGGCATCTATGAAAGCACTTTTAGTAGTCTGTAGGAGATTCTAAGGGACAGGCTCAGGATCAGTGAGTCAAATATTTCCAATCCTAAATTTTCCTTGAATAACCTTATCAGTTAATCTAAGAAAGTACTATGTGAAGCTCAGTGACTGTGCAGAAGGATTCAAGCAGATTGTTCATATAAAGTTTTCAATTCTAATAAGAGATCACTGCTCTTTAGTTTAGACTTTTCTGGTTTAATTTAACTGATCCATCATATTACAGATAAAAAAACAAAAACAACAGAAAAACAAACAAATAAACAAATAAAAAACAGGGAAACAAATTTCTGAAGATATAGTTGAAAAGTAGTAATCTCAACATTTCTAGCTGTTTCATGAAATTTAGCACTGATCCTCACACACAAAGGAACTCAGAAGAGTAACTCTAAACAGGCTCCAAGCCCAGATAAATACCCTCCTGTGAAGCAAATTGTGAGAACGTCTATTGAAAATAACATAGAACTCTTGAAATCCGCCGTGCCCAAGGATCAGTGAAGTCTTGGAACGCTAGCTTCCAATCTAAGGTAATCTTGATTAACTTAATAAATAAGCATGCCAAGGTATGACATCCATAACTATCCAACCGATCCCTCAGAGTATACTGAAACTGCCAAACTGAAAATAGTTGTGGAGCCTGGGCCTAACTTCCACTTATGAGCTCTAAAACTCCTAGAAGAGCTTGCATCTTAATTGCCATGGAGGGCAAGAATATGAAAGATAGTAAGGGATGCAGAAAAGACAAATAATAGCATCAGAGGGGGAGGGAAGAAGTGATAAATGAATTAAAGGCCTGTTTCTCAAAGCTCTAACTCTTGTGCTATAATTACATGGCCCCAGACACACATTTAAGCAGGTATGTCTGTCCATTCTCCTGGAATGCAATATTTTCAGGCCAAGATAAACATGAAGCAGTCTATCCTGGTGGGAAACTTGTCCTTTCAAGCTATTTGCTCCATTTGATCCCTTCTATTTCTACTTCTAGAAACATAAATATGCAACCTTGTCTTAGTCCATGCAGTGATGAAATCTGTGATTGAAAAAGATTATTTCTTTTGGTCCAGAATATTCATGGGGAATATTCTTCAAAATCCTTGATGATCAGGGAACTCCCAAGACCACCTGAAGCACAGGTAGGAGCTGGGTGCTTCAGCCAGGCAGATTGTTTGATTTGATTTATTCATCTTTGGCTCTCCGTTGGCTTTTGTGGCTGTGGGGGTGGAGTTGTCCTCCCAGCTGTTATAAAAGGTGGGTCTGTGTGAGTCTGAGATTGGAGATTTCCCAAGACCACCTGAAATGCAAGCAACCACCCCATCCAACCAACTGGGATTGCTGAAGGTGTGTCCAAGTGGACTTTTGGAGAACCTTCAGAACAGAAAGGGATGAGTGAGTTAGATTTCCAATAGAAAGCCTAATGCTTAGACAAGCCAACACTCCATAAGCAAGGAGAAACGGAGAAAAACAAATCAATCAAACAAACAACGAAGGCATCTGTAGGAGGCAAGCAAAGCAGCTTCCAATACAGTGAAGAGGTATTCAGAATTCACATTGGAATACAAGCAGAGAAACCCATATGCCAGGGACAAGAAGAGACAACACAGGAAAGATGCAGGATAATGCCACACCAAGCTTTACCAAACCCGTGGAAGATTTCTACAGTGTGATCCCCCTGGGGATGGCCCAGGACACAGATATTAGAAGTGCAATTGTGAACATACTTAAAGAAGTACAAGTTTATAAAGAGTAAATCAAAGAATTAAGAAAAGAGAATGGAAAACTCAAGAAGGACCTAGAGAGAGAGAAGGAAGTGGAAACACTGAAAAGGTCCCATGTTGAAAAAGATAAGGAAACTAACCAGCTAAGCAAACAGCTACAGGAAGAGATTGAGGAGGTCCAAAAGAAAGTGGAAATACTAAAGAAACCAGAAGAGGAAATGAAAAAGGAAATCAAACACTCATCCAAATAAGAGGAAAGGAATGGAAAAAGCCTCAGAAGCAGAATGGAGGAAGCAGAACAAAGAATATTAGACCTGGAAAATAACAAAGAACAACTAAAAACCTCAAGTAAAGAATATGAAAAATTTAAAAATACACAAAAGTGGAACAACCAGGAAATGTGGAACACTATGAAAAGATCAAACCTCCCCATCATAGGAATAGAGGAAGGAGAAGAATCCCAAGAGAATGGAATTGATCAGATCTTCAACAGACTAATAGATGAAAATTTCCCCAAACAAAAAAGGACAAGCCAATACAAATACAAGAAGCATATAGAACTCCAAACAGACAAGATCTGAAAAGAAACTATCCACACCATATCATAGTTAAAATGCTAGATGCTGAAAACAAAGATAAAATTTTTAAAGTCACAAGAGAAAAACAACGTGACCTATAAGGAGAAACCTATCAGAATTACAACTGACTTCTCAGTGCAAATTATGAAAGCAAGAAGAACGTGGAGCAAAGCATTCTTAGTGTTAAAGGACTATAGATGCCAACCCAGGTTACTATACCCAGCAAAAATCTCGATTATACTTGAAGGAGAGAGAAAAATCTTCCATGACATAAAAAAGATGAAAAAAATATATGTCTGGAAAACCAACCCTTCAGACAATACTTGAAGCAATTCAAAGGACAGAAGAAAGGTGAAACCATCCCCAGGCACCTAGAAAGAGAAATCAATAAAAGAATAACTGCAGAAGTAGAAACATAGACCAAAAATGGAAATGGATGATAAGATGAAAGGAAGCAACACAAACATATCAGTCATAACCTTAAATATTAATGTACTAAATTCCACAATCAAAATACATAGCTTGGAGATTGGATTAGGAAACAGAACCCATCTATTTGCTGTCTACAAGAAATGCATCTTACCTTAAGGGACAGGCACCACCTTAAAGTGAAAGGATGGGAAAAAATATTCCAAGCAAGTGGTACCGAAAGAAAGCTGGTGTTGCTATTTTAATATCAGAAAAAGTAGATTTCAAAATAAAAGAAATAAGAAGAGACAAAGAAGGCCATTACATTTTTATCAAAGGAACAATTCACGAAGAATATCTCACAATTATGAATATATATGCACAAAACTCTGGTGCACCAAACTTTATAAAGACAATTCTCCAGGACCACAAAGCACAGATTAACCCCAGTACACTCATAGTAGGGGACTTCACTACCCCACTGAGCCCTTTGGAAATGTCAACAGGACAAAGAATAAAGACAGAGACATCTGAAATGAACCATATAACATACAAAATGGACCTCACAGACCTCTACCGAATATTCCACCTTAATACCAGAGAATACTCTTTCTACACAGCACCCCATAGAACATTCTCCAAAATCGACCACATACTAGGACACAGAAGAAGCCTCCACAGATACAAAAAGACTGAAATAATTTCATGCATTCTATCAGACCACAGTGCAATAAAGGTCAATATCAACACCAGGGTAAGCCCTATTATATACAAGAACACATGGAGACTAAAGACACTCTTGAATAATGAATGGGTCAAGGAAGAGATAAAGAAAGAAATAAAAGCATTCCTGAAACTGACTGACAATGATACTACAGCACAACAAAACCTATGGGATAGCTTAAAAGCAGTCCTAAGAGGGAAGTTTATAGCCCTGGGTGCCTACATTAGAAAAACAGAAAGAGGACAAGTGAACAATCTAATACTGCAACTAAAAGCTCTTGAGAGGAAATAACAGACAAACGTTAAAGGCAACAGACAGGAAGAAATAACAAAATCAGAGCAGAAATCAATGAAATAGAAACAAAGCAAACAATACAAAAATCGATGAATCCAAAAGTTGGCTCTTTGAAAGAATAAACAAGATAGATAGACCTCTAGCCCAGTTAACCAAAAGAAAGAAAGAACAACTCCAGATCAATACAATCCCTGATGAAAAGAGAAATATCACAACAGACAATGAATAGATCCAAAAAATCATATGGGAATAGTTCAAAAACCTATACTCTACCAAGTTTGAAAACCTAGAAGAAATGGATGAATATCTGAAATCCTGGGAATCACCAAAGCTCAAGCAAGAAGAGATCTACAGCTTAAACAGACCCATAATATATGAAGAAATTGAAGATGTAATAAGAAACCTCCCAACTAAAAAGAGCCCAGGCCCAGATGGTTTCATGGAAGAATTCTATAAAACATTTCAAAAAGACTTACAACCATTATTACTGAAAATGTTTAGAATGATACTAACAGAGGGAATTTTCCCAAATTCCTTCTATGAAGCCAGCATCACTCTACTACCAAAACCAGGCAAAGAACAACCACAAAGGAGAACTGTAGACCCATTTCCCTAATGAACACAGATGCCAAAATTCTAAACAGGATACTGGCAAATAATATACAGGCCCACATGAAGAAGATCATCCAACATGACTAAGTTGGATTCATACCAGAGATGCAGGGATGGTTCCACATATGATAATCAATAAATATCAATGAGCATATAAATGGACTGAAAGACAAAAACCACACCATCATCTCAATTGATACAGAAAAAGCCTTTGACAAAATACAGCATCCCTTAATGCTTAAAGTCCTAGAGCTAATTGGATTAGAGGGATCATTCCTCAATGTAATCAAGCCATATACAGGAACCCCCACAGTCAATATCATCCTAAATGGGGAAAAAACAGAAGCATTCCCTTTAAAGGTAGGAACTTGGCAAGGCTGCCCCCTGTCACCACTGCTCTTCAATATAGTGCTTGAAACACTTGATAGGACAATAAGGCAAGAAAAGGAAATTAAAGAGGACTAATTGGAAAAGAGGAAGTCAAGCTATCCTCTTTTTACTGATGATATGATTGTTTACTTAAGGGATGCTAAAAACTCCACCAGAAAACTCCTAGAAATTATTAAGTGCTTCAGTAAGTGGCAGGATACAAAATTAAGGTAGGAAAATCAGTAGTCTTTCTTTACACCAACAACAAGCAACTGAAGAAGGAATTCAAGGAGACCTTCCTACTCACAATAGCCTCGAAAACAATAAAATACCTAGGAACAAACCTAACCAAAGACACCAAAGATCTCTACAACAAAAATTTTAAACCTTTAAATAAAGAAATTGAAGAAGACCTCAGAAGATGGAAAAATCTCCCATGCTCATGGTTTGGGAAAATTAATATATTAAAAATGTCTATTCTACCCAAACTCTTATATAGATTTGATGAAATCCCAATTAAAATCCCCTAGAGTTTCTTCACAGGCTTGGAAAAATAATTCCTTAACTTCATTTGGAAAAACAAAAGACCCTGAATAGCCAAAACGACCAAGTGAAAAGAGTAATATGGGGGGGGGTACTCTATACCAGACTTCAATCTATACTACTGGGCTATGGTCATAAAAACAGCTTTTTACTGGCACAAAACAGACCTGTTGACCAATGGAACAAAACCGAAGATCCAAACACATACAATTTCAGCCAACTCATATTTGACAAGGGGGCCAAGAAGACACAATGGAGAAAAAACAGCATCTTCAGCAAGTGGTGTGGGCAAAACTGGATCACCACTTATAGAAGAATGAAATTAAACCCCTACTTCTCACCCTGTACAAAAGTAAACTCCAGATGGATTAAAGACCTCAACGTGAAACTCCAAAATCTGAAGGCAATAGAAGAAAAAGTTGGCAGCAGACTACAAGACATAGGGGTAGAAAAAGACTTCCTAAATCAGACAGCAGCTGATCAAGAAGGTCAACAATTGACAAATGGGACCTCATTAAACTCAAATATTTCTGTACATCAAAAGAAACAATCAAGGAAGTGAAGAGAAATCCCACAGAGTGGGAGGAAACCACTGCAGAAACATCTGACAAAGCATTGATCTCCAGAATATAAAAACTACTCAAAAAAACAAAAAAAAAAAAAATGACCCACTCAATAGAATGAACAAAGAGCTGAACAGAGAACTTTTTTTCACAGTGATGAATTAGAATGGCTGAGACACTCTTAACAAGTGGTTCAACATCATTAGTCATTAAGGAAATGCAAATCAAATCCACTCTAAGATATCATCTTACTCCAATAAGACTGGCTAGGATCAAGAAAACAAATAACACCAAGTGCTGGAGAGGTTGTGGGAAAAGAGGAACATTCATCCACTGCTGGTGGGAATGCAAATTTGTACAGCCACTATGGAAAGCAGTGTGGAGAATGCTTGGAAGACTTGGAATGAACTTGCCACCTGACCCAGCTATACCTCTCCTGGGCATGTACCCACAAGACTCACTTTACCACAGAGATACATGCACAGCCATGTTTATTGCAGCTCTCTTCACAATAGCAAGGAGCTGGAACCAAC
This sequence comes from Rhizomys pruinosus, assembly GCA_009823505.1. Classification (NCBI taxonomy): domain Eukaryota; kingdom Metazoa; phylum Chordata; class Mammalia; order Rodentia; family Spalacidae; genus Rhizomys; species Rhizomys pruinosus. The sequence continues at coordinate 248,528 of VZQC01014180.1, read as the reverse complement.
CCAAGTGCCCCTCAACTGATGAGTGGATAGAGAAATTGTGGTACATCTACACAATGGAGTTCTATGCAGTGGTAAGGAAAGATGACATCATGAGCTTTGGAGGTAAATGGCTGGAGGTAGAAGATATCATGCTGAGTGAATTAACACAGTCCCAGAAAAACAAATGGTGAATGGTATCCCTCATCTGTGAATGCTAGCACCAATTATCTAATTGTATGGCAAACTGAGTAATGTCAATGTGATCTGAAAACAACTGTGTTCTTGCATTGCGAATCCCTTAAAATAAAATAAATAAAAAAACAAAATCTTTGATAACTGCTACTGAATTCAAGAATGATAGAAATGTTTACTCCAAGCTGTTTTGTCTCCAGAATGACCAGACGGCCTATGTCAAGATTAGACTTCAGTCTGGTAGTAAGAGAGAGTTGCATTTGGATCATGTATATTTCATTGCACAGTTAGCAGATGGATAAGATCCCAGTGGTCTCTATTTTCTTTTTCTAGGGACAGGTTGGGTCACCTCTAAAGGGCTTTTTCTATAGGTGAAGAATAGCTTTCTAGGTTCTACCTATTATTCTTACAGTGTCCATTTTGAATACAATAATTATAATGACATATAGCCTACATGCACATTTAAAGTTATCATATGGATTTTAATTGCTATCAGAAATCATAAACAGCAGAGAAATATGTAGTGCCTACTCAACACTAATCATAACAAAATCTGGAGTTTAGTGACAGAATGTCCCAGTTTGAGTGATTGCAGGAGGTGGATTAAGATGGACATCTATTATTACTTTTTAATTCTTTATTTTTTCCTTATTTATTGAAATTCTGTGTATTTCATACAATATTTCTTAATCAAATTTAGACCTAATTCCCCTTCCTTGCCCCCTCCCATCATAGTTCATGCCTTCTGCCATACATGTCTTTTTTTTACTTTTTTGATATTCACATTTTCCCCTTTAATTTTACACTGTGCTCATGTATGCATACATTCCCTCCCCCCATGTACCACAAATACAAAGTCTGAAAATAAGTTTTAGGCTAATTCTAGATTCAATTAAGCTGTGTTACTTCACTTAGCATAATGGCTTCTAGTTCCATCCATTTGCCTGCAAAGTTCATGATGTCGAGATGGACATCTATTATTATGCCCAGAACTCTGCTGCATTCTGAGTTCAGTTGCCTACTTAGGTTTAGCCAAGTTAACTATATTGTTTTCCATAGACTGGATAATTCTGTTCAGAATCTGTACAGCCATGTATTAATTTATTGAATTTACCTGAATATTACTAACAGTCGATCCAAATTTATAGATTAAGCAACATATCAGTGAGTGAAGTCATGGGGCTGATGATGGACCCTCTCCCTTCCCAGTAGGGAGCAGAGGGAATTGAAAGTTTTATTGGAGTATTAAGGTGCAGGCTTTTATGATTGATGGGAGGTGTCAGGCTAATCTCAGAATGCATTGCACAATTCAGATCAAGAGAGAAAATATATGGCTATTAAATGTAATTTGAGAACTCTTAAATTTATTTTTATCTTATGTATTTGAATGTTTTGCTTGCATGTATATAAATGCCCCAAATGCCCTCAATGCCCAAGGATGACAAAGGAACACATTACATGTCCTTGGGATCTCAACAGCTGTTATTTACCATGTAGGTGCAAGAATCTGAACCACGAGCATTTGCAAAAGCAACAGTGTTTTTGCCTTGGCTAGGTGGAGCCACACCCCATCTGGGTTATGGCAAGAAGTGTTCGTCTTCCCACTTCAAGAGATGGACCAGGAATCACCAGAAGAGAGCCTGGGCTGTCATAGAACTCAGAAAGGGAAGAAGAAATCCCAGAAAAGACCACTCCGCCTGAGGCCAAAGCTCAGGTTAACATGTCACAGAGGCAGAGCCTGAGGCCTCTGGGGACGGCACCAGCCTCGTGTCCACTATAGCATGTACGCTTCCCTGACAACCAATAGTGTGACAGACCCGGTATCACAGGACCATGCCTTGGAAAGAGCAGAACAGGCTGGAGAAAGATGTCCTCCTTCATCATCATAACAAAAGAGTCCCGGAGGCCATCTTCTTTGACTATGGAAGCAGAGCAGTTGCTTTAGGAGTATCAATAACAAATGCCCTACAAGCTATATGCACTCTCTTCAACAAAAAAATGTCCTGCAGCAAAAAACTGACTGAACTTTTATTTGATCAGCATATTTGTGTATGTAAATCTCTCTAACTAGACTTGGGGACTTGGGAACCAACTAAATTCTTTAATTCTCTGATGTTTTTTGTAAGAATTGGACACAGATGTTTGCAAATTGGGTTCACATGGATATTGCTTATTACTTTTACAAAATAATCATTGTCATTTGAGCCAGACAAAAGCAAACTGACCACCACTACTCTCATGGTCTCTGAGCGTGTGTAGGCAAAAACAGAAGGGAAGACCTGGGACAGCAATCCTGGACTCATACCTATCTTGAGTATATGCCTGCTACCAATCTACTTGCCACACTAGGCATACAGGGGATGGCCTGTCTTCTAGTAGCAGGCACTTAAAGTCAGCTTGCTTGTCAGGACTCCCTTTTTCTGAATACACCCCACAATTTAGGATGACTAGTGCTGGTATAGAGGTCTAGGATTGGCCACTGGGATGTATGTTATGAGATGTAGAGGCTGCCCTCCCCAGCCCTATTTAAGCTACCATCTCTGTAGAAATAAATGGATTTTACAGATTTAGAAAAAAAAAAAAAAAAAAAAAACAGTGTTTTTAAGTTCTGAAACATTTCTCCAAACAGGACCTGGGTTCGATTCCCACCACCCACATGGTGGCTAAGAACTGTCTTTAACTCCAGTTCCAGGGGAATCTGACATCCTCTTCTGACCTCCATGGCATTGCCCGACATGAGTGCACCAACCTACATGCAGAAAGTACACTCATAGACATAAAAAATAAAAATAAATAAATAAATGAATTAATTAATTAAAAACAGATTATATGCCAGGTGAGGTGGCACACACTTTAATAGCAGTTCTTGTAAGGCAGAGACAGATTGGTCTCTGTTACACTGAAGTCCGCCTCCTCATATGTAGGGAGTTCCGGACAGCTGGGAGAAGCCCCATTGTCGAAAAAAAAAAAAAAAAAAAAAAAGCCTTAAAATATTGATAATGATTTTGGTGTAATTCTCAAAAATCATACATCTTTTTGCTTTAAGTTACATAAATATTTTGTAAAAATCATTTTGTCCTTTCTATGTGAAAGTATTCATACAGGAATGTTTGCTAAGAGGAGGGTATGACTGAAATATATATGAAATTTTAATTGCTAAACAGACACAGTAATAGCAGCAAACATAATAACATAAAACAGGACCTAGCACCTAGGAAGGTAAGGGAGGAGGGGAGGACACGACTACCTTCATAACTTCTCATAACTAAATGAAAACTGCTTGTGCTGCTTTTGCAGACAGATGTGCCTGTCCTGCATTCAAAGTCACAGCTGAGCCTCTTGTCACACCTGACATTGCTGACTGTGACACAAAAGAAGATGGTCTCAGCTAGTGCACTTTCCACCCAGAGCAACTGCAGATGTCATGTGCACTCCTGAGGATGATAAACTGAAGGCATACATGAATAAAACTTTTTCAAAGTGACTACCTGAACCTTTTTTAAACTTGTCTTCTAAGATGAATGATGAGAATAGACTAGAAACCTTCAGTCACAAGACACCTTAATGGCAGGCCACATTGGAAGCCATATTTCTCTTTGCCTAATTAATGTATCTCATGCTTGAATGTCTTAACAATTTTCTCTATTTTTACTTAATTAGTACTCATTATTTTCTCATTCATGGGCCTTTTTATCTTAGTCCCAAGATCAATGTAATGAGAGATTTATTCAAGGCTTCCATGGAAGTAAGATAATTTTCCCATTTGTGGTAATACATTTGAAACTTTCTCAGTGATGCTTTAGAGGAAAGGGCACATAGACCTGTGGTGAATAAATGAAGCCTGGTCATTCCTTTCATTATGGTTTCTATCTGAACATACTACCTTGATACAAGCTTGCTCTTCAGTCTGGAGCTCAACCTTGGAAAATGGAGATGTCCGGAGTGAGGAAAAGACAAAAAGATCAATATATTATCGGCTTTAGATCAATATAAAATTTCTTTAAGCATTCATTTTTGGAATACTTTTATTGATGATTTGTGTATTTTCTACATTATATTTCAGTCCAATTTAGACATATTCCCCTCACCGTACCCCTAATCCCACCCCAGTTCATGCCTTCTGCCATACATGTCTTTCATCTTTCTCTCAGTATTTTCAAAGCTTGTCATTGCAGAGGCTTGTTGTTTTGGAGAGAGTTTAACTATATTAGTCAGTTCTTTGACCTAGTCTTTATGTTTTTGTTGTTCCCTTCCCTTTGTATTGCTCCAACATATGCCTGTATAAACATCACATATGTATCAAAATTATGACCTCAGCGAATAGACAGTAGGCTAATTCCAAAATATCTTTAGACATTCACATTTTTCCCCTTAATTTTAAATTAAATAAAAATAAAGATTAAATTAAAGCATTTATTTTAATAATGCATAGAGGTGTGTGTGTGTGTGTGTGTGTGTGTGTGTGTGTGTGTGTGTGTATGCCATTGTATGTGCATGTCAGTGTCAATACCCAGGGAGACCAGAGGCTTTTCGTCCTACTGGATCTGGTATTGTACATAATTATGAGCCAGCCAGGATGTGTGCTTAGTCCTAAATCTGGGTGTTCTGTAAGAGCAATATGCTCCTTGAACAAGCAAGCTCTTTCTCTAGCCCATTAACACCAAATTTCGATATAAGCATCTTTTACAATGATCGAGAAAATAATTTGAGGCTGCTGTGAATCAAGAACAGAGTTAATGAGTATAACTACAATGATCAATACAACACCAAATTTAATATATGTAGTTTACAAAGGAAGCAGAGATCACAAAACATTCTCAATTGAAGGGACCGTGAAATAGAGATCCTGTGACATTAAAAATAAGCCTGGTAAATTAACCTTGAATATGTATGTCTGGAAAACCTTGTATCTCATGAGAAAGTTTATGCAAGAATGGTTCCCACCCCCACCCCCCAGTTTCTCACGAAACACTTGACCTCCTAAGTGGATATAACATGGAGATAATGTTGTTGTCCTCAACTTATTTTGCTCAACTGTTGTACTTGAGCCATATTATTACTATTCAGTGATCTGTAAACATTTAGTATGATTCACTTCACTATGAGAAATCATTTTAATATTGTTCATTTCTATAGACATGCAACTGTGATTCTCAAGAGTCTGAGAATAAAAGCAGAGCTTCTGATAATATCAGCACACAGTGGTATGAAAAACTGAGTTCCCTGGTTTATTTTCAGTTCTGTGGTAATCCATTCAGGTACCTTGCCTGCCCATGGTGGCCACAATCAATACTTTATATACATCTTCAAAAATGAAAATCATTTCTTTTCACCAAGTGCATAGATTAAGAAGTTGCCCTTTCTAACACTTCATAGTCAGCAAAGTTCTTTGACACCATCTTACAAACCAATGGTGCAAAACAAAGCAAAGCAAAGCAAAGCAAAGCAAAGCAAAACAAAGCATGAAGAACAGCAGGTAAGGAGCAACACCAGTACTTAAAGGACAGTAGATAATTACTATGGAGTGTTTCCGTTCTAAACTCCTTTAACATCAGAATATAATTCTGATTACTGATGATTTTCAAAACATTTTGTTTCCTTTGATGATGGTATGCTATGTCCGATATGAGGAAGCTTTGGTTTTTGGAGTGTAGTTCTGGAGAACACTTGGCTAAGCACATGTAAGGCAAGGGATTCTACAATATAATAACACTGTTGTTTTCGGATAACATTGATGTTACTCAGGTTGCCATACAATTAGGTAATTGGTGCATTAATTTTTGAAGTGAGCCAAATTATTTAGCATAATCAATGAATGTAAGTAACATTCATGTAAAACCAATTTGCAAGTATCTATGTCCAAATTTTGAACAACCCAAGGTTACCATAGTCCAGTTGGAGATGCTTGTTTGCACAGACATGTTGATCAATTAGGAGTCCAGTCTATATTGCTTTAGTCTCACAATTCACCCTAATCTCTCAGCAGCCCTTACATTCTACCATGCCTCCTCTTCTGCAATTTTTTCCCTAGGCTTTGGGAAAGGGGCACAAGTGGGTGAGAAGCAACACAGTCTATTTTCTCTGGAGATGTCATTTTGGACTCTAGTCTGTTCAGGTTGTTTCCCTTCATGGGTTGACAGCTTACCCAGTGATACCTTTTTAGTCATACTAAGAAATCACATGCAATTGAATGTACAGGCATTTAAGCAGTATTAATTATTATTACAAGCTAAGCTGTGAGCATAGACACAGATGCTTGGATGGTATGCTATTCCACAAACTGTGGTTTCTCTATAAAGGGTGACAAGTTCTTATTGTGGCTTATAACATCTCCTAACCACTAGAGGACATAAGCTTGTGGCATCCACTGTGAATTATTCCTCCAAGGAGAGAGCTAATAGCCAATTAGATGTGGGATATATATAGACACATGGCTGCCACTGTTGCACAGTATCTCTAGGCAGTTGTCAATCTTTAAACAACAGTACTAGTCTGGGATATAACCTTAAACCTGGCAATCCGTATAATTGTAACATTATTTATTTTTATCTAGATAATATACACTGTAAAGCTTCATTTGTATTCAAATAACATATTTACATATTACTTCAAAAAATAGATGTGAGCATGATATCTATTTCATCTGAAGGAAGAGCCTGGTGCAAAGTAGTCTGTTCACAACTGAGATTATTTCAAAGTGAAACTTTTGAGCAAAAGTACTGCAATATGCAGTAAAAGATCTTTCTTTAAGCCAGGTGTGGTGGTGCACACCTAAACTTGGGAGGCAGAGGCAGGCAGATCTTTGTGAGTTCAAGGCCAGCCTGGTCTACAAAGTGAGTTCTGGGATAGCTGGGGCTGCATACAGGGAGACTCTGTCTCCAAAAGACCAAAAAAAAAAAAAAATCTTTCTTTAGATCATAAGGATGTCATACTGAGGTTTTATATGTAATATCATAACCATTTTATTTCAGATTGTCAATAAGGCCATGCTACAATCGTTCTCTATGATTATTTACTATTTTGACATTTCTTTTTAATTTTTTGTTTAAGGATTTTGCAATTTATGCAACATTTCTCAGTCCAATTTTGACTTATTCCCCTTTCCTTGCCCCTTACCCTACTTGAGTTCATCCATTTTGCCATACAAATCTTCCATCTTTTTTTTTCAGTCTTTTAAAAGTTTTTCTATGCAGAGGTTTATTGTTTTGGACAGAAGTTTACTGTTTCAGTTAGTCCTTTGACATGGGCCTTTTTTTATTGTTCACTTCAATTTGTATTGCTCCAGTATGTGCACATATGTATATCACACATATACCAAAAATATGTCAGTTCAAATGAAATTGTATGTTAATTCCACAAGATGTTTAGGAATTCACATTTTCCCCTTTAATTTTATATTACTCTAAAGTATGCATAGATACCCTCTCCCATATACCAGAATTACAAATTCTTAGAGTAAGTGGTAGGTTAATTCTAGAACCTGATAAGTGATTCACATTATAATGGCACAGTTGCTTTCAGTTAAAAGAAAAAAATCTATCTATCTATCTATCTATCTATCTATCTATCTATCTATCTATCTCATTTATCTATCTAGATATAGATATAGATATGGATATAGGTATAGATATTGATATAAAACATCAATATTGCTCAGTTTGACTTACTACTAGGTATTTTGTGCTAGCATCCACACATGTGGGATACCATTTGTCTTTTGCTTCTCAGGGAATATGCTACTTCATTTAGCATAATGGCTTCTAGTTCCATCCATTTACCTGCAAAGTTTATTATGTCATCTTTCTTTGCTGCATAGTACTCCATTGTGTAGATGTGTAGATCACATTTTCTTTATCCACTCTTTGGTCGAGGGCCATTGGAGTTACTTCCACCTCTTCATTATTGTGAAGATAGCTGCAATAAACAGATATCCATGTACCTTTGAGGTAGGATAAGTCTTGTGTGTAAATACCCAGGAGTGGTATGGCTGGGTCAGGTGGTAGGCTTATTTTGAATCTTTTAAGGGTTTTCCACACTGCTTTCCATAGTGGTGTACAAGTTTACATTCCCACAAGCAGTGGATGAGTGATCCCCTGTCCCCACAACCTCTCCACTGTTTGGTGTGTTTTGTTTTCTTGGTGCAACTCAGTCTTATCTGAGTGAAATGATATCTGACCTTGGTTTTAATGTGCATTTCCTTAATTATTAATAACATTGAACACTTTTTAAAGATGTTTCTCTGTCTTTACTTCTTCACTTGTGAAGTCTCTGTTCAGATCTTTACTCAAGCTTTTGAGTGAGTCATTTGTTTTCTTCTTTGTTTTTTGAGTAGTTTACATTTTCTGGATGTTAATGCTCTATCATATGTATCACTGATGAAGTTTTCCTCACACTATGTGGGTTTTCTCTTTACTTCATTGATTTTTACTTTCACTACACAGAAGGTTTTGCGTTCAGTGAGATCCTGTCAATTGTTGAGCTTATTTCCTGCCCAGCGGCTGTTTGATTTAGAAAATATTTTCTTAAGTCTATGTTTTGTAGGTGGCTGCCAATGTTTTCTCCTATCTCCTTCAGACTTTCAGGTTTCACGTTGAGGTCTTTGATACATTTGGAGTTGAACTTTGTACAGGATTAGAGGTAGTGGGTTAATCTTACTCTTTTACAAATGGTGATTCAGTTTCGCCAAACCATTTGTTGAAGATGCTGTCTTTCCTCCATTAGGTCTTTTTGGTCACTTTGTCAGGTATGAAACTGTACGTGCTCAATTTTGGACTTTCAATTTTGTTCCATTGTTTTGTAGGTCTGTTTTTGTGCTAATACCAGGCTGATTTTATGATTATTCCCATGTAATATAGTTTGAAGTCTGACATAGTGATCCCCCCACTCCCTTGTGTATTGCATTTTTCACTGAGGGTTGCTTTGGCTACTTTGGTTATTTTTGTTTTTCCATATGAATTTAAGGATGCTTTTTTCCAAGTCTGTGAAGAAATTCATGGGAATTTTAATTGGAATTGCATTGAATCAGTATATTAATTTGGATAGAATGGACATTTTTACTCTATTAATATAACCAACCCATGATGGTGAAAGGTCTTTCCATCTTCTTATATCTTCTTTAAACTCCTTCAGGGGTTTAACGTTTTTGTTGTAGAGATCTTTGGTGTCTTTGTTGAGGTTTTATTCCTAGGTATTATTATTATTTTTGTTTGAGGTTATTGTGAGTGGGAAGGTCTCCTTATACTCCTTCTCCAGTTGCTTTTTGTTGGTGTAAAGAAAGGCTACTCATTTTTATAGGTTAATTTTGTATCCCACCACCCTTTACTGAAACTCTTAATTGTTTCTAGGTAAACGCTCATATCATTGCCAAGAGGGATACTTTGTCTTCCACTTTTCTAATTAGCATTCCTTTAATTTACCTTTTTGCTTTATTGCCCTAGCAAGTGTTTCAAACACTATATTGAAGAGGAGTGGCAATATGGGGCAGCCTTGCCATGTTCCTGATTTTAAATACTTCTGCATTTAGGATGAAGTTGGCTGTGGGTTTCTTGTATATAGGTTTGATTACATTGAGGAATGTTCCTTCCAGTCCAATTCTCTCTAAGACTTTAAGCATTAAATCATGCTGGGTTTTGTCAAAGGCTTTTTCTATATCAATTAAGATGATTGTGTGCTTTTTTTTCAGTCCATTTATGTGTTTTATGATATTTATTGATTTATGTATGTTGAACAATCCCTGCATCTCTGGTATGAATCCCACTTGGTCATGATGAATGATATTTTTAAGGTGGGTCTGTATGAGGTTTGCAAGTATTTTGTTGAGAATTTTTGCATTTACGTTCATTAATGAGATGGGTCTATAGTTTTCTTTTTTTGTTGTATCTTTACCTGGTTTTCGTATTAGAGTGAACAGAAGGAATTTGGGAGATTTCCCTCTGCTTGTATTCTTCTGAACAGTTTGAGTAATAATGGTTGTAAGTCCTCTTTAAATGTTTTATAGAATTCTCCACAAAATCATCTGGGCCTGGGCATTTTTAAGATGGGAGATTTCTTATTACATTTTCCATTTTCTCATGTATTATTGATCTGTATTAGCTGCAAATCTCTTCTTGGTTAAGATTTAGTGATTTCCAGGATTTCAAATATTTATCCTTTTCTCTTAGGATTTCAAATTTGGTAGAATATAGGATTTTGTGGTTTTTTTATTTAATTTTTTTCATTTTTTTAACAATAAGTAATAATTTATGAGTACAAGCATACTTCATGTAAAACCAATTTGCAAGCAGATGTGCCCAAACCCACACAGCCCAAGGGTCCCACCATCTAGCTGGGGTGCTTGTATGTTCAATCAAGTGGATCAAATAAGTGTCCATTTTATATTGCTATAGTTTCAGCATTCACCCCAATCACAGCCCTTACATTCTACCATGTCCCCTCTTCCACAGATTGTTCCCTAGGCTTCGAAAAGGGGCACAGGAGGACGGGAAGCAAAACAGTCTACTTTCGGGAGATGTCGTTTTGGACTCTGGTCAATTCTGGCTGTTTCCTTTCAAGGGCCGACAGTTTATCCCAGAATAATCTTTCAGTCCTACTAATGAAGCACAGATATTTAGATATATAGGTATTTAAACAGTACTAATTGTTATGGTAGGTTACTTTGGTATAGACACAGATATTTGGATGGTATGTTAATCTATAAATTACATTTTTTCCTGTAAAATGTGACTGGGTCTTACTGTGGCTTATAACATCTCCTAACCACTAGAGGATGTAAGCTTGTGGCATCAGCCATGGGTTATTCCTCCAAGGAGAGAGCTAATAGCCAATTAGATTTGGGATATACGGGCATATGGCTGCCACTGCTGCACAGTATTTCCAGGCAGGTGAGGTATAGCTGGTGCTGACGGAGGAGTCTTGCTTGACTCAAGGAGACCTATATTTACTTTATTGGTTTAGTGGCCTTTGGTAACACTCTCTGGTATTCCAGAGACCAACTGTGCACTTGCAAGTGTGGTCTCAATACATCTTTCCCATGCTTAAATCAGGTCTTTGACAGCAGGGCCTTATTACCTCTCTTCTCGCAGGTATCGCAGTTTACAGTTAAGAAGTCTTTACCTTTTGGGGGGCTTGGCTCCCCTGGCCAACATCTCCTTGATAGAATAATCCATTGCTGATATTGGAGCTCTCCTATGTTAATATATTTTGCTTAAGTGCACAGCTTAAGGAGACTTTAATATTATATTTGGTTCTGAATAGAGAATAATCCTTTTCACAGTTCCTATGTCAATTAGTCAATTAAAGAAGGTGGTTTTACCAGTTTTATAAGAGATTACCTCTATGAGAGTTGGCTCCAATTTACAGTTAAAGAACTACCTTATCATCATATTCCTCCTTGTTCTATGAAGGAGAGGTAAAAAAGTCTCTCATATTAAAACTGCGGCACCTAGAAGGTAAGTTTCATTAGGAATTATTATAAATAGTTGTTACAAGTAGGATCCACAGAGGGACTTGATGCCTGTAGCAGTCTGATGCTTTTCTTCCTTTCAATGTTCATATGGGCCAACCTTTCTGCTGGCACTTCTTGGTACATTCTACACAATGCAAAGCTGTGTCTTTTCTTTCTCAGCCGTTAAGTTGGTGACATTTTGACCTGTGGGAACCTACAAATCTTTTCCCGTAGTTAGTTTTAAGATTTGAATTGCAAAGTTTTTGACAAAAAGGTTTCATATATATCTGTATCCCCCTTTTTATTTTAGGTTTTTGTTTTTTTGACCCATGTGTCTCAAAAAGGCATTTGTAGTACACATACCTATAGCCAGGAATCAAGGTGCAGATTTCATCAAATTCACCGAAGCTATTTTGGGTGACTATATGTCGTTAACTTGGGAAGCAAACTTAATTTCTTAGGTTAAATCATCCTATAGGTAAAAGAGAATGCTCCAAGATGATACTGTAAAACAGAAAAAATTATAGACAACATTTGTATGTGGCAATCCCAAAGTTATTGTTATACAGATTTTAAGTAAAACAAATGTGGATTACAGCAATTTATATTTCCAATTAACTAAGGTGTATTAACGTTTTCATCAGAACCTTAAATCCAATGTTGTTTAATACACACATAACTACTTTTATTAAGTCCTAAAACACCATGTAACCTGTAGGCAGAGTCTGAGTAAAATTGGATACTTGTTGAACTCACGTCAATTAAATATACCTTAATCAATGATAGACACGTGTCCCTCTCCAGTCCCACCCACCCCTCCAGATTCAAAATTTCAGTCAATTTTCTGATGCAATCTTTCTCCTGTTGTGCTTTTAATATGTATCCCTCTCCACAAGAAATATTTACAACTGGGTTAGTGGGACTGTGTTACTTCACTTAATATAATATCTTCTAGCTCCATCCATTTACCTGCAAATTTCATGATGTTGTCTTTCTTGACCACTGCATAGAACTCCATTGTGTACATGTACCACATTTTAGATGAGTATAGGATTTTGAAGTATACATATATGGTTGTCTGGATTTTTTTTTGTCTGTGTGATGTTTCCATTTTCATCAAAAATTCTGTTGAGTTGAATTATTCTTTCTTTCTTTTTGTTAAATGGACTAGAGTTCCATTTATCTTGTTCATCCTTTCAGAGAACCAGCTTTTGGTTTCATTGACTCTTTGTATTGTTTCTTTGTTTCTATTTCATTGATTACTTCTCTGATTTTTATTTCTTCCTGTCGGGTTTAGGGTTCGTTTGTTGTTGTCTCTCCAGTGTTTTTAGCTGTAACATTAGTTCATTTATTTGTGCTTTGCATGTTTTTTTTTTTTAATTATTTTTTTATGTGGGCACTGAGGGTTATAAATTTCCCTCTTAGAACTATTTTTAAAATATCCTGTAGGTTTTGCTGTCTTGTATTATCTTTTTTATTTAGTTCTGGGAACGATTTATTTCTTTTTTTTATTTTTTTATTGATCCATTCATTGTTCAGAAGTGTGTTGTTTAGTAGCCATGTGTTCTTGTAGATATTAGGGCTTATTCTGGTGTTGATATTGAGTTTTATTGCATGGAATGATTTTAATCCTTTTGTATTTGTTGAGATTATTTCTGTGTCCCAGGATGTGGTCGATTTTGGAGAATGTTTATTAGGGTGCTGAGTAGAAAATAAATCCTCTGTTGTTTGGGTGGAATATTGGGTAGATGTCTGTGATGTCCATTTTGTGTACTGTATTGTTCAGATCAGATGTCTCTCTGTTTATCCTTTTTCCAGTTGACCTATCCAATGGGCTCAGTGGGGTATTGATGTCCCCCTCTATTAGTGTGCTGGGAATAATCTGTGCCTTGAGGCCCTGCAGAATTGTGTCTAAAAAGTTCTGTGTGCTGGAGTTTGAGTCATATACATTCATGATTGTGAAATCTTCCTGGTTGATTGTTCCTTTGATAAGGATGTATTGGCCCTCTTTGTATCTTCTAATTAGTTTTACTTTGGAGTGTATTTTGTCTGTTATTATAATAGAAACTCTCCTTGTTTTTTAGTACCATTTGCTTGAAATATTTTTTTATCATTCTTTCACATAAAGTTGATGCCTCTCCTTGAGGCTGAGATGGGTTTCTTGTAGACAGCATATAGATGGGTCCTGTATCCTACTCCATTATCCCCATCTATGTCTTTTGTTTGGGGAGTTCATCCCATTAATATTTAAAGTTATTATTGAGAGCTGTGTCCTCCTTCCATTTACCTTATTTTCTGTTGGCATTCTTGGTGTAGGTTTGAATTTCCACAGTGTATTAGTCCCTTTTCTGTTGCTGTGATAAACCACCATGACGAAGGGAACTTATAAAAGGAAGAGTTTATTTGAGCTTACAATTGACGGTTCTAGGGAATTAGAGTCCATTGTGGAGGGAGGCATAGTGGCTGGGGCTGGAGCAGCATGCTGAGAGTCACATCTTGCAATGAGCACAGGAAGTCAAGAGAGGGAGAGACTGGAGACCACAAGGCTTGTTAAACTCACTAAGTCTGCCCCTAATGACATATTTCCTTCAGCATGGCCACACCTTCTAAGACCTCTAAGAACAGTGCCACCAACTGGAGACAAAATGTCTGAATACTGAAAGCCTATGGGCGACACTATCATTCAAACCATCACACATAGTTGTACTTTTATTTTTTTTTAAAGAAAAAATGTGTGTACATGTATGTCACATGGAGTGGTCGTAAGATGGCAGTAGTAAGTGAAGAGATCTGAGACATATCATTTGAAGACAGTTGTTGGCATCGGGTAAAATAATTGGAACTGGAAGGCATAGAAGTACTCATATATTTAAGTGTAAACAGGCTTTACTAGAATCAAACAGCGAAGGCATAGCTGGCACAAGGCAAAATAAAGACAAAAGCTGACATTATTCGGGACCTATGGCTGCGTCATCACTTGCAAAAGTTGCTCTTTGGAATACGCTTAAGAAGAGAACAATACAAATGATAGTTTGAACGATAAAACCCACTAGAGTGGAAGGAGAATTCACTTAGCAGCTGTGCTATATGATCTGAGTAGAGTATTCTGATTGGTCCAAAGAGATAGTATAAATCTTACCTAAAAACAGAAGAGAAGAACAAGATGTAACCCTAGTCTAGAAAAGTATGGAGTGAAGTGAATGAACACTGAGACTTCACGAATTAAAGGGAAGTAAGATACAATCGCTGCAGAAGACATCTGAAACTTTGTTCAAACATCAATTGAAGGTAATTAGAGAACATGCAAACAAATGAACCCACATGAAGGTATATCTCACTCCGAATAGAATATGACTACGCCAGATCAAGAAAACAAAAGGAACATCCTGGCGATTATTCTGTGGAGACGGTTAGTGGGGGAAAGGATGTAACTAATCGTTTCCACGTGCTGGCTTTGTCGGGAAATGTATAACTGGCGTACCAACCTGATTCTTGTGGAAAGTGCAGTGTGGAGAACCCGTTAAAAGTCCTCTAATAAATGAGCCTTACCACGCCGTTATCCATGGCCATCACCACTCGGCTGTGCTATTAATACGCTCAACAAAGATATGCATCCTAGGCCGCAAGCAAAGGACCCATGCAGCAGGCTCTGTTTTGATTGCCAAGGCTCTCTTCCACAAATAGCGAAACAGCTGGAAGGCCGAGACCAAATGCGGCGGTCTATGCCGCAGACGAGCTGATGACCTAAGTTTACAAGTAAATTGTGGTACAATAGACACTAAATGAGAGTTCTATGTAGTGGGCTAATAGAAAGGATTGACATGCATGAAACTTTTGCCTAAAGCTAAAATGGTGATGGAACTTGAAGTACCCATATATATGACTATGTTGAATGTAGTGCACTCGGTCCACATGAAACAAAAAAAGAGGTGGTTTCCCGTCATTTATGTGGTTAGATGCTAACTGACAAATCTGTTTGTTTGGCAGGGCCCCAAACCTGAGCAAATTTTATTATTATGAATCATCATTGTAAGTCTGAGAGTATACTGGATGGCTATTACAATGTGTATAGTCTCTAATGGGAAACATAAGCAATCTGAACCTAATGCCACATTGGTAATCTATCATATATGGATGGAAGATAATGTATTCTCATTAGCTTTAAAAAAATGTATGTCTAAGATCTTCTTTTTACTGCATGGCAAATTGTTAGCGTGTTAAAATGATGTGTATTCGTGCTAAATGTTGAATTAACCTATACGTTTTATGTTTGCAGAATTGATGTAATTTGATTCTATGTGTGGTATTTATAATTATTACTTGGAATTTTGGAATATATAATAGTAATATTAAAAAAAGATATTTAAATAAAAAGAGAGAGAAAAACATATACGAAGAACTGACCAAAACACTAAACATGTGCATTGAAAAGATTATAAAAAACAATTACAGACAAGCAAAAAAAAAAAAGATGCAAGACAGTACATAACATGTATGACAGAAACCATGAACTCTGGTGGGGGTTGGGGAGGTGGCAAATTAGGTAGGGCATTCTGGATGGGAAGATGAGGATCTGAATTTGGATTAAGAAATGTTGTATGAAATGCCATCAAAAACTTAACTTATATCAGGAAAAAAAAAATATAAAAGTACACTATGTGTGATAGGTTTGAGATGATAAGATATCGCCCTATAGGCTTTATGTATTCAGATATTTTGTCTCAGGTTGGTGGCACTGTTTTCTTGAGATGGTCTTAGAAGGTGTGGCCATGCTGGATAGAGGAAATAGTCATCTGAGGGGCAGACTTAGTGAGTTCAACAACCCTTGTGTGTCTCTTCAGTCTGCTCTTCGCTCTACCGTTTGAACCTTCCTGTGCTTCTTGCAAGATTGTGAACGTGCTCAGCATAGCTGCTCCAAGCCCAGCCACTATGCCTGCTCCTCCACAAATGGCACTCCTAATTCCTTAGAACCTGTCAATTGGTAAAGCCTCGAAATAAAATCTTGCCTTTTATAGGAGTTCCCTTCGGAGTCATGGTGGTGGTTAGTCAACAGCAATCAGAAATAGGGGACTAATAACACTGGTGGAAATTTCAAGGACCTACACGCATAAGAAATGCCAAGCTGAGAGAAAACTAAGGGTTACATGGAGGAGGGACAGCAGCTCCTCATCCAATAATAAATGCTAGTGTACAATATTCGAATCGGGATGTGAACTCCCCAAAAGCAAAAGACATAGATGGGATAATGGACGTAGGAAACTAGGCAGGACCCATGACTATATGCTGCATGACAAGAAACACCATCTTCAAGGCCTCATATGGATGAGGCAAGTCAACTTTTTTGTGAAAGAATGATAAAAAAATATTTCATTTGCAAATGGTGACTGGAACAAAGCAAAAATTAAGGAAGAGTTGCTTATATGTTAGTACATAACAGACAATTAGAATCAGCACTTCCATAAGTAAAACGTCAATTAGGAGAAGATAGCAAAAGTAGGGCTCGAATACGAGTCCTTATCTATAGAGGAACAATCACAGCGCAGGTAAGATTTTCACAATCATTGATGTATAATTATGATCCTCTAGAAACTCCAGCGAACAAGACACTTTGTTAGATTCTACAAGTTCTGGCAGGGCTCTCAAAGGCAACAAGATTTATTGCCAGCACTACTAAATAGAGGGGGACATCGAATACCTGGCCCAACTGAGCCCATTGGATAGGTCACATGGAAAAAAAAAGGATAAACAGAGAGACAGCGTCTGATCGTGACATACATGTACATGTCAAAATGGGACATACACAGACAATCTACCCACAATATGTTACCAGTTCCCAAACAACAGAGGTATTTTATTTTTCTACTGCAGCTGTCACGCCTAATACACATTTCTGCGGCAAAGAGTCGACCTATCTATTCCGTGGGAGCACGCAGGAAATTAAGTCCTTTCAACAGAATTACAGGATAAGGAATTAATAAATCATTCTCGTTGCAATAATAAACTTCAATAAGTCAAACACCATAGAAGTGTAGAGGCCCTCGAAATAATCGTACGAAGAAGACATTGGCTTTACTAAAGCAACACACTTTCTGGAACAATGCAATGATCAACTTAAAGAAATAAAAAAAGAGAAATAAATTCCGTGTCCCAGAACTAAATAAAGATAATAACAAGACAGCAAAAACCATACAAGGATATCTTTTAAAATAGTTTCTTATGAGGGATAATTATATTAACCCTTCAGCATGCCCCACATAAAGAAAATAATTAAAAAAAAAAAAAACAATGCAAAGCATAAAATAAATGAACTAATGTTACAGCTAAAAACACTGGAGAGACAAAAACAAAAAACAACCCTTAAACCCGACAGGAAGTAAAAAATAAAAAATCAGAGAAGTAAATACAATGAAAATAGAACAAAGAAACAATACCAAAGACGTTCCAATGAAGACGGCAAAAGCTGTTCTCTGAACAGGAATGAACAGATAAATGGAAGAACTCTTAGGTACCTATCTTAAAAATGCCAAAAAGAAAAGAAAGAATAATGATCAATCAACAGAATTGTTTGATGAAAAATGCGAAACATCCACAATGTCAGACGAGAGAAAAGAATCCAGGTACACCATGATTTGTATACTTGCAGAAAATCCTAGTAACATCATCTAAAAATGTGGTACAATTGTTACACATATGGAGGTCTATGCAGTGGTCAAGAAAAGAACAACATTGCTGATAATTCTTGCAAGGTAAACGGATGGTGAGCTTATGAAAGATATGTATATGTAAGTAGAAGGTAACATTAACAGTCCCCAACTAACCGCAGTATGTAAATTATCTTTACTTGTGGAGCAGGGATTAACATAAATTATAACTAGCACGAACATGTGAAGAAAAGCATTGCATCATGACGAAATTTGAACCTGATAATTTTTGAAGATCTGGAGGGAGTGGGTGGGACTGGAGAGGGACACGTGTCTATATCCATAGTGTATTAATGGTATCATGTTATAATTGACGTGAGTTCACAATGTAGTATCCTAATGTGTATAACTCAGACTCTGCCTCCTTACAGGTTAGGCTAAGGTGGTGTTTTAGGAACTTAATTCTAAAAGTAGTTATGGTTTGTAATAGTTAAACAAGACATTTGGAATTGTAAAGGTTCTGAATGAAGAATGCGTTAATAGCCAGGTCCGTTAAAAGTATACATTGGAAAAATTAGTAAATTTGCTGTAAGATCCACATACTTGTTTTACTTAAAATCTGTATATAACAATAACTTTGGGGATTGGCACATACAAAAGATCNTATTTATTGTATTTTTATCAAATCTAGGACCTGTGTCCCCCACTCTATCCCCCCACCCCACCAGAGCTCTATGCATTCTGCAAAACATGCTTTTCATCTCTTTCTCAGTCCTTTCTCGATATTCTCCATGTGGAAGTTACTGACTTTTAGCAGAATTTCACTGTTTAGTCAGTCTGCTTTGAGTTTGCAGTTCCTCCTTCTGTTGTGTTGTGTTGTTGATTGGTGTTGTTCTTGTTGTTTCCAATATGCTCACCTCCCAACTGCTTTAGGACAAAAGCGTCAAGGTCCATTCACAAGGATAATACTTACAACTAGGTAATTGGCACTTAGCACCACATATGGAAGGGATTACCAGTTTGTTTTTTTTCTGGGACTTGTTCTCACTCAGCATGGATGTCCTTCGAGCTCCAGCCATTTCCTGCAAAGCTCTGATGTCATTCATCTTTCTTTATTATCTTCTTTGCATAGACTCCATTGTGTAATTTCGAAAAAAATTATGCTTACTATAACTGTGTGAAGAAATTCAGAGGGAAATGTATTAGGGTCAAAAACTCTTTTGAAAAATTACAACATTACAGAAGGCTGGAGAGATAGGCCTAGCATTAATAGCAGTGCTGACTGGTCTTGCAGGAGGCACCTAGGTTCAATCCCCACACCCATCATTGGCGGCTGAGAACTTCTGTAACTCCAGGATTCCAGGTAGGAACTCGTTCGCAGGGAATCCAGAGACCTCTTCTCTCTACCATGGGCATTGCACGACAGGCGGATGCACAAACCTACATCAGACAGGTACATTCATATTACATACAAAAAATAATTAAATTCAAATTGCTCTAATGAAGTGTTACAAACGCCACTAAAGCCAATAAAGCAAAACGGGTCTTCCTGAGTCAAGCAAGACTCCACTGTAGCACCAGCTACACCTCACCTGCCTGGGAAATGACTGTGCATGCAGAGGCAGCCATTGTGACCTGTATACCCAACCAATTGGCTATTGGGCCTTCTCCTTGGAGGAATAACCCATGGCTTTGCCACAAGCTTACATCCTCTTACAGGAGGGAAGATGTTATAAAGCCACAGTAAGACCCCTGTCATAATAACAGGGGGAAAATGTAATTCAATGATTAACAGATTCCAAAATCATGTGTCTATGCAAAGGAACTACCATAACTGATTATGCGGCTGTAATACCGATATATCAATTGCTTTGCTTCATTAGTAGGTAGTCGAAAGGTTTTGTTCCTGGACAAATCTGGTGCAGCCCTTATGAAAGTTTAAAACAAGCCAGCAATTGAACCAGAGTCCAAGTCAACATGCTCCAGAGAGAGTGGACTGTTTTACTTCTCATCCACCTTTGCCCCTTTGTCAAGCCTAGAGAACAATCTCGGAGAGGGCGTGGTAGTAGAATGTTAAGTGGCTTGCGATATGGGTAAATGGTGAGAACGAAAGCAATGGAGGTCTGCGACATCCATTTTGATCAACTTGATGGAACAACAAACCTGTTCACCCCCCCCCCCACTGGAGTGGGGCTGTTAGGGGTTTGGGCACACACAGCCTACAGATTGGTTTTTGCCAGTGATGAGCTTTGTATCATGTTTATCACTATAGCTAAAAATGGAAGAAAAAAAAACTGGAAGAAAGATGCAGGACAGTTTTGGCGAAATGGCATGATCTGGGATGGGGTGGGGAGGGTGGAGGGAATGAGGGAGAAATAAAGCCTGAAACTGAATTGGAAAAAATAGTTATGAAATGCACAAAGCATCAATAAAAATTTAAATTAAAAAAATTTAATTACAGGAGCCTGAGAGATAGCCTAGCAGGTTACAGACCCGACTGCTCTTGCAGCAGAGAGACGCCGTGTTTCGACTCCCCAGCAGCACACATGGCGGCTAAGAGACCGTCCTGCGCACCCATTTCCAAGAACTCCAGTTCCCAGGGAATCCGAGACCCTCTTACTGACTCCGCAGCATTCACGACAGGGTGCTCTCAGCCCTACATGCAGACA
The DNA here is from genome assembly GCA_009823505.1 of Rhizomys pruinosus. Lineage (NCBI taxonomy): Eukaryota > Metazoa > Chordata > Mammalia > Rodentia > Spalacidae > Rhizomys > Rhizomys pruinosus. Next base: position 227,604 of record VZQC01014180.1, on the reverse strand, counting down.
GTAAACTCATACAACATACAAAAAGTAAATAAAAAGTTTTGAAAAAAATTAAAAAAAATAAATTTAATTAACAGTTACCAAATTTTCTTATGATCCATGTGTGATATGATAAAGGATGTAAGCCCAAGAAATATTGCCCAGACAGATACTCGTTCCGCTTTATGTTTTGGCCAGGTAGTCAAAATACTCCCAAATTACAGCTAAGGTTATGGCCATGAACCCATTGATTCACTTCCCAACCGGGTCATTGTGAAGACAGGACTACTTCAGACAGGAAATTAAGCAATGTAGCTATTGCACTGACCTTGAATTCTACCTCTCTTAAGGGCTAGAACTCTCATATGATCTGGAGGCTACTAGTGCAAGGTGCGATGGGAGAAACAATCAGGCAATGTCCATCGGCCGCGCTACTGAGGCTTAAATAAAAACTACAATTTACCAACTGTAACCAATGAACTTGCGGTAAATGTATGGATCTTTGAGGATTATTATATTAGATGAATAACACACTCACAAGAAAAAACATTGATGAACGGTATCCCTCAGTCTGTGGAGTTGAGTAATCAACCCAGTTGTTTTATATTTCTTGTGGAGAGGGTGCATATTAGAAGACAACGAATCAGAAGACTGCATCAGAAAACGGATGAAAAGGTGAACTGGAGGGGGTGGGAGGGGTGGGAGAGGGACACGGGTCATATATTCTATTAATGGTATTTTAATTTAAAATTACATGTTTTTACTTAAAATATTTATATAACAATAACTTTGGGATTAACATATACAAATGTTCTCTATAATTTTTGTGATTATATACAGATCATCTTGTAACATCCTCTTTTCCCTGTAGGTATGATTTAATTAAGTAATAGAGTTTGCTTCAAATATCAATAAGACCCAACAAAGCACAGCATGAAAATACAGCAATTATGAAATTTCACTTTGTATTCCTGCCTTAGGTAAGTGTACACACGACGCCTTTTTGAGGACTCATGAGGTTAAAAAAAAAAAAAAAAAATAATAAAAAAGGGGGGATACAGTTACAAATTAAAACCTTTTTATCCAAAACTTTCCATTTATCTTGGAAAACTAACTAGGGAAAGAAGATTCTATGTTCCCGTCAGGCCAAAACCATCACCAACTCCAACAGCTGAGGAAAGTAAAGATACAGTCCTCCATTCTGTAGTTTTGTTACCAAGAAATACCAGGAGAGACGAAGACCTAATAATCTTAACACTAAAAGGAAGAAAAGGCCTCAGACTCGTTACAGGATCAAACATCTCTGAGGACCATAGGTGTTAACAACTTTATAGTGAGAGCACTGACAGCAGCAATGGATTGTTTTCTGCCAAGAGGGATATGTTGCCAGAGAATGCTAAGCCCCCCCCCAAAAAAAGGGTTAAGGATTATTGCCTGTAAACTGGGGAATACCATTTAAGAAGAGAGCGCAGGATACGTAAAGCGCGCCACTAAAGACAGGAACCAGAGGTATAAAATGCATGAAGAATCATATATTCGAACCAACGTGAAGTATAAGTTGCCTGATCCTTAGCAGAGTGTTACCATGAACCACTGAACGCTAGATTGAAAGCATGTATGGAGCATAGATACAATCTCTGACCCATCAGAGATAGCTTGACGAAGACTGCTTACTGCATACCAGCTACAAACCTACCGCGAGATATTAGCATGGCCAGATAGTTTGCTCCTTTGAGTCAGCAAACTCCTCCGTCAACTATTCTACACCCCTGCGGCGATACTGTGCAGCAGTGGCGGCATATGTTGAATCCCAAACTATTTGCTATATCTCTCTCTTGGAGAAACCATGATGTTGCCACAAGCTTAACCCTTAGTGTTAGGAGATGTTTATACGCCCATAGTAAGACCTGTCATCTTTCACAAGAAAAAAGTAGTCCGGGGATTAAACCACCATCCAAACATCTGTGTCTATTAACCAAAGTAACCTACCATAGTAATAGCATCTGTTTAAATACCTATATATCTAATTGCTTGTGCTTCATTAGTAAGGATTGAAAGGTTATCACCTGGACAAACGGTCAGCCCATGAAAGGAAAACAGCCAGAATTGACCAGCAGAGTCCAAAACAACATCTCCAGAAAGTAGGGACTGCTGTGCTCCTTGTCCACCAGTGCCCCATTTCTAAGCCTATAGAACAATCTGCGGAAAAGAGGGGAGTGGTAGAATGGCAAGGGCTGCAATTGGGGTTAAGGTTAAAACTACAACAATTAGTCTGGCACACTCTTTTGATAAACTTGATTGAACACTCAAGCCCCCTCTGGCTGGCTGGTGGGAGCCTTGGGCTGATGTAGGGCTCGGGGCACAACTGCTTGCAAATTGGTTTTATATGAAGGATTTCGTAGTACTGAAAAAGAAAAAAGGGACTAGAATACTGAAGAACTCCTTAAAGGCAAATTTTCATGCCAGGCTCTGAAGAAAGCCAAGAGCTGAGATGAAGATAGTCATTAAAAACAACCTCTGTAAGTTTGCAGTTTTAAAGGGTTTAACCTAAAATAAAACATAGGATTTATATAAGAAGAGGTATTTCAGTAGAGATTTTATATCACAAATACAAAGTAAACTATATAAGTTAATGGGCTTGATTTCTCTTGAAGAACATTATTCCAGTCATATTGAGCTTTTAAAAGAGCAAAAGTGTATTATTGGGTTTTTTTTTTTTTTAAATTAAAAAATTTTTTTTTTTTATTTAGGGCCAAGGCTGGTACTCAACTCTGCCCAAGCTATATCCACATATTATAGGATATTTTTAAGGCTTAGTGAAATGTTTAGATTTCACTAGATTTAGTTAAATTTGGGTGTAGGTTTTGGTGAAAAAATGTAATACATTTGAACTAAAAAAAAGACAGGGAAACAATCTAAATGTCCCTCAACTGATGAGTATTATACTAAGTAAAATAACACAAGCACATAAAAACAAGTGATATATATTCTTCTTCATTTGTGGAGTATAGCTCTAATCCATTATATGTGAGTATATTTTCTAATGTAACAGCAGGAGCCAGGGAAGTGGAAAGATACAGAGAGGTAAATGAAAAGAAAGAACCCACAAGAGGGGCACAATAAGGAATAGATGTGACTGGGGTAGAGGAGTGGAGAATAGGAATGTTCCACTGAGATGGAAAGGGAGAGAGCCATGCAGAGGGGGCACAATGAGGGATGAAGGAACTCAGGAGAGGGAGAAAGGTGGGGGAAATGGGGGCACTGAGACAGAGAAGGATGGAAGGAGGTCAGAAGGGAAGAAGAAAGACTAGGGATGAATGGATCTTGAGTCGCTAAGGAACCCAGAGGGAAATGTGATGCCCCAGAAAGCCCCTGAGAAATGTGCATACAGTGTCTGAACATCAGTGCACGTGTATCTCTGGGGGCTGTATGGGAAGGAACACAGCACTGGACAGAAGAGACCTCCTTTTGAGTTGTTGGTGAGAGTGATCCAAGAAACTCTCAAAATAATACAGGCGATTGCCAAAGCTCTTTGTTATCTCCTAGAACTAAAAGATAAGACCCTACTGCTCAACACAGGACATGCTTCAGATACAGAACCTAGAGCAATGGAGCATAAACTGACCTGGAACCCTTCTATCTGAAGTTTAGCTCTCATAATGCTAGATGGTAATATGCACCCTGCTAAGTGAGAAAATCAATCAATGGTCCAAACTGGCCCTAAAGCCTAATAAACGTAATGAACAGCACAACAAACAACCTCTACTGGTGCAGTAGCAAAATTGTTATGGGGGGGGTGGGTAAGTCAACAGCTGTCTAATTGAACTTAAAGCCCTCTCAATGGGAGTGAACATATGGGTGGCACTGTAAACTCAGCCAAATGCACACAGCTGGAGAGGACATAGATCCTAGAGAATGCCCTCACTCTGTCAGATCGCCATCTTATCTCTAGACAAATGAAATTTCTTACCATACATTAAATATGTAATCTTTTATTTACAGACAAGCAAACTGTACACCACTCATCAAAAAAGCTTCCCTTTGCAACAGTTGGAGACTACTGCAGAGTCCCCTTCCAGCAGCCATCAGTTGTCAATAGTTCCTCAGGTAAGGCTGTGTCTTCTTATTTACTTTCTGTATCAGTGCTGGTCAAGGTGCAGAGAATAAGGGGCTGCAGAGTGCTTATCCCTGAAGAGGATGCCTGTATCAAATTTCTGTCTCCTACAGCTTGGGGATTATTGCAAACAGTGGGTGGAAAGATTGGAAGAACCAGGGGTAGTTGATGACCACAAGGAAAGAGTTTAAACCTGTGTCTTCTTCAAGAGCAGCCAGTGTTCTTAACCAGTGGGCGTTTCATCTCTCTAGTACCACACCCAGATTTTTGATGTTGTTTTAATGTGGTTTCTTTTTTATGAGGCTTGTTGGGGGGCTCAAACTCTGGCATTCATGCTTGCCAAAACCAGCAGTTAGAGCTGTCACCCCTGCTCGTGGAAATTTAAGTTTATATTCTTGTTGAATTTTTGGTGTGGTTATTACTTACTTTGCTCCTAACACTATCCAGTCACTTTTCTAGTTGTTTAACCACTGTGATCTCTGTTTTCAAAGGAAGATCCTTTTTAAGGTATTCCTACATTTTATATCTCTCATATATATATCTAATAATATAGTCGTAATAATATAGATTATATCTCTAGATATATATTGGTCCTTTTTGCAATGGGTCCCCTCCTTGACCGCCAACACCACTTTCCTGGACCTTTCTATATAGACCAGCGTAGCCTTGAACTCACAGAGATACCACCTGCCTCTGCCACCCGATCCCAAGTGCTAAAATTAAAGGCATGTGCCACCATGCCTGGCCTATGCTCCATATTTTAAATGACCCCGTCCCCTCAGCTCTGCTCCTGAGATTCTTGTCCCCAAGCCTTGGATTCCCTCCTAAGCAGTACTTTGTTGTAGGGAACAACAGGACCTGCTTCTCCCTGAGTAACCAACTCCTTTTCTCTAAGAGGGGGCTTACTTAGAAGTTCTTACTTCCCATTCTTCTTGCAATACCTTAACTGACATGAAACTTCAGTGCACTTTATAAGCATTGAAGGCAACAGAAGTCCAAGCCTCCTTAGCCCATAGTTCATGACTTGCAATATCTAACATGGGGGAGAGTCTTCACCCTTTGTGTAGGAGCTGGACACAAACTAATTTCTCAGTTACACTGTCCTGAAAAGAATCTGGAGCATAGATCTGGGGAAAGGCAATGAGGAAGTTGGCAACCTGTCTTTTCCAGAGCAAAATCATTGCTCTATAAGTAAGAAGTGGTAGAGGGAACAATCGTCCTTTGACCTTGCTCATCCAGAATGAGCCTGCAGTATGGATCAGGAGCTGATTTGAGATGGGAGATATTTCTGACTATAATGAAACTATTACTATTTCTATTGTAATTCTGTAAGTTCCTTTTATTAATATTTTCCATTTTTGCCTTCTCGGTTTACAGGTGTTGCATAGTTTTGAGAGAAATAGTTTGTAATTTTGCTTATTTTCACCAGTGTCATGATTCTTTTGCTGGAGAGTAGGCTTTCAAGATCGCATAAATCACATAGATTATTCTACTCTTCGTGTTTGTCTCTAAGACTATAGGCCCATCCAGGATCCACTTCTGAACTCCTTTAATAACCTCATCCTTTCTGTAGCATTTCCCAGAAGCTAAAGGGCTATTGAAGCCTCTGCTATTGGTGAGAGATCACCCTCCTGAACAAGACATGCAAAGGGAGGATTACAGAGGTAAACGGAAACCATCCCCAAAGCAAAATAACGTACTAAATATTCTTCATTGAGCTTGTTTATCAAGATGACCCCTATTCTCTGTACTGAGAAAAAGTGTATGTGTACTGGGAAAGTTGACTAAGGACTTTTTGGTCTACTTCAGAGTATAACTTTCTTAAAAGCACTGAAACAGTTTTATTGAACAAATGAGAATAATAAAACATTGTGATTTAGGGGGGGACTAACAATTTAAACATTAACACAGCATGCTAACAATGACATCAGCTTGGATAAAATAATAGATTAATTTTAGCTGAGAGGAGGTGGAAGATAATTTTGAGATGAGCTATGGTAAAAATGAGCGGATGACTCACTTCTGGTGCTCCTGGTCTATAAAAATCTCAATTTATAACTCAACAGATGAGTCATCAGCAGACTAGTGACTCAGGGAAAGTGCTCAGAGGGAGAGTGGTTGAGCTGCCAGACTAACAGGAAGGCTGACCCATGCAGTGAAATTATAAGTCATCTATTTTTAAAGCTACTGATTTTTTCCTCTAGTGACACTCTTTGTTTTCCCAGCTACCTAAAATTGAAAAGCAATTTTCTCAAACAATGCTTAAAGCATAAGAAAAAATACATAATTGATAAAAAGGATCTTATAAGATGAACATGTGTGTACTCACCATAGTTATTACCCAGCATTGTGGTTTACTCTTCACAGACCTTTGGGCTGACTATACAATAAGTGGTTTTCTTTATTTTTATAATTTTTTGTTCTTTAAATTTTTCTCATTTTTAAACTTAATACTGAGTGAAACAAATAGTCTTTTGCAACTTAAACATTTTCTAATTCAATATTTTCCTGTTTCATCCATTTTTTTTAAATCTTTTTTAATATATATTTTGTACAATATTATCAAATCTAGACCCGTGTCCCCCACCCCTAACCCCACCAGAGCATGTATTTTATTTCATCCATTTGTGAGTGATTATAGTTTTTAATTTTTATTTTAGTTATTTATTGAGATGCAAGTCACATATGTCACAAAATTAACATAACACAATTCATTAGTTTTTTAATTAATTAACAGGGTTGAACAATGACCACTGCTATCTGATTCCACAATATTTATCACCACAGGAAGAAACCATCTTCAATTGCTCCCAGTTTCCTCTTTTCCTTAGTCATTGGCAACCACTGTGAAGATTCCCTGTTCTGGCTCCATTTTATTAACCATAATACTTTCAAGGTTCGGTGATACTGTAGCATAGATCAGTGCTTCATTTCTTTTTATGACAGAATAATATTCCATTGAATGAATATACAACATTTGGTTAGCCATTCATCCATTGATGGAGATTTAACTTGTTTTCATTTGTAGGCTGTTATGACTAATGCTAATATAAACATGTACATGTTTTGGGTGGACATAGGCTTTAAATCATCTTAGATATAATCCTAAGGGTAAAAATGTGTATCATATGCTAACTGAATTTGACATTTTGAGCAATTGGCAAGTCATTTACTGACTGCATGACTGTTCCATATTCTTGGAAGTATATGTAGACTCCACTGTCTCTCTATCTTTGCTATGATAATTTTCTACATATAATCATTATAGTCAAGTTTGAGAAAGTGAACTGTTTTCTCATTGTGGTTTTGGATTATCATTTCCTAATGATGCTGAATATCTCTTCATGTATTATTGATCTTTGTGTATCTTCTTTAGACAAATGTTTATTAAAAACATTGCCTATTTTTTGATTATTCATTTTTAGTGATGGAGTATAATTTCTCATCATAAATGACAGATGATATATATATATATATATTTATATGGCCCTGTGAATTTGTATGTTGTTATATACATATGTACATCTTTATATCTGAAGGAAGTTTGATATGCTTTCCTACTTTATGTTGCATTAAGTTTTCTATTTCTATTCTATTCTATTCTTTTTTTTTGTTTCTGTGTTACATTTATTTTTTTATTTTTTTATTTATTTTTTATTGATGCTTTGTGTATTTCATACATCATTTTCCAATTCAGTTCAGGCATGTATCCCCTTCCCTTCCCCCCACCCCACCCCTACCCATCCCAGATCATGAATTCTGCCGTAAGTTTTCTGCATCTTTCTCTGCTTTTTTGTTTTGTTTTGTTTTCATTTTTTTAACAATAAGTGATAATTTGTGAGTACAAGCATCCTTCATGTAAAACCAATTTGCAAGCAGTTGTGCCCAAACCCACACAGCTCATGGGTCCCACCATCCAGCAGGGGGGGCTTGTATGTTCAATCAAGTTGATCAAATGAGTGTCCAGTCTATATTGTTGTAGTTTCACCATTAACCCCAATCGCAGCCCTTACATTCTACCACGCCCCCTCTTCCGCAGATTGTTCCCTAGGCTTAGAAAAGGGGCACAGGTGGATGAGAAGCAAAACACTCTACTTTCTCTGGAGCTGATGTCTTGGTCTCTAGTCAGTTCTGGCTGTTTTCTTTCATGGGCTGCCAGCTTGTCCAGGCATAACCTTTCGATCCTACTAATGAAGCACATGCAATTAGATATTTAGGTATTTAAACAGTATAATATATAGCCTTTCGATCCTACTAATGAAGCACACACAATTAGATATATGGGTATTTAAACAGTACTAATTGTTATGGTAGGTTACTTTGGTATAGACACAGATGTTTGGATGGTATGTCAATTCATGATCTACATTTTCTTCTGTCAAGTATGGCAGGGTCTTCGTGTGGTTTATAACATCTCCTAACCATTAGAGGATGTAAGCTTGTGACATCAGCCGTGGGTTATTCCTCCAAGGAGAGAGCCAATAGCCAATTAGATTTGGGATATACAGACATATGGCTGCCACTGCTGCACAGTATTTCCAGGCAGATGAGGTGTAGCTGGTGCTGACGGAGGAGTCTTGCTTGACTCAAGGAGACCTATATTTGCTTTATTGGTTTAGTGGTCTTTGGTAACACTCTCTGGCATCCCAGAGACCATCTGTATACTTGCAAGTGCGGTCTCCATACATCTTTTCCATGTTTGTATCAGGTCTTCAACAGCAGGGCCTTATCGCCTCTCTTCCTGCAGATATCCCAGTTAGGAGGCAAGGAGCCTTTACCATTTGTGGGGGCTTGGATCCCCTGGCCAACATCTCCTTGGTAGAATAATCCATTGTTGATGTCAGAGCTCCTGTATTGATATATTTTGTTTAGGTGCATAGCTTAAGGAGACTTTAGCATTATATTTGGTTCTGAATAGAAAATAATCCTTTTCACAGTTTCTATGTCCATTAGTCAATTAAAGAAGGCAGTTTTACTGATTTTACAAGAGAACACTTCTATAACAGCTGGTTCCAATCTACAGCTGGAGAATGACCTCATCATCCTCTTATTTCTCTTTATTCTATGGGGGGGAGTTAAGAAAGTCTCTTGTATTAAAACCTTTGCAGCACCTAGAAGGTAAGCTTCGTTAGGAATCATTAAAAAATAGTTGTTACTAGTAGGATCCACAGAGGGGCCTGATGTCTGCAGCAATCTGAGGCATTTCTTCCCTTCAATGCGCAGAGGAGTCAATCCTTCTGCTGGCACTTTCTGGTACATCCTACTCACTGCAAAGCTGCATTTTCTTTCTCAGCCATTAAGTTGGTGATACTCTGGCCTGTTGGAACATACAAATCCTTTCCCATAGTTAGTTTTAAGATTTGGGTTGCAAGGTTTTTTGACAAAAAGTTTTCATATCTATCTATATCCCCCTTTTTTATTTAAGGTGTTTAGTTTTGACCCATGAGTCTCAAAAAAGCAGTTGTTTTATACATACCTATAGGGTGGAATCAAGGCACAGATTTCATCAAGTTCACCCATGCTGTTTTGGGTTACTGTATGTGATTAACTTGGGAAACAAAGTTCATTTTTGAGTTAAATCATCCTATAGGTGAAAGAGATTGCTACCAGGTGATACTATATGACAGCAAAATTATAGAGAACATTTGTTTATACCAATCCCAAAGTAATTGTTATACAGATTTTAGTTAAAGCTAATGTGGACAAGAGCAATTTATATCACCAATTAACTCAGATGCATTACCGTTTTTATCAGCCTTCAAACCAATGTTGTCCAATATGCACATATTTACTTTTACTAAGTCCGAAAACACCATGTATCCTGTAGACAGAGTCTGGGCAAAACTGGATACTTGTTGAACTCACGTCAATTAAACATGCACCAATCGAATATACACCCGTGTCCCTCTCCCACCCCTCCCACCCCTCCCGAGTCACCATTTCAGTCAGCCTTCTGATGCAATCTTTCTGTTGTTGTTCTTTTAATATGCATCACTCTCCACAAGAAATATTTATAACTGGGTTATTGGTACTAGCGTCCACATATGAGAGATACCATTTGTTGTTTGTTTTTCTGGGACTGTGTTACTTCACTTAACATGATGTCTTCGAGCTCCATCCATTTACCTGCAAAGTTCATGATGTTGTCTTTCTTTACTGTCTATTCTATTCTATTCTCTTCTTAAAAAAATTACTCATTACCCACTAAATTCATTTCACTGCATGCCACAAATACTTGAATCAGAACTACCCCAAATGCCAGTTTACAATGAGGTATGAAGATTCACATCCAAATGTAAGTCAGTTATGTCATTAAGCCCCTAACTCTTCCTTGGTCCAATGTATTCTGTTTTTGTTTTGTTTTCCTTAAGAAAGGAAATATTAGCATTTTATTTATCTGTCTGCAAATTCTTTATATCATTACCATTTATTAATGGTATATGATACATTTTGTATTTATAATAAATTTATTAACAAAATAATAAATATATTTATAATACATTTATTAATGTATTACCTGAAGACTAGTACTTGTCCTTCAAATATATTTATAGTTTCACTATTCTGTACACAATATTGAGAGTGATAGATAGTACTGCGGCAGGTGAATATGCAAACATGTTTTACCAAGCTAATTTCCAAAGTAGTTGTATCAACTTACATTTATATTGAAGTTTCTTTCTGTAAAGTATAACTTCTAATATTGGCATTCAGTTTTGAATTACTACTTATTGGAAATTATAATTTATTGTGATTTTAATATGATTTTCTTAATATTTTTGTGAAACTAAGATCTTGACTTTTCATTTATCATGCATATGCTCCTTCCTAGGATATTTTTTAGTTACTTTCAATATTTTTAGTTATTTTCTCCAATTACATTTTCCTTTGTTGATTCATAAAACATGTTTCCAATCATCTGTCTAATTTCCTACTTACTTATTCATCACAGGCAATGAATCTGTGAATTATGTGTTGTAAATATTATGGACAATTTTATGGCTGTCACTTATAATTTATACTTGGGGATTTCTGGGGTTTTTTTTTGAACAAATCTATTTAACATGGTTGAATTTATCTACCTTTCTTTCATTATTAGGGTTTTTGTGATTTGGAGTAGTAAAGCATTTTTCTTATTTTTTTGCTCATTTTATATTTTATTTTTATAGGATATGAGATATAAATACTATGAAAAATTTTAGACTAACTAAGGAAGAAGACAATCATCATAACAAAATTTGAATATGTTGCATTGTCTTTGAGGCCATAGTCTAAGTAGAGGTTGAAATTTTGGTAGTAATTTTACTCATGAGAACATGGAAGATAGAATACTTTTGACTTAGGGTATGAGATGGTTCAGCAGTTGAGAGTATATACTGGTCTTACTGATCACCTGAATTTGGTTCCCAGTACCCATGCCAGAGAGTTCACAATGGCCTTTAAGTCCAGCTCCAGGGAATACAACATCTGCCCTCTGTGGACATGTGCACTCATGTGCGGATACTTCCCATACACATAATGAAAAATTAAAAAATCTTCTGAAAACTATTAAATTAATGAATTTGATTAAAGTTTTTCTTTGAACAGAGTTAAAAGTGGCATACCATTATTCTTTTAGCCCTATGAAAACAGACAGAGGAAGGAGGTAAAAAGAAGAGAGTTTTACCACATTGGAGTCCTATGCAGCAGTATAAAAGACAACATCATGAACTTTGCAGGTAAATGGATGGAACTAGAAGATATTATGTTAAGTAAAGTAACACAGTCCCTGAAAAACAAATGATGAATGGTATCTCTCATCTGTGGATGATAGCACCAATTACCTAATTGTAAATATTTCTTGTTGGGAGTGATATATATTGGAAAGAACAACAACAACACCAACAACAGAAAAGACTGCATCAGAGAACTGACTGAAATGGTGAATATGGTGTGGTGGTGGGGTTGGGAGGGGGAAACAGGTTTAGATTCAATTTGTAACATAATCTAGTTATATATATATATATAATATATATATATATATTTTTTTTTTTTTAAAGATAAAAAGAAGAGAGTTTTGTGGCTAAAGTTGGATAAAATATACATTAGGTCTTGGCAATTTGGAAATATAGCTTTATAATTCCTAGTTTATTCAAAAGGTTTTCAAAGTAGAAAATCACTATGTGAGAAAGACTGCCTTAAGGCAATACCTGTAAAACAGTTTATTAAAATGTCAGAACCCACCTCTGGCATGTCAGAAAGAGGAACTAGAGAGTTGGCTCCACAGTTAAGAGCACTGGTTACTTTGGCAGAGGACAAGAGTTTGGTTCCCAGCACCCACATGGCAGCTAACAACCTTCCCTAACTCCAATTATAGGGATTATGAAGCCCTCTTCTGACCACCAAGGGCCTTGCATTCATGTGGTACACTTACATGTAGGCAAAACCACTCATGCACATAAAAATAAAAATAAATTTTTTAAATGTCAGAAAGATTTAAGGGTGTGTATCATAGAAGCCTTCCAATATACCAATTCTGAGGATTTTAAAAAGGGGTTTCCATAACATTCCAAATCTTTTGAAACCAAGAAAACGTTATGGCATGTTTTTTAAAAAAAATTACTAGAAGCTATAAGAGCCTTGATTTTTAGAGAATTGCAGTGTATGATGAACCTGAAGTGCAAGCGGCCAGAAACACTTCAAAAGAGCAAAGAACAATTCTTCAATCTTCTCAGAGCAGAAGGAAAGTGCTAATCAGTAACCAAAGTGGATTTACTGTTATAGAAAGTCGAGGATGAATAGGGTCATTCTAGTGGACTAGGGGATGATACTGAGTCCCAGAAAACTATTTCTACATAAAGGACAGTCTACTCATTAGGACACTGACAAAGGTACTTCCTTTCCTGTTTTTAATGAGATAGTTCACCTCTGTAATTTGGACTCTGGTAAGTCATTGTAAAATTATTATGTTGGAGGGCAGGTTGGTTTTTGTTGTTGTTCAAGGTTTTAGATTGGAAATAATTACTTTTGAGTAAGTTCACTGACGGGCATAAACAGTACCTCAGTATGATAAACATGAAAATGTTCTGAGCTTCAAGACAATGCTGGGAGAGTCAGGGCCAGGGCGAGTGAACTTGCACAGAAGTGAGCAACCCTGAGATGACAATGCTGAAGATCTGGGGTGAATTTTCTCTGAGCGGGTGTTGCAGTTGATTGCAGTCTTCCAACTGTCCCTGCAAAGGTACTCCACATATGTATAATCTAACCATCATTAAAATATTATTTATGTTTTTATGTGTATGAGTATATTGCCAGCATGAATATAAGTGCACCCATGTCCTGCAATGCCCACAGAGGTCTGAAGAGAGTGTTGGATCCCCTGAAACTGGAATTATGGATGGTTGCTGCCACCATTTCCGCTCTGGAAATCTAAGTTGGTTCCTCTGCAAGAGCAGCCAGTGCTCTTATCTGCTGAGCCATCTCTCCAGGCCTATGTAATCTAACCATCCTATATCATCTAACAAACCTGCCCACCACGTGAGTAGAAAACTATGACCTTTCTTGATACCACATGGAGCAGAAGACACTCTTAATCAAAAACATTGCCTCCAATTTCTAAGAGCTGAAACATTGTCAGTTTATAATTACTAAGTTTTAGGATAGTTTGCTATATGTAGTGTAGATGACGGGACTAGAATTCTATAGATATATCTCAAGAAAAACTCTAAGAACCTAAATATAGTATTTCTGGTTAGTCGTCATTTGGCTTCCATCTATGTCTCCTACCCACCCGCTTATCGCTTCTTACCCCCAACAGTTTACTTTCACACAAAAGTCAGTCATTTTTCGTTCCTTAAAGCACAGTAAGTTCCCTGTCATCCAGCTGTCTCTGCCCTTCCTACTGTCTGCAGTCACATTCATCTTCCCTCCTCTTATTGTGTGCTCCATTTTTTTCTTTCAGAGGACATCGTGGTGTTACCTCCCACCCGGGGATCTGAATGAACTGTACATTTGCTCCCTTGTACCTGTATAGGCCACTATTTTTTTTTTTGCCATTCTCACTCTAATAAAAGTTGTTTTAAAAGCTGGGCATGAGTTCAAGGCCAGCCTGGTCTACAGAACGAATTCCAGGACAGCTGGGACTACAGGGAATTCCTGTCTCAAAAAGAGACAAAAAAAAAAAAAAAAACAAAGCAAGGTGTCTTGGAACATGCCTTTAACTCCTAGTACTCAGGAGGCAGTGGCAGGGTTATCTCTGTGAGGTCAAGGCCCGCTGCGTCTACAGAGTGAGTTCCAAGCCAGCATGGCCTACAGTAGTGTTTCAGGCCAGCTGGGTGCTATTATTAGTGAAACCCTGTCTCAAGAGACCAAGACAACAGCTCCAGAGAAGCTAGACTGTTTTGCTTCTCATCCACCTCTGCCCCTTTTCTAAGCCTAGGGAAAACAATCTGCAGAAGAGTGGGCGTGGTAGAATGTAAGGCTGCGATTGGGGTGTGAGTTGAAAAAACAAACAATGGTGATGAACTACAACAATATGACTGGGACACTCATTTGAGCCAATTGATGTACATACACGCCCCCGCCCCCCTGCTGGTGGTGGGACCCATGAGCTGTGTGGTTTGGCCAACTGCTTGCAAATGGTTTACCTAAGGGATGTTGTACTCACAAATTATCACTTATTGTTAAAAAAATGAAAACAAAACAAAACAAAACAAAAAACAGAGAAAGATGCAGAAAAGTTACGGCAGAATGCATGATCTGGAATGGGGTGGGGTGGGGTGGGGGGGGAAGGGAAGGGGACATATGACTGAACTGAATTGGAAAATGATGTATGAAATACACAAAGCATCAATTAAAAAAAAAAGACCAAAAAAAGTTATTTTAGTCTTATTTTTATTTACCTTAATTTTTTAATTGCTTTTTTTGGTTTATGTTTGGTCTTTTTGAGACAGGGTCTCCCTATAGCCCCAGCTGGCCTAGAACTCACTCTGTAGACCAAGTTTATCTTGCACTCACAGGGATCCTCTTGTCTCTGCCTCTTGAGTGCTGGGATCCAAGGTGTGTGCCACTATGTCTGGCTTAATTGTTATTTTTTAACAACTTAATAATTAACAACATAATTCTTTTCTCTTAAGAACTTAATAACTAAGTGTTATTCTTAATAACTTAATTACTACTCAAGTGTAGACTAAGATCTCACTGAAGGCTGAAGTTATTCTCATGTCTAAGCTTCCCACTCAGAATAGGCATCTAAGCTGAGGAAAAATAGAAAGAAACAATAGAACTTGGGACAGCTTTTTATCTTATTCTAGATATTTTGAATCTGAAGACATTAGCAGAACTAGTGTCTCCTCATGGTAGATTTGGTAAAGTCATATCTTCACCTATTTATATGCATTTTATTATTGATTGATTGATTGATTGAGACAGGGTCTCCTTGTAGCTCTGGCTGTCCTGGAACTCACTCTGTAGACCAGGCTGGCCTTGAACTCACAAAGATCCACCTGCCTCTGGCTCCCAAGTGCTAGGATTAAAGGTGTGTACCACCACCCCTGGCTTTATATGCATTTTTAAATTGTATTTAGATATTTTTATGTTTCCCTAGGCAGCCATTTTACTTATTTATTTTTTCATGAATTGAAATAACTAACAAATCAGAATGCAGCTCTTGTGGGCAGTATAACTGGAATTCTAAACAATGATTAAAAAGGTTGTAAACAAGAAATATAATGAAAAAGAATTTTCTCAAATTATTTTGCTACTAGAATGAACAATCAGTTAAAATGTCCATTTCCTAAGAGTTTACTTGGCAATAAATAAATCCTGATTTTTTTTTTTTGTTTCCTTCCAGAAAGATCACGTAAGTGTCATTTGTTGCCGAGTAAATACGAAGCAAGGGAACAGTTTACTTAATTATAGGAAAGATATATTGCACATTTGTGTATCACGCCTGGATAAAAAGATTTAGAGAGAGAGAGTTATCTTCCTGGAAAATCCCTTGATAATCGCTTTCCAGTCTCATTTGAAAACTTGAAGTGTGGAAAAGTAGATGTGCTAAACTTGTTCATATTCTCTTAGTGACAAGTGAATGCTTTTTATAGCTTGTACTTGCTGAGGGCTTCATTTGGAGGTTTGACTGTTCCTGATAACCAGTTTTGAATAACAACGGAAACATCAAGGCAGACTGTGCTTTGGGGTCCTGTAGAGACTTCACTTTCCTCTGAGCCTGCCACAGAACTTGGCAATGTGTCAAGCGAAGTCTTCCTTATTTTCTGTTAAATCTCATGTCATTATACTTTAAATGTGTTTACATAGTGTCATTTTGCTTTTATGCATTTAATCAATTAGAGACATGATTTCATTTAAATACCTGGATGCCTCATAAATTCAGCATGGCTTGAGCCAAAGTAAAATCTTAGAGATTGTGACTGCATTCTTATGGAGCCAATTAGCATCTGTTTGTTTTTGAGCAAACACATGGTGAGTGTCTGACAAACAGGTGTATCATTGTCATTATCTGATGTGTGTGTCCATGTATGTGTATGTATATGGGTTGGGGAGAAGGAAGGAGGGAGGGTAAGGGAAAGGGAAGGGAAGAGACAGGAAGGGAGGCATGGAATGGAATGTCCTCATCTTCTCAGTTTAGTTTTTCCTTAGCCAGTGGATGGCTTCCGTGTGCTGCTATCCAGGGTCCTCAGTTCCTCCCAGTTTTCCTGACTCTCCTAATTCACTGGGGCTCCAGGAACTTCTGGACTGGCCAGGCTGCCATTTTGGTCTTATCTTTCCCTACTTTCTGTACCCTCCTATGCTTCCACAGCTGTCCCATCCTTCTAAATCCTTGCCCCTCTTCCATTCCCTGTGGGGTCCACTGAGGCACCAGAAAGAGATTAAGTTCAGCCAATAAACCAACAAAACTTTAAAAATAAGAAGATGCATAGAGTTAATTGAGACCATGTACTGGGTTTGGGAAACAGCGCTATTGAGATCCGGTAAATGAAATGAGAGTTTGCTCAAGATCGAATTTCTCAGGAGGACCCCAAAGCCAGAGCAACTGTGCTTCCTGCCAGCTCTACTTGTAGAAACCACAATTCAGATAGACTTGGGCTTGATGATCTCTTGGGATGGTATTGACTGAAACATGAACTCTGCTCTTCAACAACTGAATAGGTTTCATTATACACATATTTTTCTAGGAACCAGTCTTACCCCCAGTAAAATCCCTGAATATAAAAACTTCAGAGTCAAGTACTATTGCAGTAGTTTGAGGTGTTCTCCAATTTTCTAAATTATGGAAGGTGCCTTCTGGTTGGTCTCTTGGGGATTAATTTGTCCAACTACAGATGTACACGCTTCCCTACTGCTTTAGTGCAGGTGGACGGAGGTATAAGGAATATATTGTTGTCCTTGGGTGGAAGTTTTGAGAAAACTTGCTTACTTAGCTTTTCAGTAGGGTTTTTTCTTTCCCCATTCTTTGCCCTCACTAGCAATTGTATAGGAGCTTGAGAATATGCTTTCTTGTACTGTCCTGTCCTGTCCTGCACTGTCCTATCCTGATTCTGATGTGAGAAGCTGAATACGGGGCTGGAGAGATGGCCTAGCGGTTAAGAGCGCCGACCGCTCTTACAGAGGACCAGGGTTCGATCCCCAGCACCCACATGGCGGCCGAGAACCGTCTGAAACTCCAAGTCCAGGAGAACTCCAGTTCCAGGGGAATCCGAGACCCTCTTCTGACCTCTGCGGCATTGCACGACACGGGTGCACAGACCTGCATGCAGACAGTACATTGATACACATACAGAAATAAATAAAAATTAAAAAAAAAAAATAAAAAAAAAAAAAAAAGAGAAGCTGAATACAATTTCTGGGTGGCACATTCGTATTTTAGGGGCACATTTGTTTCTCATCATTACTATTTTTTTTCCACCTTCCCTCCTCCTGCCAGTTCTTCTTTGGTACTAAATCTGGTTGTAGAGACGTCCTGATTCCTCATAGTTCTAAACTTATGTTCCTCAAAATACATACATTACATACTATGATATACACATCTGTCTACATCCTCATCTCTTATTCATTAAAAAAATCTTCCAGTCTTGGGGCTGGAGAGATAGCCTAGCGGTTAAGAGCGCCGACCGCTCTTACAGAGGACCCGGGTTCGATCCCCAGCATCCACATGGTGGCTGAGAACTGTCTGAAACTCCGGTTCGGGAGAGCTCCAGTTCCAGGGGAATCCGAAACCCTCTTCTGACCTCCGCAGCATTGCACGACACAGGTGCACAGACCTACACGCAGACAGTACACTCATATACATACAAAAAAAAAAAAAATCTTCCAGTCTTTCCTGTGAATTAGTTAAATGGCTCTTATTATTTCTGAATAATGTATATGTATTTAGCAAAACATTAAAAAAGTATACACTAGCTCCCACCCAGTTTACTTATATGGAGGAAACTAAGTTACTAATTATTTATGTGTATAGTCTTCTGAAGTAATGTCCAAATGAAAACATATGTAAATATTCTTCCTTTCTGAAATACTTTTGTACATGGTAGCATAATACGTACATTTTTCTACACTTAGATTTTTCACATCTCTATCATGGGAGATTGCTTCAGAATTGATCCAATGTTTTATTTTGTATTTTAAAATATATAATATGTAATATATATTTTAAATTATGGAACATTCTATTACCTGAAGATACCAGAATTTAATGTATCCTACCCAGGCGAACATTTATATTGTTGCAGGTATTTTAGTGGTAACGATAGTATTTTCCTAACAAGTTTCAGTACATTTGTGAGATAAATTCCTAAGCAGAGAATCTCCCTGTCAAAGGATTGGATTTTATTTTGATAGCCTTTGCTTAAATGCCCTCCATAGATGGTTTTATGAAAGAATGGAATTAAAATTTATGTAATCTCCTGAGTTTCTCATTTCTTTAGAAGTTATCTATTGATTTTCTGTTTGTGGAAATGACAAAATTATTATATTGCACTTCTCCTCCACCAACCCTGTCAGCTTATTTCCATTGATTTCATTTCTTGGTGTTTAATATTATGCTTTTGGATATGCTTTTGCCTTTATTATTTGGTTTATATACTTTTAATGATATTTTTTAGAATTTGATCATAAAAGATGAGGAAGTCTACACACTGTTAACCTCGTATTCTCTTACCCTTTTCCCTCAATGTTTACTGGATTTATCACCTTGACAATCTCTCCTGTAAGCATAATCTAGACATTTATTTAACTCAGTCTAACTTCTAAAGGGAACCAGCTCCAATAGCCACATTTTTGCATGTCTGTGTGTAATGGGTTTCTGCTCCATTCTTAAACAAATTTGCCTTATATTATTTTTGTTTTTGTTGTTGTTCTAGATACTAAATTTTCAATTGCATGTGTTCTTAAATAATAAGTGAGAATATTTATTGTTTTTTTTTCTTACAGATTCTTTAGGGATTTTTCCCACTATTCACTAACATTAATAATGCTGTAATGTCTGAGGTCAGTCTAGTAACTTTTCCCTTTATTTTAGCATAATGTTTTTTATATGAATGTATATTTTCTTCCCATTGTAATGGATTTGTTTGGATATCTCTTGGTAAAAAGCCTTCTGTGAAAACACCTCCTGGAAAATATGCTCTTTCATTCTCTAGATTCAAATCTTTTTATCTTTTTCCTGGCAAGGCTTCTAGAAGAATATTTGTCAATATATTCTTAGTCTACTACTTCAGTTAATCTTAGTTATTAATGTTTTTATAGATGTTCTTACATGTCTTTTATATTTATTTCTCTTTGCTTGTACTCCCGTGTTCTGTATTTCATGCTTTTACTTGTGTTTTCACAGCACCCTTTTGCCTACTTGGTCTGTTATTAATGATCCAGATTTTCTGTGATTATAACTGTGAAGGTTTTATTTTTCTCTCTGCAACCAAATGTACTTCCGTTTGTCATAGGTTCCTTGAGCTGAAATATTGACTCTTACCAGCTATGTGAACTTATAATGTTCAGTTTCTCTAGCCCTCTGTCTCAGAGTGGGAATAATAATCATTCTGTCTGATGGAAATGTAAGTGAAGATCAAATGAGTTGATTTATTTAAAGTGCTTAAAATAGTGCCTTCTATGTGAGAAGACCCCATGTGGGTGCCAGGAATTGAACCTGGGGCCTCTGCAAGAGCAGCCAGTTCTCTTTACCGATGAGCCAACTCTCCAGCCACCCACATACAAAAACATTAATCATATTTATACCCTCCTCCCCCATCAGCACTCCCCATACCCTCCCATCAGATTTCATGCATTCTGCCATATATGCTAATTCCTAGTCAACTTTGTGTACTTAGATGTCCCTCAGTGAAAGTTCATCCACTAAAGACTAGTCAGCCTATCTAAACTCTGTCCCTTAAAGAAGACCAATTCTCCCCTTCATCCAGAAGTAATCAGCTGCCAAAAGTTCTTTGGCTAAGGTTGGAAATTGCTGCCCATTTCCCCAGTTCTGTGGTGGGTGGGTGTGTGATTGAGTTAGGATGGGTCTTGTGCATGCTGTCAAGAATTGATGCAAGTTAAGTTTTTCAGTTTTTAATTCAAAGAAACCTGGTTCTGGACCTGGGGAAATGCATAGTCAGTAAAATGTCTGCCATACAATCACAAGAGCTTGAGTTCCACCCCCACCCAAACTACATAAAAGGTGAATGTAGTTCCCTACAGTGACTACAGGTGGTCACTCTTCTGCTCCCCTTCCCTTAGCAGGACTGCATTGTACCTGCTCACAGCAAGAGAAGCTCCTATAGAAAGCAATTTAATAAGACATCTGATTTTGACCTCTGACCTCTGGCATTGAGAGAGATGAGAGAGAGAGAGAGAGAGAGAGAGAGAGAGAGAGAGAAGTGAATGAATTTCATCCTATCATTCTACTTTTTACTTTGAGGAAAAATTTTCTGGTGAGTTGTTTTTGTCACTGCTGTTTATTTTGCTTCCTCTCCCTTTATTGTCCACTCTTCCAGCTGGCTCTCCAGAAGCATACGTATACAATATACCATATACAATAAAGCATACCATATACAATAAAGCAGAGACAGCACCCAATGGCCTATTCAAGAAAATAATGTAAGGGACTGGGGAAACATAAGACTAGGAAATATCTAGAGCTGTTTAAGAAACTGTAGCCTCAAAAACATACTTTTCAAAGTTCTATACGAAAACATTTGAAAAATATAGAGAATAATTACATGAAAAAATATATCCAGATGGGGACAGAAAGCACAAACAATAAAGATAAATGAAAGATTATGGAAAAATTTTGTAAAAACTAGGCTTCAAATGATTTTACAAGCAAATACTTTAAAAATCTTCAACAAAAGCAGATTCTCCATTATTCTTTTACATTTTTAATAACATGAAGAATGAAATGAAGTCCTCATTTTTTTCATATTTTTAGTACCCTTGGGCCATGTCTCCCCAGAATACTTTATCTAGCAAAAATGTCTATTTTTGAAGATGAAAGGAAAAATCTTCCATGACATGAATAAGCTGAAAGAATTCTTGTCCAGAAAGCCATCCCTTCAGAGAATATTTGAAGCAATACAAAGTGCAGAGGGTAGGAACAACTATAATCAACCAGCCACAGAAAATAAATGAAACTGCTATTATGGAAATAAAAATCTAGTGCAAGAACTCACCAGAAACCACAATGATAGGAAATAATATAAATCTCTCAATAATAACTTTAAATATAAGTGGAATGATTCTCTAATTAAGAGACATAGACTGGCAGAATGGATTAAGAAACAAAACCCATCTTTTTGTTGTCTGCAAGAAACTCATCTTTTCTTTAAAGATAGGCATCATTTTTGATGAGGTCGTTCTCCAGCTGTAGATTGGAGCCAGCTGTTATAGAGGTATTCTCTTGTAAAATCGGTAAAACTGCCTTCTTTAAGTGACTAATGGACATAGAAACTGTGAAAAGGATTATTCGCTATTCAGAACCAAATATGCTAAAGTCTCCTTAAGCTACGAACTTAAGCAAAATATATTAATACAGGAGCTCTGACATCAACAATGGATTACTCTACCAAGGAGATGTTGGCCAGGGGATCCAAGCCCCCACAAAAGGTAAAGGCTCCTTGCCTCCAAACTTGGAATATCTGCAGGAAGAGAGGCGATAAGGCCTGCTGTTGAAGAGCGCTGATATAAATATGGGAAAGATGAATGGAGACCGCACTTGCAAGCTTACGGATGGCCGCTCTGGAGATGACCCAGAGAGTGTTTTTTTAACCAAAGCCACTAAAGTCTAATAAAGCAAATATGTCTCACTTGTAGTATAGCACAACCACCTCCATAAGCACAACTACACCTCAATTCTGCCTGGACATACTGTGCAGCAAGTGGCAGCCTTTAATGTCTGAGTGGTATTTCCCAAATGTGCTAATTGGCTATTGGCTTTTTTCTTGGAGGAATAACCCACGGGCTGATGCCACAAGGCTTAAACACTTCCTTCTATATGGTTAGCGAGATGTTATAACCACATGAAGAGCCTGTCATACTTAACAGAAAAAATGATCATAGGATTCAACAATATAACCATCCAACATCTGTGGTCTATAACCAAATGTCAACCATTACCATGACACACTGACTATTGTTATAAATACCATAATATATCCATCTGCGAGTGCTTCTTAGTAGGGCACCGAAGCTATATATTATACTGTTTTAATTACCTAGTATATCTAATTGCATGTGCTTCATTAGTAGGATTGAAAGTTATGCTGGACAAGCTGGGCAGCAGCCATGAAAGAACAGCCAGAATTGACGAGAGACCAGACATGCAAGCTCCAGAAGAAGTAGACTGTTTTGAATCTCATCCAGCTGTGCCCCTTTTCTAAGCCCAAGGAAACAATCTGCAGAAGAAGGAGGGCGGTAGAAATTTAAGAGGCTGCGATTGGGGTGAAGGGTGAAACTACAAAATATAGGCATGGACACTACCATTTGATCAACTTGATTGAACAATACAACATTCAACACCCCCCACTGGATGTGGGACGCGATGAGCTTTGTGTTTGGGACAACTGCGCACAAATTTTGGCTATATGCACATGAGGGTGCTTGTTACGTCACAAATTAATCACTTTTAATTGTTATTAAAAAAAAGAAGAAAACACAAAAACCAAAAAAACCGAGGAAGATTGCTGAGAAAAGTTATGGCAGAATGCATATTGGGATGGTTGGGGTGGGGCGGGGGAAGGGAAGGGATATACGCCTGAACTGAATTGGAAAAATGATGTATGAAATACACAAAGCACATAAAATAAAATAAAAATAAAACAAAAACAAAACAAAACAAAACAAAAAAGATAGGCATCATTTTAAGGTGAAAAGGATGGAAGAAAAAAATAACCAAGAAATGGCACTAAGAAACGAACACAGAGTTGACATTCTTAATAATCAGATTAAAATGAGATTTACTAAAATTAATCAGAAGAGATGAAGAAGGGCATTTTTATTCTATATCAAAGAAACAATTAACCAAGGAAAATCACAATATTAATTTAGATGCACCAAACTCAGTGCAAAACTTCATAAACACAATTTTTTACAGGACTTTAAGGCACAATATTGACTCTAGCACACTAGTAGTAAAAGACTTCAATACCACACTTTGGTCCATTAAGACGGTCATCATGAGGCAAAGATATAACAGAAGAAACACATAACAATGTAGTAATGTTGTTAGAATACCTATATATTTGCTTGTGTTTCATAGTAGTCGAAAGGTTATTCCTGGACAAACTGTCAGCCCATGAAAGGAACAGCCAGATTGAACCAGAGTCCAAAGACAGCTCAGAGAAGAGTAGACTGTTTTGCTTTCATGCCACGGCCGTGGCTCCTTTTCTAAGACCTAGGGAACAATCTACGGAAGGGGGGGCATGGTAGAATGTAAAGGGCTGCGTGATTGGGGAATGGAAGTGAAACACAGCAATAATAGACTGTAACTCAATTTGATCAACTTGATGGAAATACAAGCCGCCCAGCTGGAATGGTGGGACCCTTGGGCTATGTGGGTTTTAGGGCACAACTGCTTTGCAAATTGGTTTTACATATGAGGGATTGCTTGTACTCATAAATTATTACTTAATGTTAAAAAATGAAAAAAAAATAAAATAAAATATTGTTTAAATAAATAAGAAAACAAAAAAAAAAAAAAAAAAAAAAAAAAAAAATTTTAAAAAAAAAGTCTTTAAAAAAATTTTGTTTTTGATGAAATATATTTTAGGGTAGGTTATAGAAATTGGTAGTGGTAGTTCCATTATAGAACTTTTTTAATTTGGTTACTTTGTCGTTCTTTCATAATTCTGAAATAAAATTGAGTCTATCTCTAGAGTAAAAAAAAAAGAATAAATAAACAGAAAAAAAAGGTAACGAAAAAAAAAGTTATACCAAAAAGATTATGTTTCGATTCAGCACCCCAAGGAAAGGGCTTCTCAAAATCAACTGCATACTGGGACATAGAACAAATCTCAAACGAATACAAAAAAAAAAAAAAAAAAAAAAAAAAAAAAAAAAAAAAAATAAAGTTTAATATCAACACCAAAGAAGCCCTACTGAACTACAGGAACTCATGGAGATTAAACACAGTACTCCTGAAAATGAAGGATCAGGGAAAATTAAGAAAGAAATAAAAAGTTTTCCCTGGAATTAAACAAAAAAAATAAAAAACCTTGAACACTTTAAAAGGCAGTCCTAAGAGGGAAATTTTATAGCTTTAAGTGCTTACATTAAAAAATAGAGCACATTTTTGTCAAAGACAAAGGGAGAAAAAAAGAGCACAAGTAAATGAAATTTAATGTTGCAACTGAAAACACTTGAAAGACAACAGCAACACGACTCTGAACCTAAAAGACAAGGAAGAAATAACAAAACTCAGGGCAAGAATTAATGAAATAGAAACAACAACAACAACAACAACAAAACAATACAAGAATCAGTGAAAACTAGGCTGGTTTCTTCTTGAAAGGAATAAACAGATAGACCCCTAGTCCCAGCTACCCCCAAAAAAGTAATAGAGAAAGAAACAACTCCAAATTAATAAATTAGAGATGAAAGGGAAATTATATACGAATAGAGTACAAAAAAAAAATCCAGAACAAAATAATCCAGTGACGGTAATATATCAGGAATATTTTAAAAATCCTATATTCTGCTAAATATTTGTTAACCTAAATGAAATGGATGAATATCTGATTCATTAGGCACTTCAACCAAAACTCAACCAAAAGAAAAGAGAAGTTAAAAACTGTTAATAAACAGGTTGATAAAACTTATGAAGAAATTGAAAATATAATTAATGGCAATAATTTTACTTTAAAGAAAAACGCAAGACTCACGCTGATAATACACTTATTAACACTTTAGCAAATTCGAGCACAGAAGGATGACGAAAGTGCTTCTTACAGCTTTCTGGAAGAATCAAGCCTCTAAAGTGTACCTGGGCACAAACGTTTCAATAATCAAATAATTAAACATGAGAGTAAGTCACAATACAGGAGGTGAATATTGGAAAAGTATGATTTATTAATATGGACACACTGAAGAAGTGACAGTGCTATTAAATGAGGATCTAAGCTATTAGACAGGTGGAGTATACTTAAGCCGTCAAATGAATTATTAACCCTATATTAATACCTAATATTTATTACGCCTGAAATGCAGGATCCCAAGTTATGAAGATATGATAAAATCACGTAAACAACCACAGTGGGTGGAGATCTAGAAAGACTGTCAGAATGCAATTGGAGATTGTAGAAACTCAGGTCATAGCCGAATGACCACACCGACTAATGAAAGAACCAAATGAGTATATAAGAATCACTAGCAAGACCACAACATAATACTCGAAAACTTACTAATAGAGATATATCTATGCTCGAGTAGAATATTGTCAGCACTTTATACACCTAACGACTTAGGAAGCCAGGCATCGACTTAGTCCTTCCTCATGCCCAACTCCAGGTAATACTATCCAAAAGAAAAGTGTGGGATGTGCGCAAATCAGACTAACCCAAGATTCTACCGTAAGAGATAAAATCGCTTGCGCTCTTGTTATTTAAACAGTATGGGGAGCGAGAGAACATGCTAGATTCACTACCACGCGCAGCCATGAGGGTGATAAGGGCATCATAAGGACGAAAGAGCAGGCACTCCATGGGATATATCTGTCTCGAGAACATACTGCAAGGTAATATGGCTTCTATAGACCGAGCCTCCTACAAGTTTGAAACACCCGTACCGATGGCAAGTTATCTTGAAAAGTAATTTCGGTGAAAATTCCTGTGGTAATGTCTCCGATCCTCAATAAAGCCTCAAAGCTCTAACTGAACGTAGCCACTCTGCGACCTGCGCCCCTCTGGGGACAACAAGCATCGAGAGTACAACGGCAGGAGTAGTCGTAGTAGATGCCCAGATAAATGATAAGTTTATAGAACCCTTTCGCTACCCAATCAAATGCCCATGCGCTTTCCCACGTGTTGGAAGAAGAAGTCCGAGGGTCGAGAGGAGCTAGTCATCGAATGGGGTCTAAGAACATAGCTGTCAGACACCTTATTGATCGGTTTAGTCTAACGCACATCTCCGAGGTACTGCCAGTACTCTTTGACAATCCTGCTGAGTTAGAATCTCTCGTAATGTAGAGCACGCTTACAGTAGACGAACTAAGCCAAGCCTGAGAGCGCAGGAGCTCGGCTGCCTGCATCGTTGGCTCGGTGCAGTGCAGGTGTGCCCACTGGTAGCATATCCGCTATGTGAAGCCAGACAAATCAGATACCCATCTGTCACTTCACTGATCCCAGTCCAGTGTGATCGCAATGACACACACAAAGCTCTGGGAAAGATATTTATAAGTCTATGAGCCTCTATACCACAACTAGGAGAAGGAACCTTCGGCCTTGCCTCGTTGGAAATATATCTTTCCCCAAATTAGGACATTTTTGTCTTCTGGTGTTTTTCTGATTCTTACTGTGAGTGTGTCTCATATACATTCCCTAGATATCGCAATCTCATACGATGTATAGGCCATGAGTATACTCCTCACTACATACACACATATGGATATATACTAGCGCACATGCTGCGCCCAGTTCTCCCAATAACGTATACGTCATCTCTCACATCATTATAGAATATCTACATCCACAATTCCCAATACTGTTGTGAGCGCATGACGACATTGCACTTATTCGCATCGATACGCGAGTACTCATGTGTACTGAGGTATAGCGTCTCTGATATCTGACTAGTATAACCGACCATAAATGAATAAAACAAGGAATTATCAAAACAAGGAAATGAGGATTATCTCTTGAGATATGTGATAACACAGAGTAGAGCCGAGACCTATATCTCAATTGGCACACTTAGATCAAGTTCGATTGTGGGAGGGGAGAAAACGCACACTTGTGGACTGGAGAAAGCCTCGGAGGCACCTCGACTCGCTTAAATAGGCATGAAGAGTTGGTAAAGCACTGTCACCTCCGCGCAGGCAGAGTGAGAGGTGCTTGGGAGGGCATACACTTCTAGGTCTCTGTTTAATATTACTAGCTGTCAGATAGCGCACCAATAAATACTTTTAGAGGAGACAACCCTTCTAACAGAGACCCATATCCTAAACATACACTGATGCCACTGAGGAGACAAATGTCGTGAAATACTGAAAAAGTGACCAGAATGTCATGTGCGCGTGTAATAACGTGATACGGCACATTTCTCTTCGCGCTGGCCCCTCATATATAGGTTCTGACCAATATAAAAATTGGACATATGCTTTAGTGCACCCACACTTACACAAGTCCATAGACTTTCACATCTTGCCTCATAGTCTTAATTATATAGTGCGTTGCACATGATGCATAAACAGGTTAGACTAGTCTACGTTTGAGCGCAGCGTCACTATATCCTAACTTAAGTCCTGTAAAGAGAGAGACATATACATGATCGCAAATGAAATCTATGGAACAGAAACATTATTCACAGAGGAAGAGTGACGACAGCTGAATAGAAAATTAGTGAAGGGATATGAGTGAGGAAGTCCAAAACAGTAAAGACTCTGGACATAACTCTTCTACAGAGCTGTGTGAAAATCACCGAGATCAGATATGCGTCACACAATGGATCATTCCTTGGGATAGTGGTTCTCACTCAAGGGGCTTATGCGTCAGTTATACACGAGCAAATTGAGCTAGGACAAACATACATCATAACTTTCATTACGCCGTACCAATCTGTATGCAGTCTCATGCTGTGCTGGAATATATATCGCAGCGCTCAGAGACATAACTCATCAATACACTGCTTATGTACTATATGAAGATGAGTCTACGTGCTGCACAGCTTGCTTTATACATATGTACGTTTCCACATGGCCATTAGCGGCCATACATACTTATGAGAGGCGCCTTGACATGGACTGGAGCTCATCTGGGATGACATTGGGCAGCCCTCTTTGACACACCGTGCAGCAAATAGCCGATAAGCAAAAATGACCACTCTTACACAATCACTCTATGCATAGCACTACTCAATCTAATACCGCACAGACAATGCACTGATGCCGAGTATAAGCTGCAAGTTGTATGGGTTATAGGACCTGGCATGCAAATAATTTTCATACAATCACTCTTCGCATTCTGTATCACTATACTGTGACCAATCTGGATATTGTTGAGAGAGGATAATGCATGAGAGAGTGTGGTCAGCACATAGCACACCTGCTACCGATAATTCTCCTCTCTTATTGTTTCTTGTAAATCTCCGCGAGAGTCCTGGGTACACACATATATATATTACACTGTTATAGTACACTTCGCTATCTTGCAAATACGGGCTAGACTCTCTTCCATGCTTGGCCCCACTTTATCTTCTACATGCAAGTATCAGATCACTGTCAAACTAGTTACAGATTTAATGCGATCCCATCATTCTAGGCATTTCATTTCTGCCACATGAACGCTTCTTCTTTTATCGCTTAGCTCGTGGACTCTGCAGATAATTGCTTAGGAGAAAAAATCCTCCTACACTACAATATATTTCATTCTACATGTGAGAGAAATAACCTCAGATGTCACCACCACAGACACTCACGAATAAGTGCAACGCACACCACTGAGTTGAGAACAGGATTTGTAATACAAAGGGCTGGGATCGAGCTCAATCAGGCAAAGCATCCCTTGGATGTAGGGCACTCTGCAGACCTCCTTTCATCAAATTAAATCCACAGTTGACTTACCCTATAAGACTTTAGGTTTAACTCTATTGTTACACACTAACAATATGATCAGCTGCGGCTCACACTATGCTTGGTTTCACAGGCTATCTACAAGTGCGCACCGTTAAAGACTCACCTGACGTTATCTCAGAGTCACGTAAATGGGACTTTTAACAAAAAGATCCGAGAAGTAGCATTTCAAACCTAGCTCAACATATTAATTTCCCCAAGCACTACCACCTGGTCAGGTTCTATACTACTAAGCCCTCTCGACGAGGCACGTGGCCTCGGATAGCATCACATAGAGATTGGAAGAGAAAGTTACATCTAGTTTCGCAGTGCACTAAGTGGAGTATCTAGCTTGTGCCACCAATGCTGAATAGGAACTTAATAACGTGTATATATATGAGTATGTAAAATATGAATGTAGAGCTTAATGAATAATTAGCACCACGCGTTACAGGCGAATTTCTGGCACGACCTCATGTGAGTGGTGGCGAGAAGGAGTCGAGCGGGCTCTCGGAAGATGCTGGGTAGGCACGCAATGCACCACGTGAGACTCACGGATTTCGTTAAAGCCACACTGAAGACACTCACGGAGGATCAGAGAGATAAGAGAGCAGGGAAGCTCTGGAGATCGCGCAGCGAGCAGGACTCATCGTATAGATAATAAAGGCTCGTTCACAGCGAAGAACCGATGTCCTCCCTATGACATCACAGTCCTCTAGCACAACAGCAGCTTGCCATTAACAAGGACCACTCAACAAAAGAGAGTGTCGCGCACACACAATAATCGTGAGGCAAAGAACATAGCTGTGCTGAAACTACTTACAAGCCTGATGTCATGTTGTAAACTCACTATAACAGACCTCTACTGCATATATATCAGCTACTCATGATTCAGCGACAGAAGGCACTATATAATCTCTCACTTGGAAAGATAGTATTGCTGCACCGAACTGAGCGCTACCCTCTTAGGTGAAGATGACGGTAGGTGCCACGCCTCTTCCTTTACAGACGAGACTTCTATCACCCGTGTTACACACAGCGCAGTTAATTCCTTTCGCGAGCGCAGGTAAATGAGCAGCGCGAACGCAATATCTGGCACAGAGAACAAAGAATGAAAAGGAACTAACCAATAGGATGGAGGATACGAATAGTGTCTACCAAAGAGAACCTAGCGCACTCTGGGACAAAGAGATCTGTACTTGAGCAGTAATACTTCACAATGATGTGTATGCGGAATGGTTAGATGAGTACTAGATTGTCGCAGAAGAGGTTTGAATCTATAGAAAGTGATAATCAACAATTCATCTCGAGAGTTTGAGATTAAATAAATGGTAAATACGTCTGCTCTAATATTGAAAAAAGCCTGTACGTGCAGTGGCTAGTAGCCACTAGTCATGTACCTTATCTCCTCACAGAGTATATGAGGACATGCTGGGCAGATAGAGAATCCCTAGGGAACATTAGGTACACATGTGTATGTACCCCTAGCTGAATTGTGCGTGATGTTCCAAGTTGAAGTGGATCGAGGCTTGTTGCCGGGGACAAATGGGCAAGCAATAAAACAACACTTCGCACAATAAACACATGAACATGCACACATCATGCTTTCACTGGTAAGTGGATTAAATGTAAACTTGTAACAGCCACTGTGGAAAGCACTATGTGGTTTTTGGATGGTCTCTTCTTCGAGAGACAAGACCTCAAAATGAGGGTCTCCCTCCCTGATAGTTCGAAACCCTAGGTGCTCAGTGAACTCAACTCTCTGTACTGGAGTCACTAGTGCATGCGTCTCTATCAAGGAACACCACTACTACTATAAAGCATTGGGCATAACTGAGAGCCATGCACATCAGCTATGGTCTCTCACCATAATGGGCTAGCACATATGACTCTGTGTCACAATAGTGGCTAAAAATGCTCGAGTCAAACCTAGGCCTCAGCGATAGCCTACATCAAAGCATTGGATCGTAGTGGCATCCTAAGTCGAGATAAAATGTTGTCTTGGAATGAGACTGAATGTGTAGCTACTAAAAGTGTGAAATAACTAAAATGGTTATGCTAGCTGGGCGTTGCAGTGGCTATGGCTACAAAACATTTGAGGTCGCACTCAGCACACCTATGGCGAGTGAACTATAGGTGCAGGTGTCGAATGCGATTGTAGTGAAGGGTATACGAAAGAGCAGCCTGAGTTCTAAAGTGTAGAGTAGAGCAATCGTCACGCGCCCAGGCAATGGAGAGACTAACGACAAATGGTGTCCTACAGCAGGTAGACGCTCGTGATCTTCAGACTAGATGACCCACAAAAAAAAAAAGTTTGGTTATGGCTAAATATACTAATTTATAAAACACATACGCGCACAAGAATAAAAAATATAATGTACACTATTTCTCATGGAGAGGGATGCATAGTAAAGAAACAAAGAAAGACTGCAATCAGAAAATGGACTGAAATGGGTAATTGGAAAATGAGAGGGTCATTGCGAGTAGGGTATGAGTGTGGACAAAACCTTTCTCGGCTTGTAGCTTCACAAATTTCTCGAATCATCTATCTATTATAATATCTATTTATAGGCTATTTCATTCGTCATTTTATAATTAGACACTGTGTATCTAAGCTTTTACTCATGGGTCACTAAAGTTCAACCTCGTATAGTCTACCACTATATTCAATTTTAATTTATGGTAAATCAGTATCTCTCAGTTATGTCCTGACTTGAGGAAGCAAAACTTGCGCTTCACGCGGTATACCAACACGTGTTGTCTTGTGTGTTCACTGAGGTCATCAACATTAGTCTTATTACACACGTAGTAAACGTGTTTAATAATTAAACAACATAGAGATTTTGATCACTTCAGACATCTCTCATAATGAAATAAAATACATTGTGCTACTACTAAACATTAATGCAAATTCCCTCAGAAAATAATCATTAAAATGCATATTCTGTCTATTTTTTTTGAGAGTCTTTATATTATGTAGAGAAGAGGTATCTATGCACTCTGTCTAGGCCTTTGTCCAGTCTGCTTCTGGGCACACTCACTGAGTTATTATGCTGATTCAGCGATGAGGAACCATTCTGGTGAAAGACGCCTCACAGTGAACATATAGATTGCGACCTATCGTAGCACCCACCTTCATCTAAAATTGGCAATTTCATCTTACTAATTTCCCTAATTTGTTAGCAGATACATCACTAAACCAGTTTTATTGACTAGGCATTTCCTTTTTAAGGTGCATAAATTGCATCGAATGTTAAAGCGCGGATAAAAGTGGAGATATGTTGTACATTCCAGCGAAAGGATGTAATATAAATCGAGTATAGAGTGAATGGGAAACTTAAACACCTTACAACCTCACTACACACTCACCAACTCGAGACTGGAGTGGAGAAGGTAAGAGCAATCTGAGCAATTTAGTCTTGGATGGATAGGAGATTTGCGTGGGGCTCTTGGAAATCGTGCCGATCCTCTATACGTTGTACCCATAAAGTAAGTTGTATACCAAAACTGTCTTCGGTAGGAGACTCACTGAGACTGCCTCATAGAGAGGGGAGTAGAGAGAGAGGGGAGAATACCTCGGCCATTGGCACAAGTGCAGAAAAAACCTTTCATCTTCAAAAGACCACTGCTCTGCTATTTAAATGGTCTAACTTCCTAACAATCAAAAATTCTATAATATATATTACATGAAATATCTGATAGTGAATGTTTTACTATAGAAAAGTTAATTTTTGTTTTGCCGTTCCAATAGGAAAATGAAACTAAAAACTAGTACCGATGAACTCCATAAAAAACTCTTAATTTGGGCTTGAGAAATGTAAATTGAAATAATTCATGTAGTTGAATTTGGGGCATTGGAGTATGGATTGTACCTTAAAAAGTGGCTAACAGAAGGACCATAGTATCCGGTTCTTGAACATTCAAAGAAGAAAGCCTCAGATTTTGCCATAAACACGTAACACCTCTTACTGGGTGCGTATCCTAACTGGTATTATTAGATACTTAGTGTATTAATGGAATACCTAATGGAATACTTAGCTCATGTTCTTAGGGTTGGGCATTGTGCAACTCCGTGTCGTGCGCAAAATGCCTGCAAAAGGTCAGAAGAAAAGGAGGGTTTCCTGATATTATGAGAGAAAATTCCTCTTACTATGATTGGAGAATCTGGATGGAGTACGTTCCTTCTCCTGAAAACTGTTATGGAAATTGGGTAGACAACTAAACATTGAGAATAGGAAGGGTAATTCTCTTTATAAAACCCGAGGTAAAGCACTGCTTTATTTACATTGACGTATACTAGAAGCATGGGAACCATAGATGGAAGGGTGGATGTGAAGTCTGCTTCTGGGTTGAGGGAAACCTCAAAAACACTATACCATGAGGCTCTACACAGTCCTTAGGGGCTACCATGCCCTAGGGCAAAATATAATAATACAAGGAGGTCTGACATCAAGCAATCGGATTGGGTCTATAGCTCCCTTAAACCGCTAAAGGGATATCCTCATACGGTGAAAAATGCTCGGCCCAGCGCGCGAATCCCCTTAAGGTGCCTTTTTTCCGAGAGAGTTTAGAGGATTGATTATGCATCGCCGCTATCTCATTAACTTTCCTCTCTATATGTAGAATTCAGCAGTGTGAATTTTATGTACATGGCCCTCATAAATGCAACCTCATGCTACCACTTTACTACAGCTAGAATGGTAAGAGTGGCAATAAATAAAGAATCTTCCTGGCTGCCGGAAATGATTATCGAGAACGATCACTCTCCTGACGTTTAAACATTAATGGTGGCTAGAGAGAGGGTTAAATATGCATGAGTGCCTTAATAGACGGCACCATATTGCAATACTAGTCGAAAGCCACAAAAAATGTTACACAGATGGAGCTCATACATGCGGAAATGCACTCGGCACCCAGAGTTGAACATTGTAAACACTCACTAAAGGTTATAAAAAGGGCCACTTAAACGTTTAAGGTTATATAGGGACAAATATGGGTCTCTTGCACTGGCAGGTCAAGACGCATCCGAATTAACAACACGACTGACCATGCATTTTTACGAGAATGGATGCTACTACGCGTCATTTGTACTTTAACCCTTTGTTCGCTAAAACTTGAAATGTTTCAGCTGCCAAATGAGCAGACCATTAGTATGTGCACTTAGTAATATCCCAATCTAATTTGATCTAGATATGTGGCGCTTTCCTCATCTCTGACACCAGTTTCCTAGAGGAAGACAAAATGAGTATACCACCATCACTCCGCTGCATTTGTGGCGCTTTTTTACATCCAAATAAAAGTCCCATAATTACTATTCCACGCATTATGAACAGTGCTTAAGGGTAGATGTATTAGTGGTATTAAGCAAATAACTATGGAGAAGACACTGACCACAAGTCATCATGTAATACCTCAGATTATATAACCAGCGAACCGAGGAGTACCTTAAGGTAGTAAGGTAATGTCCGTTCTAGGAAAGGTTTGTTCTATGAACTTAATTAGAATTATAGCCTTGAAGACTGAAAACTCTAATACACGAGAACAAATCGTGTCCTATTCCTCTTTTGTAACTTTTCCCGCAAGTAGTTACATAACTGAGCCCTCTAACCGTACCACACACTAGACTTGTCAGCTCAGCGGCCCTAAAATTCCACAGTCACAAAGAAATTAAAATGACTGTCTTTAGTTGCAGTGTTTGGTCTTTTATCACTGTAATCTTTCTTGAGAAGTCACCATTATTTGGGTCAGGCCATTGTATGATATTGTCGTCATATATTAGCTCTCAATAATAAGTTTGAAGTGTTATCAATCGAGATTAGGGATTCCATCTCACATAGGACACGGGAGACGTTGGATCCAGACAACCAAGTTTTGCTAATGCTAGTGTTAGGTATATCAGCCAGTATCAGATTGGACCAAGGTTAGCTCAAGTCTAAGTTCCCATTCTCCAGAATGAGAGTGGATATCTGTAATTAATCTTACCTGTACCTCAATGCCCAAAGAAGATCTGCTTGAGTGCCAGACAAAAGATTCCCATGTATTTTGCATGAAAATTGTAATCTATATATGAGTAAAGAACACCTTGTCTGAAAAGAGTTGTGAGTGTTGGTGGGGAAGATATAAAAATGTAATGTGCGGACTGTGAGCAGAGTATTGGGGTTGTAATTGTTCCTGAGAATACTTACTATGAAACAATTAGTTAGTTCTTGGAACATCTATTTATTAAAATTATTATTAATTATTTGGTCTTTTCGAGTGTCTCCTTAGCTCCAGTTGTCCTAGAACTCCCTCTGTAATGCTAAGGACTGGCCTTGAATCTCCACGAAGCCAGCTTGCTCATCTTTCTTTGGACTCACTTGATTAACAACACACCTGTTCACCCCAAGTCCGCCTAGGAATTAAAGACATGCACCACAGACCACGCTCTCAGGGATCTAGTTCGTTTTGGTTGTCTCTTTTGTTATTTGTGTTTTTTTGTTGTTTTTGTCAAGCATTTTGTGTCTTTTCCGCTAGCACAGGGTCTCCCTGTAGCCCCAGTTGTCCTGGACTCACTCTGGAGAACCAGGCCTGGCCTTGAAACTCACAAAGATCCGCCTGCACCCATTGCTGCCCTGCTCACCGAAAAGTGCTGAGGGTTATTTATAATGGATCGAACGCCGATGCTTGTAATCCGCCCACGTGCGGATTCCATTCATTTTACTTTTAGACTTTTAAATAATGATAAAAAAATAGATATAAACGGTTTATGAGAGACACAATGCAATGAGACAAGTATCTTATACAGTTGATCACTGTGTGTATATATAGAGGTATGTCGGGCTGAATAAGTAGGTTTGCGCCTGAGAGTCGGATAAGATGAAAAGGGATATCCATGGATAATAGAACATCCTTAGAACTTGTGAATTTATTTTCGGTTATCACATAGAGAGTGGTATTGAAATGTCACAATGCATCAGTTATGAGGAAACATACACTATTTATTTGAGAGTCTATTACCTCTATATAATCTCCTAGAATATTGAAATCCACTGGAAATGAAATGTCAATAAACCATAAGACTACCAACATGAAGACTCTAGCAAACTACAAAGAAAATCCTTTTAAAAAAATCACCCGCTCACTCCCTGAAAGGAACGTAGGGACTTTGAAATAATTCGAAAACAATCAAACGATTGGAAAAGAACCTTTGCATGCTTCATGGGATTGGGCAAAATTAAATATAGTAAATTGTTACTTTACCCAAATTTACCCCCTGTATACCTATTTCCCGGCGGATTAATGATACCTCTAAGAAGGTGAAGATATAATGGTTAAAGTAAAAAGTGCTAAATAGCACGCACGATATTATATTCAGTGCAGGAGTCAGTACGATCTTGTGGAAATGAAAAAAAGTTTCCTTGTTCAAACTCACATAATGAGAGAAAGAACAAAAGAATCGGCCAATATAAAGCTAAAGCAACTCTGTAGGTGATAGAAATTAATTATTTCCAACTATGCATGCATGACGGGGAGGTGTAGCCTCGGTTGTAGAAAACTCTTAGAAATCTTGTCAAAGGATGTAGTGATTAAATTATCGCGGTGTGCACAATGACAACAAGTGATGACGATGAATGAACTTGCTTTTAAGCCAGTAAACTACCGCTTAGCTAGCAGAATATACGAAATCGAGTCCTGCATAAATAATTTTCTTACGACCAATGGCCTGGCCAGGACCATATCTACTACAAAACATTGTTGAGTGCCTATCTCGAGAGTAGCTCCCTCTGCAGCTCTTTCTAACATTATCATAAGCTATCTAGCACTCAACTGTTTCTGTCTTATATATATATTTTCGACCACAAGGTTGCACGTGCCTAAAAACATGTCACATTCACGAATTACTCATTCTTCAAAATTATCACACCTTGTATGGGATATAAACTAAAGATAGACAAAAATTATTCTTTAACACTTATTACCTTAATTCTGATAGAATTAATACGTTGATATAACAACAGAAAATTTATAAAGAATATAAGTCAAAATCACTCAAAGGCAGACTCTGCCCAACCATTTCGAAAGTTGCGTTTTCACAATCGACTATAAGTAGAAACTCACACATTGACAAAGTCATTTGAGAGTGTTGAAGTGGTGAGGAGAGAGAAACATCTGCAATTCATGAGCCCTCCACACGCTATTGAAAGTATAGGTAGTCATGGAAATTCTAGAATTGTTTTTAAGATGAAGGAAAGAGGGAGCCATTTTCGCTACAAAGATCAGATCATTGGGCAAAGTATCAGGAAATATAAAAGTGCCTAGAACCTTGATGAGCTAACTTGAGTATTTTCCTCAAATGGCTATTATCTAGAACTATTCTAATCCATAGACCTGATACACAGCAAAGGAACGTTCAACGATTAAAACGAAGTACTGGTTTCTTGGTTCAGTGATATCTCAGGAACGAGTCATAATGGACAGTGAGGAAGAAAAATCCGCACTCAGAAAATCTCGCATGAGAAGGGAAATCCCATTGTTGGATTTCACATCATAAATATCTAGCAAATGAATCAATCTGAACAAAGATGCAAAATAGGTGATTAATCCTCATGTCCTTTAGCAGGCTTTCTCCAATTACTCTCTACGCCACTATTTATCAAGTAAACTGGTAACATCACTCAACTCTCTCCAGATATAAACGCACAAGATTGACTGAAACATAATTGTATTTCTGGGATCTCACTATCCTATAGTCTGTAATCAAATGTGAGAACAGTACAAGGAAAAGGAAGCTGAACATCGAAAGGAACTAAGGATCATCCTAAGTGAGGAAATTAAAGGATGGCTTTGGCATTGAAAACATAATTAAAGGAAAAACTGTCTCAATATCAAATTAATCAATTAAGGAAAATGCATATATTAATAACTAGGTAGAAACTCCATGAATATCATGCAATACACAATAACCTAATACTAAATTAATTATGGGAGCACCTGGATGCTAAATGATGAAAATAAAGATAAAAGAAAATAATATATGACATGAGTAGTGACAGACAAAGCCATATATTGGTGCTACAAGTGAAGAATGAAGACAACTAGAGTCACAGAAAAACACAAAAATAGAGGATGGAACAATGGTTCCTTCAACAATTCGATGGCATCGACATTAAGCACCAGAACAACGACTAAAGCCCAATCAGTAAATGAAAGAAGCAACTGTGAAACATGTATAAAGTGGGTTGATAATTTACTGCCTTCAACAATGTTAAATTTCTGTGCTCATTGAAGTAAGAGACATAGGCAGAACAGAAAGATTGATGATAATATTATATGTTAGCAGATGTTTAAATGTATCTGTTCCAGGTGGGGCTAGCTACTGCAATTAAGAATTCGACACCCTATCTGCTAATATTATGTTCAATGCTTTTCTGTTATAATGTATAAGATTGTTACCATAAGAGTGGGCTTGGCAAAGTATGTATCTAACATATTACATTTAGTAGGAATATACAAATAATATATAGGACTGGAAATAGAATGAATATATATAAGAAAACACAAAACACTGCTTCACCTAGCAAGCAAGAACCTGGCAACAGACAGCACGTATTAGGGGGAGAAAAGTGGGGTGCGTTGCCGGAATGAGGTGTCAATAGAAGGTGAGAGGGTTGGATTTATTATCTTCATTCATGCACTATATTAATCTTCTAAGAAGCTGAAATACAATGATGTCTTGCAATAATTGTTAGCACCAACATGTCAATACATAGTGCGATATAAAGCCAGATTTATTGCCCTCTGTTAGTTTGCTCGAAATAACTCAGATCCCAAGATATAAGCAAAGCTATTCTCTAATCAGATGAGACCATATGCCTCTCACTAGGCCCCTAGCATGCAACCATCCTCCTAATCCTCTGAGTTCCCTCGTGCCTGGACCTCAAGAGACACGACGAGAACACAGATATTTCATAAGGATATATTCTTTCGTAATTAAGAAGTAATAACCAAGGCCGGATGCTTCTGGACGAGATGGCCATATCGCAGTTAAGAGACAACCGAGGCTTCTTTGCGCAAAGCAAGCGAACTTGCGGTGCTCCAATCCCTCCGAGCACCTCACACTCGCCGCCGCTCATCAATGAGGGGAAGCCCAGTCTGCAACACTACTCCAATTTCGCAGGAACCGAACTTCCAGTCTCTCAACCTGTAGGTCCGGAATTCAACGATTTCAATCCGGATTTGTACAGCATTTTGTTGTTCGTTCAATGTTAATGGAGGGGCTGGAGAAGATGGCTCACGCGTTATTGACTGACGCGTCACACGCTCTGTTGAGATCCTAACAAGACACTTTTGGCGATGGGACACGAAAAGCAGGGGCTAGAGCTATCTCTATGAGTTTCCAAAAGGCAGACCATGGCTCCTTAGCCATGGCAGAGAGACAGATATCTCACAGGTCAGTTTCATCTGGGGCTATATAAACGAGTAAGACACACAGACTCCAGTCTCAAAAAAAAAAAAAAAAATGTAAAATTAAAAATGGATAAAAGATAGGACATACGATTAAATATACTATATGACTTTGTGTAATTCCATCTATCTCTCTCACTGGTAGTAATGTTCACTCATGGATGTAGATGATTAAAAATTTAGCACAGTGGATTTGCACAAAATGTCTCACTTAGTTTGACACTCTAAAAATGAGCTGGGAGGAATCGTAGAGTGTTAAATGTACCCTGTTCTATTATGGGCAATGGGACCAGCTCTGAGCCATGATGCCTTATGGGCTGAGGTTCCTGAATAGAAATCTTACCTAGTTTTTATCATATGACAACCAAACATTAGCCTGGGGGGCAGCCCTCTTGTATTGTATCTTCGTATATCAAATCAATGATGGGTCAGAGCAGTTAGACATTTGCTTTTACTCAGAGAAGTAGAGGAGATGAGAAATAGAAATCTGGAATATGCATGTGTATTTTTGCCCTCACTGGGGTTCAAAGAACGTATTCCGAAATGCTAGGCTTTATCTAGAAAGTAATTCCCTAAGAAGAGTAACATGAACAGTTGGCACACGCATTAATTATTTTCTCAACTAGAATACCTTAGTGTTGTACGAGTGGGAATAATATAAGCCTAAACTGCACTACTTCCACTCCATTTGCCTCACCAAATTGAGTATACAGGTTACTGCGATAACTATATACCACTCCTCGTCTTGTGGTGTGGGTGTTTGTGTCTCCTGTGATGATTTTATTATGAGTCATTTGTCCTTCTTGTTTTATTTATATATAATAGTTTGTCGTTATATTGTTGTTGTCCTTTGAGATTAGCTTGTTTCCCTCTGTGATTGTTTAGTGAGACAGGCTCTTGCTGTTCGCTAAATATTAAAAATATCCCTCTGGCTCACCATCTCACCAGGCGCTAATGTCTCTGGATAGTAACTTAAATAACTATATATCTATTGTTGA
Organism: Rhizomys pruinosus; assembly: GCA_009823505.1. Lineage (NCBI taxonomy): Eukaryota > Metazoa > Chordata > Mammalia > Rodentia > Spalacidae > Rhizomys > Rhizomys pruinosus. Next base: position 186,833 of record VZQC01014180.1, on the reverse strand, counting down.
GGGATTCACGGGGATACCTGCCCTTTTGTGCACAGTATCTCAAAAAAGAGCATCCACTATGCCCTAGCCTCCTGACAACATATATTATCTTGGGACTTAATGAGCATGAGGTAATTGTGAAAGAGGATAAAGATCACATACCAAAGGAGTTAACGAGGTATACGGGATCCCCAAAAAAGTTGTATAAATTGCAAGCTGGCGCACCTTCAGAACGCCATGAATGCGCTTGAGAAACTTCTCGATTTGGTTTTTTAACGTTCATAGGGTGTGACATGCTTAGTTATAGGTATTTTTTCGATCAATAATTATTGTTTATGCGAAAAAAAACACATAATAATTTTAGTAGAATACTATTAAAATCATGTATAGTATGCACTTGAGATTATGACAACAATTGATTTTATTATAATTAGTATACTAATCAAAGGCTATATATAATTTAGAAGAGCTAGTTGTCCACCCACTAAGTAAGAAGAATGCCCTGACATTTCAATATGGTACCTTCCAAAGTTAGTCACAGGTCCCTAGCTCTTGTTGCTGACGGGTATAACTGAGTCCATTTGGAAGTTCCCTTGCATATTCATATATCACTAGTTAAGGTATATATAATAGAGGACAGTCGGGTAATGGTTTGCTCCGCCAAAACTCGGGAGGACTAAATTCAGAAACAAGGGCGGAAAAAGGTTCTTAACTACCAAAAATTCTGGCCTTTTTGAAGTCACTAACATCCAGACGTTATAAGCTTTTTCCGAGAAATAGGTCACAATACACATGAGATCATATGATATTGATTTATTAGCTATTACTTAGGAAAGTCAAAACTAGGTACAGTCTAGTCTTCATAGTATAATCACTAACTCAATTATATTAGGATGGGTTAGGGCTTGAGGAGTATAAGGCCATATAATTGCTAGTAACTAGAATATTATTGGATGGTTATATGGGATCATCGTACTTTAAGGGATATGCATTTATGATATGACTAGCAATTTTATGATAATTGGAGATGTAAAAAAACCATAATATTATCCATTGGAGTTTTAGAGTGGCCAGGGTCGGTTGAATTTGGGGTCATGCTGAGCTTTGTAATCACTGTAAATTTTCAGGGTAAGACAGAATTCTGGGCTACACTGATAAAACATTGGTGTCAAGAAATATTGCTGATTCTATCAGTCTTTAATAATTTCTTTAGGTTTTGAGGCTAATGGCCAATGTTCAAATTGACGGTATACAGTACAAACCACTTGATTGTGAAGTGGTATTTTTTAACCAGTGTGGAAAAGCCTGACGAAGGTGGGAAGAAAAAGTAGACCCCGGCTGTGTAGCAGAAGCAGGATAAGAATATCACATAATGTTACATATATGGGACACCTTCCTAACCGGGGTAGTACAGAGTGACACTGTGGTTCACACTCAATACTGACAGATATGAGACATAATCAGTGTAATAAATTGTGTATTTGGGCTTAGTAAAAATACCGTAATACGATAGCGCTATACAATAGTGTCCCTTTGAGCACTAGTGTGTCAATAGAGAACTATGTTGATGGGTCGAGGGCAATGAGCACTCTCGCACTGCTCAGAATAGGCTGTCATATCTGATAGAGACACCATATAGGGACCAAGATTATCTGAGGCCTTATGGAACTCTCTCTCACAACGCGCTAGAGACTGTTAGGAGAATGTACACTGTCTCTCCAAGCGAGTTGGTTCTCAGTCTGGTATTTTTCCTACAGTGACGAACCTTGTCACACAACACTACCAGAATACTCGCACTACAGCGCTACTATCACTAATTTTAACTTCTCTTGACATTAATGATATAGTAATTCAACTACGAGTAGAGAATTAATTGAAAACTCGAGGCCACTACAGTTACAGGCAACAAGAAGTTTTATTAGATGAATTATAATTATTTAATATTTAAATGATCTGGATATACCTAATGTATTGGTCTGACTTTGAGTATTAATATAACAATAGTACTCTGTATTAAATTGGAGTAGCGCATAACGGTTCCCAATTAAAGTGTGTCTCAATTGAACTATTGAGTCAAATCGAGAATAATATTCATCACGCAACAGCATGCCACGCAGAGGAGCCCATGACTTCTTTTATTCTATTCTGATATGTTAACTGAACAGATAGTTGAGTTGTTCCAAGCCAGATATATCCCTAGTTTATGATATCGTGTGCTACTTTCCATACATATATGCGTCAAGGAATTATATGAGATTATTAAGATATATGCTAAGGAGTCTAATCTAAGATGGATATATGAATACTGAGCAAGATGCAAGATGAATAGACATATGACTTCATTAAATATCATTTTAACTAAGGTATACATGCAAAGTAGAGAAGGTCTTATGTTATTTATTGGTCTTAGAGAAAAGTTGTGCGTCATAAAGCAGGATGTACGAGCTTGTATCTTTGTCGCCCTATTTGCTCATCTTATAATTGGAATATATTGAGATGAGACAATAAACAGGGTCAACCAGCCTTAGCTTGTTCGTTCTGTTGAGAGATAAGCGTGCATCACATATACTTCTTGTGTCAGTGCTCCATAAATGAATAGACGTGCAAGCAGTGTACATGTGTTAGTTGAAATATGGTGCCTGTTCTCTAATAAAAGTCTTAATAAAAGGAGATACCGACTGACGCGAGTCAAGTACCGACACTTGAATGATATACGCATATTAGTGTTATAGATTAAATGGCTCTTTTCTAGTAGGGCAATTCTGACAAGGTGCCTATGTGTCTATAGTATAAAAAATCTCGGAAGGTAAATTAATTTTGACCTAAGACTGAGTATCTTATAGAAGGCACTTGTTGCCAAAGGAATTGTATTGACCCAGTAGTCAAGGCAGTCAATAAGACGCTGTATAGTAATGATATGAGGAGCAACTTAACTACATGAGACGAATTATGGTTATACTGTCTACGAGGTAGAAAAGCATGCATACCAAAGCCAGGGCAATCTTAGAATTATGAGACCATTATATTTATTGGAGACGTTAGTCACGCATATACACGCATTAGGTGAAATAATCACACCAGTGAGGGAGATTATATGTGAAAAACAAAACAAGACTTTCTATAGGGCGAGAAGATTAATTTTTAAAAAAAAAAAAGTGCTGCTATTGCACCAGTGAGTAATCTTGCCAGGACAGCCCTTATATAGTTCCCAGTGTGAACAGTTGAGTAAAATGTTCTTGAAAATGTGTTTACTTTTAGATGTGATTCTCATGAAAGAACTAATTTAGCAGGACCTGTTGGAATGTGGGCACGCGGGCAACCAATGGAATATAGATTGTTAGCAGGTATTTTTAGGATATCCATAAGTGACACCAAACCTGAGTGCCAGGATGGACCCACCGACCCTGGGAATGACAAGGGGTGTTTTGGGTACTGAGAGATATTTTAGAATGAGAGTTGATGATTGATTGTTTCTTCACGATAATGATGAGCAATCAATTTTCACCTTGAGGTTTCTAGTTTGGAGGAAGTCTTGTCGTGGGGATAGATGGGTGTTCGTTTTCTAGTTCACCACTGGAACATACTACTTAGATTGTATAGAAACCTTTCAGCCTTTTGGTAGAGACTCATGCGTACATAACATGACGGAATCATTTGTAAAAAAGCAGAACAAAATATTCGTATTCACATATGACTGCTATTGAAGTTTTTGCATGTTACACTAATGATATGATATGTCATAGAATTCTATGTACGTCGTCAGAAGGTACAGTCAATGCTGCTGCGTTGCTCAGTATGGGGGAGGTCTGAGTCCATCCCAACTTTGGGTGCCTGGTCATGAGTTTCCAGATACAGGTGAGAGTCTATCTCCTTAGTTGAATTATGATACACCTCTCTTCATCAAGGCCACTGGAGAGAACAGCATAGAGCTACGAAGATGACCTCGGTCTCTACCAGGTTGGCCTACGCTCGCAGACCTCTCAGGGGTCTCGTCTTATAGTCGCTTTCCACTTGTGCTGGGGTTACGCACTGCCACGCCTCGCCCCTATTGTCTGGCTGGTGTTCTCACTGTGGGTTCTGTGATCAAACTCGCCTTCTTTATTCGTCAGTTACACATAGTTATGGCTCGCTCCTTCTGAGACATATTACTTTCAAACCTTACTACAGTAAACGTTAAAAATATGTTGTTTTGTTATTTTATGTTTAATTAAGGGTAAAGGGCAAAGCTGTCAATAACTGCTTTCTAGACCAGTGAGTAAGCTGAGCTTACTCGATTTACTTTTCCCTCGCTTGCCTGTAAGATTCAAACTGTAAACATGAGCTAGACGAAGTCTCTAGTCTGCTTGAGTCGTGTAAGAAGTCATGGACTCTCATAGACAGAAGGAATTCTGAACTTCAATGTTGATCATACACAGTTGTAGGGTTCAATAAACAGCATGCACTCCCCTGTTTCCAGCTTCCCTGTGCAGCAAGTCCCCATGGCAAACACCAGTGTATGGAATGTGTTCTTAGCCACATAGTACACTACGAGAGACTATGGCTTTATTGTATTCCTTCTTCTAGGAGAGAATGGACATGTGTGGAGTGCTTAAGATTCATGGCAAAATGACCCACTGAGATGAATTAACAAGCTTTCAAAATCCTGCTAGAATCTTGTTCTTAAAATGACTTTTGACACTCCAACAAATGAATTAATGGCAATGATGCATACTTCTTTTTTCTTTTGATAGAAATGCTGTTGTTACTCAAACACTGTCAAAAACCCCATAAGTATATCAAGGAAACAGTAAATCATAGAAAGTTAAGGGAGTCATAAATACAATATCGGCTAGATCTAACACTACCGCTATTATGGTGGTGACCATCTATGGAAGAAAGACAACAAAAAACAAAACTACTAGACTTGTGAATTCCTCTTCTTTAAAGTGAAAAAGGTAAGTGAACGTTCTTGCATAGGTCTAAGGATGCATAATCCATCCATACTCTAAGATTCTTTGATTCTTAGTTGGGCAGTAAATTACACCGGAAAAAGAAAGAAAGTAAAACTGCAATCCAAATGAAAATTAGAGATCTGGAACAAATGCTCACACACACACAAGATCGACACACAGTACCCTCAGGTCCATTGAATATATCCACACCACACCAGACAACTACACACACACACACACACACACACACATGTACAAATATTCACAGTCGAAAATGCTTTTCTGTTTTTGTTTTTTTGTTTTGTCTTTTTTGAGAACAGGGTCTCACTGTAGCCCCCCAGGTGTCCTGAAACTCCCTATGTAGACCGAGGCTGGGCCTTGAACTCACAAGAGATCCACCCTGCCTCTGTCCTCTCAGCGCTTGGGAATTAAGGCCCTGTGCCAACCAGGCCATCGAATACTGCGCTTTTTCTTAAAATAAAATGCAATATATAAGGTGTCTAGGGAATATTGAAGGGCAAAGAAAATAAAACAAGAGAAATATTCTATCAACAGAAAAAAAAAATTGAAAAAAAATACTTTGTTTTGGTTGAGAGATTTACTATATTCTAGGCATTGTTCTCAGGAATCATCACATGTCAGTTTAATAAGCTTCATAATAAAGAAATATATACAACAGAAATTTCTATTTTCTCCATTGCACAAATGAGAAACCTCAGAAAGTTAAGCAATTTTGGCCAAGGACACAAAGCTAGTAGCTCGGTAAAACTGAAAGCAAATCTGGAATTTTAACTCAAGAATATTTGTCCTTCATAATCTCAAGCAATAAGTTTAATGGTTTACAGTTTTCCCACTGATTTAAATTTCAGTATTAAATTACCTCATTAATTAATATTATTTAAATAGTTTCAATAGTCTAGAATTTTAAAAAAAAATCTATTGTTTAAAGGGAGAATAAGGAATAGTCAAAAACAAATAAGTAAGGAACCTCACAATGAAAAAATATTAACATGCATTATTTACAGTAATAATTTATAACCCCACTATAGTAACTCTAAATTTCTTTTCAAGTTTGTGATTAGTTAATCAACATCTGGTGATGATCTTATTTGACACAAACAGACTTTGTAATTGGATAGGGGATACCATAACACATAGTGGTTTCTATTTTTTGTCCTGTTTTAAATATGTGAAATAAAAGTGTGACTATTAAATCTGACATTCTGAGAGGATTATAAGAAGTACTCAAACAATATAAATATAATATATATGAATTACAAGATTAAAAATTTAAAAAAAACCCACTAACTTTTCTCACCTAAAATAAATCAAAAAAAAATCAGGGCTGGAGAGATGGCTCAGTGAGTTTAGAATTGGTTCCCTAACCCACCTTTAGGCCTCTTTTTGCAAAGGACATGGGTTCAATTATTGTCTGTAACTCCAGTTTTCAGAATAGGTAATCTGACCCCTCTTGTCTATCCGCCCCATGTTGTGACCATTGCACAAGCCAGGTGCACTTTACATATATTCATATACATAAACCAAAAAAATGATAAAGTATATTTTAGGGAAAACCTCAAAAATCAGAAAGTTTATGTGTATTGCCATTTGCCCATTCATACTTAAGAATTTGTTAGATATAGCCAGGTAGCCATGGACTTCAGCTTTGTGGATTATTTTAAGTGAGAAATAGTATAAATGAATCAATTTTCACTTTGATAATAAGACACACCAACGACATCATTACTAAAATACATTATCAAAAATTCCAAGGAGATATATTTAGATACAGATTTACAAATATCCAAGGGAATCTTTTAGACTAAACAGTGTTAAAATATCAAAGGTCTATCAAACATTGTAACAGGTTTTGCCTTTATTGGAGTAGATAAAGGTTTCAAAATTCTGACTGCTACAAAACTATGAAGAAAGGGCTTTCACAATGACTCCTAATATATTGGCAACATTTAAGTTGTAAAACTTCAAGCCTTAAAGGCATAGCTAATAAAAAAAATCAAACTATTGGATGTACATTCATTTAAGCAGTACCACTTAATTATGTCAAGCTAGCTGTGAGCATGTAGACACAGATGCTTGGATGGCTGCTAATTCGTAAACTGTGGTTTCTCTACAAAAGATGACAAGTTCTTACTGTGGCTCACACCATCGCCCAATTTTTATGTCCAACCATGAGGACAACAAGCTTGTGTCATCCGCTGTGAGTTATTCCTATCCTGCTGCCAAGGAGAAGAGCCAATAGCGCAAATAGATTTGGTGCGATATGATATAGACACTCTGGCTGTGCCAACTGTTGGCACGACCCAGGTTCTGCAGTTGCCAGTCAGTGCCTCTTTCATCCAGCCTGACAATGCTCTCCAAAGCGTTCCACCAATAAAGTATATTTTTTTCATAACTTCTATCAAAAAGGTATCCGTGAAAGAAGGTCTGTTGGGTATGGCTGTAGTTCTTGATATTGACACGATACCAGTGAGACCACCTTGTGTGAGAAGAAGCATACATCTCGCATTTGTCAGTTAGTTGTGGTTCAGTCATATATATGTGAATACAATTAATTGGAATATCTCATAAATGGCTATCATTAAACTGTAAGTGAGTGGAACAGAATTGCTTTGATCAGCATTGGGCGATGAAGGCAATACAAGCCCTGAACTTACGTAGTACAATAATGACATTCCTTAAATAATATAGAAAAGAAAATAGTCCTCTGTTCTTACTTCAACTACAAAAGAATCAAATATGTTTGAGTGTTTCATCTCATTATTTGTGCCCCTTTTTGACAAAGCCCAGGGAAAAACTTCGCTGGAAGAGAAGAGCGTTAAGGGAGTAGATTGTAAGTTGTTATCTCTTCCGCTTGGAGAAGTAATAAGGGGTGAACTCATTTCGAAACCGAGTATGCATTTGACCTGGTTTAACAAAAATGGAATCCATAAATTAGTCTTCATGACTGAACCCCCGTGTTGATAATGGTTGTATACGAAAATCATCATCAACCCGATGAATGCTTGTGCTCATTCCAAAATCAGAAGGTATGCTGAATCTGAAGAAACAGAACAGAAGGCCGAGAATGAACTGTGGTCAGTGTTAAAGGACAACAGAGCTTACCCTAACTGCGCTTACTGCAAAAACTAGGGTTGACGCATATATAGCCAGAGCATAGCGCGCGCAAGAGGCCTCTCAAGCGTGTGATAATGTTTATAAAATTTGAGATCAATAGGATGAATTGTCCTCTTATAAAATCTTTTAATTAGTCACAAAAAAATTGCAAACTGTCCATTAGGGGCCAATATAAGCTTTTTGAAATACGTATTAAATCGATAAATAACCGATGTGATGTTCTGTTACTCTTCCATCATAAACTTTCGGAAAACATATTCAGCTAAATTATTTTATTGGGCAACCACTTTACTATAGTCACCTATAGGGGGTGTATCCATTGTTACTAAAAAGGTGTTTTTAGGTGAGTAAATAAATTCCTGAAAAAAAAAATCACACATTTTAAATTCGCGTGGTGTCTTCTTATCATGCAAGAGGAGATGAATAGCGCCTACCTCAAATTAGCAGACGCATAGCTGATAATATGATTTGACGCCTGACAGTCCGTGCCGCTAGGAGGTTGTCCCAGACGCTGGGGTTTCTGGACTTGAAACTCTTCACGTGCAAAAATTTGCTTCCTCATGTATTGGGACAGGTAAAGTAGTACATCGTAGGACGCGAGAGATGTCGCAGCTGGCTGTAAAAGCAGGCAATCCTCAGGCTAACACTACACTATGAGGTCGGACTCGAAGAAACACTCTGTAAACTTGCTTACCAAATATCACGTAGAGTAAGATAACTGCCTCAAGTTATTTCACTGGGGCACAATTCCGACCAGTGGCTCAGCGATTGCTCCGAGGGAATAATTTTTTCTGAACTCCAATCCGCGATGGGCGCAATAGACTGCGTATAATTCTAAAGATCACGACAACTCACTCGTGAAGATGCACCTCTGCTCACACCTGCAACGCAGACGGTACATTCATACACATAACCAATAAATGAAAGAGTTAGAAAATGCAAAAAAAAAATAAAATAATAAATTAATTAAAAAATCACACTGTGATCCAATCCAGGTTATCTTACACATAGACAGTACAAACACAGACACAGACACGCCAACACACACCAACACACACACATCCAAATCACACACACACACAACGGCAACACACACAAGCACACATTTCTTTTCACAACTAATGACCTAAATTGCCCAAATATAATAGTCTGAGGGCACAGGTAAAGTGTACCAAGCACAGTGATCTTCCACATAGTTTGTATGTCACAGTGTATTGTTCCTCCAAAGGTATATACTTTATGCTTTTAATTCCTACCCGAAATGGGATTGAGATAATGACATATGACTGGGAAACATTTCTCTAAAGGTTTGTTAATATGTATCTTAATGAATAAATCAAATAACATTTATTAGAAAAATTTTTGTTTACAATATTATCAAGAATTCTTATACCAAATTAAGTACTATAACGAAGACTATATGTTAAAAACTGATTTGGAAGAAAAATCAAAGTTAAATTCCTTTTAAATTAGGAAAAAACCGTGCCAACTTTTTCTTCCTAATAACAAGCTATGGTTGGAATAAAATTTTAATGATTCAATCCTCAAACCATCAGTAAAGATGGAATTATAGTATAAGTGAGGAATTCTGTTCCTAACACAGAAGTTCCCACGAACTCGTGCTCCCAAAGTATGCTGGGCAAATCACTGGCTGATTCTACCAGTTAGTACTGTGGTCTGTTCATAATAAAACTGGGATTTACCTGGGTGCCTCTTTGTTCAAGGTCAACTTTTCCCAAGGCTGGGATCACAAGACTCTATGGCCAAACATCCAAAATGGTAGAATCATTAAATATTACAAATTTTCTCTAACCATGGTATTTTCTCACAAGATTTTAAAGTTTCATAAGAAGTCAAGTCTGTTGCTTGTTTCTAATTTTAGTCCCTCAACTTGTGGTACAGAATTATTAAAGTGAACTGTCCAGAACACAAAGATTTTCTCAACATGAATGATAACAGGATACTTGAAAGAAGAGAACATGTCTTTATACTTGATGGTTATAGTGATAATTATTGTCTATTATTGAACATTTACTATGTACTCAGCAATATTACAAGTGATTTACCTATTGCTCACTAAATTCTCTTACTGCCTCATGTGACAAATTTTGCATTAATGCACTAAAGAGGAACCAAGAATGAGCAAACGTGTTACTTGACCAAGACCCTCAGAAAATTATTGGCAGTAACAGAACTTTAAAAGATCTCTTGAACTTTCTGTTAAAATACCTCAAAAATAGTCATACTCATAATAATGACTTGTAACAGTGATTAGTTCATCTCAATTTCAAATCACTTTTAATAATTCTCAAAGTTCTTATGGGAAATTTTAGCTGCTAGGATTAATACGTGTGCCATAATAACTTCCAATTAATGGCACTCTGTCCATGCTTATCACAGATAATTTTACTGAATAATGTATGTGAACACTCATACTGAAATATTTGGAAGTACTGGATCTATATTTAGTGACATACAAAGAAGTTTCATATTAATAAGTACAGAAAATGAATTCAAAAATAGGCTATCATTGGTGCATAAAGTTGTGGAGACATACTAAAATTATCTCAAAATTTATCTCAAGATTATATGTCAGAACGTACCTATGAGCCTTAATAAGGATGTTAAAATGACANGTAGGACTGAAAGGTTATTCCTGGACAAACTGTCAGCCCATGAAAGGAAACAGCCAGAATTGACCAGAGTCCAAAACGACAGCTCCAGAGAAAGTAGACTGTTTTGCTTCTCGTCCACCCGTGCTCCTTTTCTAAGCCTAGGGAACAATCTACGGAAGGGGGGGCATGGTAGAATGTAAGGGCTGTGATTGGGGTGAATGGTGAAACCACAGCAATATAGACTGTACACTCATTTGATCAACTTGATGGAACATACAAGCCCCCCAGCTGGATGGTGGGACCCTTGGGCTATGCGGGTTTGGGCACAACTGCTTGCAAATTGGTTTTACATGAGGGATGCTTGTACTCATAAATTATTACTTATTGTTAAAAAATGAAAAAAAAATAAATAAAATATTTTTAAATATAGAAAACAAAAACAAACAAAAAAACACATTGTCTTAATTTAAACAATTTGAAAGTCTTTAAAAAAATTTTTTTGATGAATTATTTTAGGGTAGTGTATAAAATGGTAGTGGTAGGTTCCATTATAGAACTTTTTTAATAATTGGTACTTTGTCAAGTTCTTTTCATAATTCTGAAATAAAATTGATCTATCTCTAGAGTAAAAAAAAAGAATAAACAGAGACATCTACTGAGTATTTCACCCAAACACCAAAGAATATACTTTCTATTCAGCACCCCAAGGAACCTTCTCCAAAATCAACTGCATACTGGGACATAGAACAAATCTCAACGAATACAAAAAAATTGAAATAATTCCATGTATTCTGTCAGACCAAAATGCAATAAAGTTTAATATCAACACCAAAAGAAGCCCTACTAAATACAGGAACTCATGGAGATTAAACAACATACTCCTGAACAATGAATGGATCAAGGGAGAAATTAAGAAAGAAATAAAAAGTTTTCCTGGAATTAAACAAATATACAACAAAACAAAACCTCTGAACACTTTAAAAGCAGTCCTAAGAGGGAAATTTATAGCTTTAAGTGCTTACATTAAAAAAATAGAGCACATTTTTGTCAAAGACAAAGGGAGAAAAAAAGAGCACAAGTAAATGACTTAATGTTGCAACTGAAAACACTTGAAAGACAACAGCAAACGACTCCTGAACCTAAAAGACAAGAAGAAATAACAAAAACCAGTGCAGAAATTAATGAAATAGAAACAACAACAACAACAACAACAAAACAATACAAAGAATCAGTGAAACTAAGAGCTGGTTCTTTGAAAGGATAAACAAGATAGACCCCTAGTCCAGCTAACCCCCAAAAAAGTAATAGAAGAAAGAACAACTCCAAATTAATAAAATTAGAGATGAAAGGGGAAATATTACAATAGATAACAAAAAAATCCAGAACATTATGCAGGAATATTTTAAAAATCTATATTCTGCTAAATTTGTTAACCTAAATGAAATGGATGAATATCTGAAATCATGGCACTCACCAAAACTCAACCAAGAAGAGGTTAACTGTTTAAACAGGCTTGTAACTTATGAAGAAATTGAATCATTAATGCAATAATTTTACTTTAAAAGAACCAAACAGTGACATACATTTTACTTACATAGCATAATGACCATAGTCCCAGCTCTGAGAACAACCACTATGGCAACGCAATAATCTTTAAAACTAGGATATAATCAGGTAATTGAAAGTTTGTTTTTATATGGCAGAAGAAGTAGATGTATAAATGGGCTAGAATCACAGGTGGATTATATATCGTATTAAATTTATACCTAATATTTATACCTAATGTAGTCTTTTAGTATTTGAAATAGTAACACAGTGGGTGGGGTGATAGCTCAGTTGGTGTACTGTCTGCCATGCAAGCATGAGAACATGAGTTTGAAACCCAGAGCCCACATATGAACTTAATACAAAAGCCTGTTGTCAAGCACTTTACCTACTGAGCCAGCTCATTAGTCCTTCCTCCACTCGTAAACTTGAAAACTGTGGCGTTCCCATCCAAGTGTCCGAGATAAAGCTGCTCTCTTTTACATGTGGGCAGCTGGCTGTCTTCCTCCCAGCTGAGGTGAAGGCCATAGGCACAGAGAAAGACCATGTCCTGTCTCTGCAGGAGCTGGCCATGCAGAGCCTCTACCACACCTACCAGAGGTTTCTGAAAGATTTGAACATTTTGTCTCCGATCTCATTACCCAGAAGTCTCCTGGAGCTGCTCCACTGCCCCTTGGGGCACTGTCACCGGTGTAGTGAGCCCATGTTTACCTTCGTCTATCCCATGCTCTTCCTCTTGAGAGAGAAGCCGATGGCAGGGCTGCATCAGGGGAAGACAGCTGTCAGCTTTGTGGCTTACTGCTCCACCCAGGGTCTGCAGACTTTTGACCTGCTGAGTCGATAAACACTCAAGAGCCTCAGGAGCACTGCCAGCCTGACACAGCGGCTGCCTGCACGTTGTGTGCGGCAGGGCCAGGAGAGTCCAGCTAGGTGGAACAGACCCTTCTATCCTGTCCAGTCCAGTGTGGTGCATGCCAAACTCTCTGGAAAATGTCATGTTTGGGCTTCACAACTAAAAGGCCTTCAGCCTTGCCTCAAGTTGAAATATATCCTTCCCCAAATTAAGGACATTTTGTCTTCTGTGTTTTTCTTTTTATGTGAGTGTGTCTCATACATGAACTATTTAGTTAGATGAGCTTCCCCACATCCAATTTAAAGCAAGTTGCAGTTCTCCAAAGAACTCTTAATTTGATAATCTAACCAAATTAACTGTTGGATGGCACACCTTCGGCGATGGTCTCTGTATTAGTCACTTTTCTGTTGCTGTGATAAACCATGACCAAAGGAACTTATAAAAGGAAGAGTTTATTTGAGTTTACGATTGACGGTTCCATGGAATTAGAGTCCATTGTGGCGGGAGGCATGGCGGCTGGAGCTGGAGCTGCATGAGGAGGGTCACATCTCACAACGAGCACAAGAAGCAGAGAGAGGGCTACTGGAGACCACAAGGCTTGTTAAACTCACTAAGCCTGCCCCCAGTGACATACTTCCTCTAGCACGGCCACACCTTCTAAGACCTCCAAAAACAGTGCCACCAACTAGAGACAAATGTCTGAATACTTACAGCCTATGGGGGACACTCATTCCAACCACCACATTCTACTTCCTGGCCCCCATAGGTTCCTGACCATATAAAATGCAAAATGCATTTAGTCCAACCTTAAAAGTCCCCATAGTCTTTGCCAGTTTCAATGCCATTCAAAAGTCTACAGTCCAAAGTCTCTTCTGAGACTCAGGCCAATATCCTAAACTGTAAGCTCCTGTAAAAGCAAAAGACAAATTACATACTCCCAATGTACAGTGGAACAGAATACACATTCCCATTCGAAAAGGGAGGAATAGAGGCATAGTGAGGAAATACTGTACCAAAACAAGACTGAAAACCAACAGGGCAAACACCAAGTCCAGTAGCTCCACAATGCAACTTCTGGGACTTGACTTCCAAAGGGCTTAGATGGCTCAGCTCTTCCAGCTTTGCTTGCAACATACATCTCTTTCTTAGGCCGGTACCACTCCCTGTATGCAGCTCTCCTTGGCAAATATCTCACAGGTCTGGCATCTCAAATGTCTTCTTGGGGTCTCTGCTGCCAACCAGGCTTCACATTCACAGCTTCACACAATGGCCTATCAGGGCCTTCTTTATGAAGGGACACCCCTGCTGCACTCTGCCTGACCTTGGCAGCTCTCTGAAACCGTGGAGGAAGAACTGATGACCCCTTCACTCTTGCAAACTTCATGCCTCTAAAGCCAGCACCACATGAATGAAACTGCCGAGTTTGGCTGCAAGTTTGGGATGGACTCTGGCCTATTTCAACCATATTTGCAACTTTTCTCTGCCCTGGATTTGTTGGAGGATTAGCTGGGTGTGGTCTAGCCCTGAAGGTACCGATTCTTTTGTTTACTTGTAAATCTCCAGGCTTCTCCTTAATCACTTTAGTCTCCTTATGAAAGGGAGCCTCTCCTTCACATGCCTTGGCCCCACCTTTAATCTTCCTAATGCAGTAATCAGATCCAAACTGTACATTCCGCATTTCTTTCTGCCCCATCTGCTCTTCATCGCTGTAGATCTGCACAATATTCACCATTAAAAGCCACATCACTATTTCTACATTAGGCTGTCTTGAAATATCCTCCACCAAAGACATCAGTCCATTGCTTTTCAACTTAGCATCAGGCAAGCATTTGGGCTGTGGGCAAACTGCTGCCAGACTCTTTATCAAAATATCCCAGTTGCTGCCTAAGTCTTTATTTTCCTTTGTAACTACATTTTTTGCACCCATGCTTTCTTCCAGGCTTCTACTAGAATGGCCCGTTAAGCTCTGCTTACAGTAGTCAAGAGCTTTTCTAGCCCAAAGTTCCAAAGTCTTCCACATTTCTCCAAACATCCACATGGTCAGGTTCTTCACAGCCAACAGCCCACTCCTGGTACCAAATAACTGTATTAGTCACTTTTCTGTTGCTGTGATAAAACACCATGACCAAAGGAACTTATAAAAGGAAGAGTTTATTTGAGCTTACGATTGAAGGTTCCAGGGAATTGGAGTCCATTGTGGTGGGAGGCATGGCGGCTGGAGCTGGAGCAGCATGCCAAGGGTCACATCTTGCAATGAGCACAGGAAGCAGAGAGAGGGCGGCTGGAGACCACGAGGCTTGTTAAACTCACTAAGCCTGCCCCCAGTGACATACTTCCTCTAGCACAGCCACACCTTCCAAGACCTCCAAAAGCAGTGCCACCAACTGGAGACAAATGTCTGAATACTTACAGCCTATGGGGGACACTCATTCAAACCACCACAGTCTCCCTGTCCACAGAGGATTATCTCTCTTGAAGATTCTTCTCCCTGGTCCCTCTGGTGGAAACTTGTCCGTCTTTAGAGGCTCATCAAACCCCGTGGTTCCAGCAGTCCTGCACAGTAGGGCAGGGCGCCCAAGTTGGCACAGAGTTAGACTCCCGTGGAGGGACAGCAGGCTCCCAGAGCACACACCCTCTGGAAAGTTCCTGCCTTATTTATAAATTTTGCAATGTATGAAGATCTATTTGAGAAGGGTTTTAAAAACAAAAATACAGTTGATAATTAAATACGCTCTTTAAGAAAAAAAAGCCTGTTGTGGTGGCATACACGTGTAATCCTAGTGTTGGGAAGACTGAGAGAAGTGGATCCCTGGGGCACATTGTCCAGGTAGTCTAGCCTGCTTGGTGAGTTCCAAAGTTGAAGTTATCCTGTGGCCTACACTCACATAAACACACCTGCAAACACCTGAACATGCACACATATTCACATATAATTTTTTTTGGTCTTTTCGAGACAGGGTCTCCCTGTAGTCCCAGCTGTCCTGGAACTCACTCTGTAGACCAGGCTGGTCTTGAACTCACAAAGATCCGCCTGCCCCTGCCTCCCAAGTGCACATATAGTTATGTATATACATACACTCACATGTGCACACAAAGAATAATGTGTGCATCCAAAGTCAGAATTTGTCCTAAGAATGAAATGGTGCTTCAGTATAAAAAGTTATGCTAGCTGGGCTTGGTGGTGCACACCTTTAATCCTAGCACTTGGGAGGCAGAGGCAGGTCGATCTTTGTGAGTTCAAGGCCAGCCTGGTCTACATAGTGAGTTCCAGGACAGCTGGGACTACAGGGAGACCCTGTCTCAAAAAGACCAAAAAAAAAAAAAAAGTTATGCTAATATAATTTATCAACTAGGAAAAAAAAATAAGTACCTCAATAGATCCTCCTAATTTGTTGGAACAACTTTTGCTCTGCTTCAAATCTATCATCTATCTATCTATCTATCTATCTATCTATCTATCTATCGTCTTATAAATCTATTTATCTTCTATCACTGTATATCTATCCACTATATTCATTTAATTTATGGTAAATCAGTATCTCTTATTAGCGGAATGAGAAATTCTGCTTCACCTACCACGTTTCTGTGCTTGTCCACATTCTTTCCTTTGTATACCATGATAATTCCTTCTAAAAATAATTCTGTCCTCAACATTAATGCAAATTCCCTCAGAAAAATCTTAATGCATATCTTTTTTTTTTGGTCTTTTTGAGAAAGGGTCTCCCTGTAGCCCCAGCTCTTCTGGAACTCACTGTATAGACCAGGGTGGCCTTGAACTCGTAGAGCTCCACCTGCCTCTGCCTCAATGCATATCTTATTTCATCACATCATTTAAGCATTACTGTTCTATTGCACAGAGGCAGAGGGAAGTAGGGACAGAGATTAGAGGGATGGGAACTAATTACAACCTCAGCTAGCCTCACTGCTGGGAGGCAAGCATCTGAGCAAGTAGCTTAGGTGGATTGGGGCTTGAATGTGGTTCTTTTCTTGACACGAGTGTTCAAGAGCCCACTGGCTCCCTAGGATATTTACAGCAAAGGAGACTGGGCCTTGGCACAGTGCAAAAATCAAAATCACAGATGTGCACTTAATGGTTGCTCCTAAAATTCAAAGTTAATTATTTACGAATTTGAATAATTTTTCTTAGAAATTATTCCTTGAAATACTATAACAGTGACTCATAAAAAATCATTGTTTCTTATTTTTTATGTTTTTTAAATTTTATTTACTTTTGTATGTGTATGAATGTACTGTCTGTATGTAGGTTTGTGCACTCATGTCGTGCAATGCTGCAAAGGTCAGAAGAGGGTCTTAGATTCCCCTGGAACTGGAGTTCTCCTGGAATTGGAGTTACAGATGGTTCTTAGCCACCATGTGGGTGCTGGGGATCAAACCTGGGTCCTCTGCAAGAGCTGTCGGTGCTCTTAACCGCTAGGATATCTCTCCAGCCCCCCTTTTTTTTAATTAAAAAAAAAATTAAAACAATAAAATAAAATTAACTTATGTACACATTGAATTTTATGTGAGGCCTCATAATGCAACCTCATGCTAACTTATTCACTAATTATGTAATAAAATTGTTGGAATGATTATCTAACTCATATTTTATTAATGCTTAATTAAAGACACTGCTTAAATAACGGCAGCATATTGCAATACTAGTGAACCAAAAAGTTACGATAAACAATGCAATGACAGAAAATTACTAGGTATAGTTTAGGTTTATGGATTTTTGAGCTGAGCTCATAAACAGATGACATCATTTTCAGATGGTTTTGGCTTTGTATTAACCTTTCTAAATGAATTTCTGCCATGAATATAGTATATTCATGAAAGTGGCTTTCATTGACAGCCTAAAAACAGGTATCAACATGCCCTTTGGGTTTTTCCATAAATCCAATTTTTAGATCTGATGTCAATAGTGGTTTAGAAATAAATTGAAAGACTGACAAAAAGTCATAAATCGAATAACCACAGAGTCTTAGGTGTAGGAGCCTCTGGAGGTGTTTTGACTTATTGAATTATAGCCTTAAGCAGAATTAAACAGCACCTCCCTTTGTACTTTCCCGCTAGTTACTAATGCAGCCCTAGTCCACACAGCTGCCCAGCGGCCCTAGTTCACACAGCCACCAAGAATTAAATGACTGTCTTTAGTTGCAGTGTTATTTCTCTCTGATTTTTTAAGCCATTATTGGGCTCAGGCATTGTGTATTGACAAAAAAAATTGATTATCAAGTTGATTCCACAGACAGGGGTGACAAAAGTTTCTTGCTTTTGGTTTATTCAGGTAGTTTCCTTTTATTTAAACTTGTACAAGCCAAGAGATTGTTTAAGAAAAGATACAGATGAAGAAATAAACATAAAAGAAATTTAAATATTTTGGATAAAGAATTGCATGTTAAGATTCATTTCTATTTTTATTATTATTATTATTATTATTATTATTATTTTGGTCTTTTACAGTGTCTCCCTGTAGCCCCAGCTGTCCTAGAACTCCCTCTGTAGACTAGGCTGGCCTTGAACTCACAAAGATCCGCTTGCCTCTGCCTCCCAAGTGCTAGGATTAAAGACATGCACCAGCACGCCCAGCTCATTTCTATTATTTTTATAAAATGTGGTTATACATAAAATCATTGTCACTGTTGTAGGATGTCAGAGCTTGAAATAGTTTCCCTCTGCAAGTCAATAGGTGAAATCCAGGGATAATAAAATCCTATTGGATTAATTCCTTTTCTGAAGGGTGTGTATGTTGGGACTGTCTTCTCTAAAATCTCCTAAGAATGACAACTGGGGAATTAATAAACCCTAGAAGACTAGAGACTAGAGATAGCTCACCCTGAGCTGGCTATTCAAAACGTATTTTGCTCCGTTCTTCTCCAGCATGAATTTGTCCTGAAAGGTTAAGCTATAGTTAAGATAAAGGTAAATAGAAAAGCATGTCAAAATGGCAGAGAAGAGTCCTTGGATGGAAGTTTGCTAGAAGAGCAAGGTACTTGTGTTTCATTTTCCAACTCTGTGCAATGACGATTTGCAGTGTGAATTTTGATTTGCAAGGTGTGTGATTAATATGCTTGCAAATGAAAGATGATGGATGCTTTAAAACCTTAGCTGGCATTGAATCAGTTGCATATAATTCACAAGTGGCTGGACCAGGAACTTCTTCAGCATTGTCTTTGTAAGGACCCCTTACAAGCTCTTTCACCTAATTAGCACAGCACTTCACTGTTTTGTTCATATCTACAGTGTTCACTGTAAACTTCCTTCATTATCTCTTTATACTTTTGGCTTAATCTTATAAGTAGCAAATTATCTTTACTTAAATACCTGAGAATTTATAGATACACAGAATTTATAGATATAGTCAATATAGGCCTGCCACTCTTGGGAGTGGTTTATGATGAAAAGTAGAAAGCTAAATACAGATTTAAGATTGAGGGTGGGGGAGCATTTTTGCTCCTTAGAGTTAACTGGAAATTTCTAGCAATTTTTTTAAGAGAAGAGTGAGTTGACAGATTTGGAGAGTTTACCAAGGCCTGAACCTAGAGTCTTGTATTTCCTAGGTATTTCTAGAACTATTCTATCCATAGACTGATACAGCAGGGAAGTCACAGATTAAAGAATAGGATTCTGTTTGTTCTCGTATTTTCCTGAATTAAAAAGCTCATGGAGGACATTGTGGATTCACAAGTATAATATATAATAAGGAAAAATACAAAGTGATTCCTCATGTCCTTTAGCAGGCTTTCTCCAATTACTCATTTCAGAAAACTGTACATCACACTTCTTCAGATTATAGACTGCTGTTGTTGGACTACCCAAGCTGTATCATGGAGATCAGTACAGGAAGATCAAGACAGGATTTGGTGCTTATTGGACCTCATTTGGTGACCATGGGAAAAAAACCTATGATATATGTGGCACGCATATGTGAATATTTTGGAGTGACACATATTGGAAGGAATAACAACAATGACAACAACAACAATGACAGAAAAGACTGCATCAAAGAACTGACTGAAATGGTGAACTTCTGCTCAAAACAGTAAATTTCTGCATTGAGAAGGCTGAGAAAAAGATGAAAAATATGTTAGGCAGAATGTATGAGCTCTGGTGGGGTCTAGATTTGATTTGTAATGTAATTTTTTATGAAATTCACAGAGCTTCAATAAAACATTGGCTAAAAACTGAAAAAATAAAAGAAAACTGTACATCAGCACCACAAGTAGGGTAGTGGTCTTTCATGCAGTCATTGGTTTTATCTCATTCAGATTTCTCCAGCTTCTCTTGTGCAAATGTACATGTGCATGCATATGTGTTTGCTGATCATCAGTCCCATACAACTTCATGGCATGTCTAGCTACATGCACCATCACCCCCATCTAGACAGAGAACAATTTTATCACCAGGATCTCTGTATGCACACATGCTCCCCTCCCTCTACACTGCGGCACCCAACTCTGGCCAACTACTAGTCTATTCAACGTTTGTAAAATTTGTTGTTTTAAAATGTTAAGTGGAGGGGCTGGAGAGATGGCTCAGCGATTGAGAGCACACGCCTTTAATCCTAGCACTCTGGAGGCAGAGCCAGGCAGATCTCTATGAGTTCAAGGCCAGCCTGGTCTACAGAGTGAATTCCAGGTCAGCTGGGGCTATAGGGAGACACCGTCTCAAAAAAAAAAAAAAAAGAAAAGAAAAAAATGTTAAGTGGACTCATATGCTATATGACTTTGTGTAATTTTTCCCACTAGTTAAAATTCAGTAGAGATTAATACAAATTGCATCCTTGGTTGCTTAGTGCTGGAAGGAATCATGATAAATCTGTTTTAGGGCAATGGCAGCTTGCCTGATGCTTATGCTGAGGTTCCTGATAGAAATCTTACTAAGAATTAACCTGCCTGGGCAGCCTCTTGTATCTGTATTGTATATCAAAATGATGGGTCTGGGCAGCCTTTTTCAGGGAGTAGAGGAGAGAAATACATCTGGTAGCTGTGTTGCCCCTGGGGTTCAAGAGTCCGAAGCTAGCTTTTGGATACTTCCTAAGATTACCTTTCAAATTATTTCTAGGATATAGTTGTACCGAGTTGGGAATATATAGCAAACAGCACCATTTTGTCCAGAGAAGTACTGTTTGCTACTTATCCTTCTACCTGTTTCTGTCTCCTGTGAATAGACATTTCCTTCCTGTTTATTATAAATTCGTATATTTGCCTTATATGTACTTGTGATTTTTAACGGAAATTTAAATATCCTCTGGCTCACATTCAGGCTTATGTTGAAAATTAAATACTTGGGTCAGGATACTTTTGCCTATAAATACACAATATCAAACCAAAACTGACTTAAGAAATGAGGAAAATATAAAGGAGTTAGAGGTATAGGGCTCCAAAAAGTTGTATAATTCAGTGGCACTAGCTGAGTGCCTTAGAAATTTTCATTGTTTTAGTTCATGGTGATGGACAATCTTATAGGTATTATATTGAAAACATGATAATCATGTATAGTATGCATGTTATGACACATGTTATATATTATATATTATAGCATTTAGACAAGCTATTGCAGCACTAGCATTATGCTGCATATGGTACCTTCCAAAGTTAGTCACAGGTCCCTAGCTCTTGTTGCTGACGGGTATTGTCCTTGAAGTCCCTTCTTACTTCACTGGTTAGGGATATATCATTTGGTTGCTGCCACTGGGAATGGAATTACTCCAATTGTTTTTGAGTCACTAACATCCACTTATAATTTGAGAAGTATCACATAAAGCAAGTGATTTAAGTTCTGAGCAAGTCACAGTTTCATTTAAAACATTGGTGGCTGAGGTAAAGCTATTCTAAACTAATTTGTTATGTCATCGTCTTATCTTTATCACATTTTTGATGTAAAATCTATTTACAATGGAAGTTAGGACTAAGTACAGTAGGATGCTGAGTTGAACTGATTCAGGTACAGAATTGGTCCTTACACTGCAAAATTCTGATTCTAAGAAAATAACTGGGTTTAAGGCCTGATGGCCAATGTTTCAAATTGAGGTTTCAGTCACACTTGATAAGTGGATTACCAGTAGGGGAGCCTGACGAAGTGGAAACTGTGACCCGGTGGTCAGACAGGAAATCAGATTTCATATTGGGCCACGGGTAGTCAGGGCGGGCTTCTGACAGATTGCTTCAGTGTAATATGGATTGGTTAGAAACCTAAGCAGGTCTGGGTCTGTGCACAGGGCATTGATGACTTGTGTGGGAAGGCAAACAGTAAGGGCTGTCATTGAAAAATTAGGTCATCAAGGATTACATTCTTTCCTAAATGTAAATTGCTTACCAATGCACAGTTCAGTTTTGGACGATGTAACTCAGAAATATGCGTGGTCTTTATTTTAACTTTCTTAGCACATTGATATAATTCAATAGTAGAGAATTATTGAAAACTGGACTCAGTTAGGAAAAAAAAGTTTTGATATTTATAAAATGATCTGGGTTAATGTATTGGTGCTTAGATAAAAAATGATGATTTGAGTGGTTTCTTCAATAAATATTTGAATAATCAGAAAATACAACATGCCAAGCCATATTCTATATACTGATGGTGCAGGCTGATATTCCTGAGAGGGCATCCATTTGACTGGAATTTTGGTAATTAATAGCTAGGCTCTAAGTTAATCTGAGGATGCAAAGATGAATAAGATACATTTTCTATCCTCAAATTGCTTAGTCTAGAAGGCAAAGCATGACAGACTCTGTACTTGCCTTGCTTATAATTGGATTCTGAGGAAACCTGGCACCTAACTGAGGCATAAATCCTTTTGTGCATAAATGAATATGTGAGCAACTAACTGAGATACTGTGTTGTAATGCTGTACTCAAAGCATAAAGGAAGTCTGAGGGCAGTGAGCATGTATGAAAGGTTAATTATGTTCTCTGGGGAAATGCAGGGCAGGCTAGGGAAAAATCTCGGAGGAAATCATATTTGAACTGAACCTTGAAGGATGAGCAGGATTTTGCCAAGCAGAGCAAAAGACTGAGAAAGAGTGTGAACTTATACAGAAGTTTTGGTAAATGCTGGGAAAAGCATGCCCAACAGGAACTGATGGCATTTAATGAGGTAGAGATGACCTTGGAAACACAGGAGGGAGTTTGGAAAAAACAGACTTCTAGGGAGTTTATAAATGATCTTGCAGGTAGTAGGAAAATAACTGCAGTGAAATGTCTAAACTGTGTTATTAGATGTGATTCTCATGAAGAACAAATTAGCAGGACTGTGGAATGTGGGCAGGGGGCACCATGAATATAGATTGTTAACAGGTATTTTTAGGAATCCAAGTGACACAACCTGAGTGCCAGGATGGACCCACCGACCCTGGGAATGACAAGGGGTGTTTTGGGTACTGAGAGATATTTTAGAATGAGAGTTGATGATTGATTGTTTCTTCACGATAATGATGAGCAATCAATTTTCACCTTGAGGTTTCTAGTTTGGGGAGCTGAGTGGGTAGTGTTGTATGTTTCTAGTCACAGGGAAGTACTCTTAGATAAACTCTCCCTTTTGAAAGACTATGGTACAAGCAGATCATTTGTAAAAAACAAGCACCAATATTCCATTAATTACTGTATTAATTTTTGCATGTGTACATATGTGTATGTATATAATTATGTGTGCACCAATGTGTGCTTGCATGGGGAGGCTGAGTCCATCCAGCTTGGGTGCTGTTCCTCAGGAACCATCTACTTTATTTGAAATAAATTCTCTCACTGGCCTGGAGCTCACCAAGTAGGATAGGTTAGTTGGCCAGTGAGACCCAGGGGTCTGCTTGTCTTCTCTGGTGCTGGGGTTACAGCACACCCCACCATGTCTGGCTGTGTTTATGTGGGTTCTGTGGATCAAACTCTTATCCTTGTGATTGTAGGCTAGTTTGCCCATTGAACTATCTTTCAAACCCTTACTACAGTAAAACGTTTAAAATATGTTGTTATTGTTATTTTATGCAAATTAGTGTACTCCTTGCAAGTGAGTAAGTGCACCCGTGCCATGCAATACCTGTGGTGTAAGAAGTAGGCATCAGATCCACTGAAACTGGAGGTATAGATGGTTCTTAGCCACCATATGTGTGCTGGGAATCAAACCCAGGTCCTCTGCAAGAGCAGTCAGTGCTCTTATCCGCTGAACCATCTCTCCAGTCCCCAATAAAATTTTTAAATAAACTTCTATCAGGTCATAAGAGTTTGGTGCTGTTGACACATACAAAGTGACACTTGTGTAAGCCAACACCTAGGTCAGCAATAGAACATAATTGGAATCTGCAAATTAATGAATATGACAGTTTTGACAATCTGCACATGTATCCATCTTTAAAAAGAATAAGTCTTAACAGAACAAAAGAATCAAATATGTTTGAGTGTTTCATCTCATTATTTGATCATTGAATAAGTTGGATTTTCTTCTCTTAATATCTTCACGTTGCATTTGACCTGGTTTGATTTAAAATGTCAACTTTATGACCCACGTGTTAGGTAGTATCTCAAACAAGAAGTTTCCAATCAGAGTAGCTGAATCTGAGACAGAACAAGAGGCCGAATGACTGTGGCAGGAAAGGACACCATGCTTACTAAGAAGCTGAGAATAAGCCAGAGCAAACAGGGCTCTCAGGTAAATTAAATAGTGCTTTTTAAATAAATTGACTGTCATTAGGGCAAAGCTTTGACTTATGACCATTGATTTTCTGTTTCTTACTTGGGCAATAACCATAGCTAATATTTATTGGCCACTTACTATGTACTGGGACAGTTCTAAGTGCTTTATAGGTAGTAAATAATTGAAACCTTACTTTTCTTATCATCAGATGAAGCACCTCAAACAAAACATAGCTGTATTATTTGCCTGAAGTCCTGGCTAGGGTGTCCCAGAGCTGGGTTTTGAACTTGAACTCTCACTGCAAATTTGCTTCCTAGATGGATGCTAATATCTGTGGAGTAAGCCGCTGGCTGTAAAGCAGGGCAATCTGTATAATTAGTGATGACTCATTATGCTTCCAAGTAATTGCTAATATTCATGGCACACGTGGTAGAGATTCCGAGGGAATAATTTAATCAAGAGGCAGCATACTGGTATCTAAAAAGATAACATTTAACCTCTGCTCATTTTTATATTTTATACTAACATAATGAACATTTAGTATGATTCAGATCAAATAATGGACTTGCTCAAAATCCTGCCTTTTAGAATTTTAGAAAAGCAAGCATAACAGGAAATGAGTGTAAAGTAATAAAGGTTCTTCTGGTAAGTCTGATAGCAACTTGGAGCAGGAGGTGTTACTTCCTACCTGGAAGCTGAGTAGTTCTCTATGGAGTAAATATTTGAATTGCCTCTTGAGGGATACACACACATTTGAGGTGCAAGGTAGGGGCAGACTTTTTTAGAATATCAGTGCCACAAAGATGAATAAATCTGGCTGACAAAAGCCACATGAAGTGGGATTTGTAAATCAAGCTAGACCTTTATATCTCTAGTAGTTTTCTAACTGTTGATTCTAACAGTAAGGATTCTAAATAAATGCTAATTAAATAACTTCATGGTTATAATTAGATTAAAAGTTCCCTGAAATAACAATAAACCCTTGTCTTTCACTTTTTTTTTCCTTCTTTTCTTTATCCTTTCTAACTTGTAGACTGTTTTACTGAAAAAAAAAAGAAAAACAATTGGTTTAAGATCCAGAAAGGTGCATGAACGGTGCCCGTGTGTGTGTGTGTGTGTGTGTGTGTGTGTGTGTGTGTGTGTGTGTGTATACAACTTTAGCTGTCATTCTGTCATTCCTGGGAACTATTCCACCCTGGTTTTTGAGAAAGGCTTCTCACTGATGGCTGAGGCTCCCCAAGTAGGCTAGGCTGGACTGGATAGCAGGCAAGA
Source organism: Rhizomys pruinosus (assembly GCA_009823505.1). Classification (NCBI taxonomy): domain Eukaryota; kingdom Metazoa; phylum Chordata; class Mammalia; order Rodentia; family Spalacidae; genus Rhizomys; species Rhizomys pruinosus. The sequence continues at coordinate 160,878 of VZQC01014180.1, read as the reverse complement.
CATAGGGATCTATGCATCTTCCCTCCCCTGTGCTGGGATTTCAATGGGATATCAATACACTGGGCTTGAACTGTTTTAAAGCTACTTTACCTTTTACCTCTTCTCTTCTCTTCTCTTCTCTTCTCTTCTCTTCTCTTCTCTTCTCTTCTCTTCTCTTCTCTTCTCTTCTCTTCTCTTCTCTTCTCTTCTCTTCTCTTCTCTTCTCTTCTCTCCTCTCCTCTCCTCTCCTCTCCTCTCCTCTCCTCTTCTCTTCTCTCCTCTCCTCTATCTTTTCTTTTATTCTCTTTTTAATTCCTTTTTTGAGACAGGGCTTTGAGTCCCAGCTAGCCTGGAACTCCTTATTCTTTTGATTAATGGACAAAAAAATCCCATCCCATTTTACCAGTATTTTTTATATACCGATGGGAAATATTGGTATAATATTTATCTGTTGCTGCATGAGAAATTACATCCAAATTTAGCAGCTTATGAGTACAAACACTCATTTACTTTCTGTGCATCCAGAAAGTGTTTTCACTCAAATCTCCCTTAAGACTAATCAAGATTTGGGCAGAGGCATGTCCCAGCTCAGGCTTCAACCACGCAGCATGCTCCTGAGCCAGCACCCGGCTGTCCGGCTCCCTTTCTCACAATATGTTGATGGTAGGTCAAGCTTCATGCTGAATGTTTCTAGAGGTTCCTTTGTTCTTTGCCATGTGTAGTCTCTGTAGGATAACTCACAGTAAGGCAACTGTTTCCTTTTTAAAAATTTATTATTTTTTATGTATATGAGTGTACTGTCTGCATGTAGGCTGTCATGCAATGCCACAGAGGTCAGAAGAGGGCGTCGGATTCCCCTGGAACTGGAGTTAAAGACAGTTCTTAGTTGCCATGTGGGTGCTGGGAATCGAACCCGGGTCCTCTGCAAGAGCAGTTGGTGCTCTTAACCGCTGAGCCATCTCTCCAGCCCCAGCAGTTGTTTCCTGTAATGGCTAATGCTCGTGTCAGCTTGACTGGATCTGGGATTATCTAAAATGGGAGACCTTCTAATTGAACCTTTTAAGCTGGAAGACCCACCCTAAATGTGAGTGTTACCTTCTGATGGCAACCCATGCAAAAGGCCATGGCAGAAAACAAAAACAAAAACAAAAAACTCTTGCTTTTTGGCTGCTTGCCTTTTCTCTCATTGGTGAGTTTGTCTTGCTGATGTGACCAACTCCTTGGATTCCTGTGTAGACGGACGACTAGCAGAACTCCCCGACTCCATTGGGCCTTCAGCACCAGATTGGGACTACTGAGACATCCAGCCTCATGGACTGAGCAACTACTGGATTCTCAGCCTCTCCAGTGTGGTGCAGCCATTGTTGGACTTCGTGGACTCTATCCTGTGAGTTAATCTATCTATCTCTCTATCTATCTCTCTATCTATCTCTCTATATATCTCTCTATCTATCTCTCTATCTCTCTATCTCTCTCTCTATCTATCTCTCTATCTATCTCTCTCTCTATCTCTCTCTATCTCTCTCTCTATCTCTCTATCTATCTATCTCTCTATCTCTCTCTCTATCTCTCTCTCTATCTATCTCTGTATCTATCTATCTCTCTATCTCTCTATCTCTCTATCTATCTATCTATCTATCTATCTCTCTATCTATCTCTCTATCTATCTCTCTCTATCTCTCTCTCTATCTATCTCTCTATCTATCTCTCTATCTCTCTATCTATCTATCTATCTCTCTATCTATCTATCTATCTCTCTATCTATCTATCTCTCTATCTATCTATCTCTCTATCTATCTATCTCTCTATCTATCTCTCTATCTATCTCTCTATCTATCTCTCTATCTATCTATCTGTCTATCTCTATCTTCATTCTACTGATTCTGTTTCTTTAGAGAACCCTGACTAATCATTTCTTCAGAGTGAGCAGGAAAAAAGAGAAAGCCCAGAATAAAGGCCCATATCCTTTAAATGTCCTCTCATAATTTTTGTCAGATTTTGTTCATAAGAAAGACAGTACTTGGTCCAACTCAGCCTTAGGGGAAGAGATTATATGATGGCATTAATACCAGGACATGGGACATTTTGGGGTTGAGCTGGAATGATGCCTACAGCAGTAATTTTAGGGAAAGGGGTAAGAGCTTCTGGGCAGAGTCATGCTTTTATGTATGTAAGTACTTTGACATAAACTTTTGTGTTGATTTCAATACTCTTATAATCTGCCGAAAATGAGGTTTCAAGGGTTTGAGCAACTTGCCAGTAACAGAAAAAATTTGGGAAAACAGAACTATAGATTTGGAGGGAACTGGGAGATCTCTGCCTGTGAAAAGCCCTTATACTCTTATGCTTCAGTTTCACTTTATGTACAATCAAAGGGTTTTCCTATCAGGCACTTCCAAGTCTCTTGACCACAATCCCTGGTATAAATTCACATTCTGTGTGTGCAATTTCACGCACATGGAATCACTTCACAGAAATGGAAACATGGGTTCCTCTATCCAAAATGCAGTCTCATAAAATGCAGACTTCTCTTCACAACAAAATGCAGGCCTCTCCCCACGATCCTTGTCATTCTTTTCTGTTACAACAGTTTATCTGATGAAGATAAGTGGACACAACTAAATTTCTTCATTTCTTTCTAATGTTTTCTAAACATCAGTTTGAAAGTGAGGAGGTTTCTGTAGTTCTGAACTGCAGCTGTCATTGAGAGAGGTTGGCTAGGTCAGTGAAGATCAATGCAAAAAGGGAAGACACACATTTCTCAGCACTAAGTGGGCCAGTGAAGACTTTATACTAGCAAGCACCCAGACCCTATGCAGTTTCTAACATGTATGCTTTGGTAAAGAGAAGAGCTACTTTAAAAAGCTAATGAGTGCCGGGCGTGGTGGCACACGCCTTTAATCCTAGCACTCGGGAGGCAGAGGCAGGTGGATCTTTGTGAGTTCAAGGCCAGCCTGGTCTACAATGTGAGTTCCAGGACAGCTGGGGCTACAGGGAGACCCTGTCTCGAAAAGACCAAAAAAAAAAAGCTAATGAGTACATGGGCCAAATAGCCCTTGGCTTTGCCTTAGGCTACCAACTATCCCCGAAGTTCTTCATCTTCAAAAGTGACCTTTCAACCTTTCTTTCTTAGTCTGCTGTTCTCAGGGGGCTATTGAGTCTGTCACGTGTGTGCTGCCTTTGTTATCAGTTGCTGTGTCATTTGCCCTTCTCTGTGGATGTCTCATAGCAGGAGTCATGGGTGGTGCTCTGAGCTCATGAGGAATATCCCCTGAAAAGGAATTTAACTTTGAGGAGAAAATTTTATCTTTACTGCCATCCAGAATCTGTTAAATGTTTGACAATATACAAGCCATGCATGTATTGCTTCAGAATTTTTTTTCCCCAAATTATACTAAAGGCAAGAGCAGTACAGCTTGCAGAAAGGGTCGGGTTTATTTATTTATTTATTTATTTATTTATTTATTTATTTATTATTCAATTTTAGCTTAGCTATTCATGCAAGTTTTGAACTCTGTGATATGTGCTTGTTTTAATAACTAATCAATATTTTACATTATTAATGAATAAAATTATTTTAAGTTCTTTCCCAAAGTCTAGAAAAAAATTGATGTTCAGGAAGCTGTAGTTTTCCCTACTTGAAGGTAAAAATTTCCTAGGAATTTGAGAAATATGGACATTAAAAAATTTGTGTCCTCATATATTCACTCATGAAATAGATTTTAAAACTTTTATTAATCTTATTTTATGTGTATGAGTGTATTTCCCACATGTGATAAGTGAACTCATGTCATGCAATGCCTATGGACAGAAAGGGCTTTGGATCCCCTAGAACTGGGGTTATAGACAGTTGTTAGCTACCAATTGGGTGCTGGGAATCGATCCTGGGTCCTCTTAGGATCTATTCAGCCTATGAAATAGATTTTGATCTCCAGTTTGACAGCCAAGAAATAAAAAGCTTGAGGAATTTATTTAATTGGTAACTTGCTGCAGTAGAAGTGAAGACTAGTTCTGTCTCCACAGTCAGTGTGTGCATTCTCATGTCATACTGCCTTTAAGGCTTCATAAAATGAGGAAGAGTCCAGAAACTTTCGAAGTCTTCCTAGCAGAAATCTCAAGGTATTTGAGCACTTGTAGTGTCCTAATGAGATGTGATAAATTTGGGAATTAAACCATTCACTCCATTGAGAATTAGGGTTTCTGAAGACCACTGAATTCTAAAGCATGTCAGAAGTTTAAAAGACCACACGTGGATTAATTATCTGGGTTCCTGGGACAAAGATCAAATTATAGGAACTAGGGTGGACCATGGAGGATGTTGCTTACTGGCTTGCTCCTCTGGCTTAAGCTCAGCATGCTTAGTTATCCAACCTAGAACCCCCTACTCAGGGGTGGCACTATCCACAGTGTGCTGAGCCCCCTTCCAATATCACTCAGCAATTAAGAAAAGGTCTCACAGTCATGCCCACAGACCAATCCAATAGAGGAAATTCCTTAGTTGAAGTTCTTCCTTCTTCCCAGGTGAATTAAGTTGACAACTGAAGCTATCCAGCATACTACCCAGACAGGCCACCCACTGACCAACTGTTCAAATACTTGGAGCCTATGGGGGACATTTTTATTCAAACCACCACAACTCTGAACCCAATCTTTTATTAACCAGAATGTGCAGGGTTTCTTAGAAGGAATGAAAAAAAAGGGGGTAGAAAGAAAGAGAATGACCCTGATTTTATACACTTCCAACTGCTTGCAGCCTTCTCAGTGCTCACTGGGGAGCAAAGTAGGCCAGAAGACTGAGGGCAAAAAGAATGGGACCATCCACATGCTATAAAGCACAGCCTACTTAAAGTCCATTTTCTATGAAGAGGTACCAAAATGGAAGCTGAGGTGAACATATTCTAAGTTTCTTTAAATATTTTAGTTATTATTTTTTTATTTTATGTGTGAGTGTATTGCCTGTGTATATGTAAGTTCACCTGTGTTGTGCAAATACCTGTAGAGGTCAGAAGAGGTTGCTGGATCCCCTGGAACTGGAGTTACAGATAGGCTGCTAACTACCATGTGAGTGCTGGGACCCAAACCCAGGACCTTTGCAAGAGCAGCCAATGCTCTTAACTGCTGAGCCATTTCTCTAGTCCCTCTAGTTCCCTTTAAACTCTAAGATTCACATATCCTTATGTCATTCAAGATTCTTTAGCATCATTTCAGGGTTTGGTATTTATCAATGTACTTGGTTATTTCTCCCTCTATATAAAGCTTATATTCACAAAGACATCTTATTCCACCTAATTTCATATACACAATCATTACTGATCCCAATTTCCAAACATTTGAAATACTTTCATACATAATTTGTTCTGGCATTTATGAAAACAGGATGCTTCATTTCCATGTTGGTTGCCTATCATAGTTCTTTCCAAACACCCTCTCTGAAAGAGAGTGATACACATGTCTTACTGTTTCTTCTGTTATTTTCAGTGTGTGATTTTTGTCTTCAGTGCAACAAAATGGATAACATATTGCTAGCCATCACTGAAACAGCCCAAACTGACATGTTTTCTTTATCCCTTCACTGCTTAGATTGGGGACATACTGGCTAGCAAGGTAGCAGCCTCTAACCACCATGTGGACAAAGGCTACATATAGAACAGAATGAGCAAGACTTGACAAGGAGTGTGATCCTTGATCACAAAGCTGCCGTTACACCCCTGACTGCTAACCCAATATTTCTTTAAAAATTTTAAAAATTTATTTATATTTTATGTGTATGAGTCTGCTTGTATGTAAGTATAGGCCTGCTTGTATATAAGTGAACCTGTGTCATGCAATGCCCTTAGAGGGGGAGTCCCTGGGAACTGAAGTTACCAACAGTTGTTAATGACCCAGGTCCTCTGCAAAAGCAGTCAGTCCTCTTGACTGCTCTGCTATCTCTCCATCCCCTAACTCAGGATTTCTTGTTGCATATGGTATACAAGTCTATCTATACCTAGTCTTTGAGTTAGAATACATTTCATTTTTCTCTTTTGATTTAGTGATAAACAGTTGTTCTGATATAAAATAACCTCTTCTTTTATACTTTTGTCCCCAAACTACACCTCTACTTCATTTTTAGTATGAGGTAAACTATTTATATACTGCTACAAAGTATTTTTTGAAGCAAGATATTCAAAGAAGGCATTACCTGTGTGAGATATATATTTAAAGATTTTTTTCATCCTGGATACCAAGAATATAAAAAAGTGAATATATTTAAACATAATGTACTGTGGTTCATCAAACAGCACAGACTTTCATTTCATGGAATTTATCTGTTGACATTGATTTAAACTATCACTTGTTTTATCATGTGGGCATGCCTTAAATTATGTGGTCAAAAATATAAGGATTTTGAACTAATGTTGATTCAAGTTGTGTTGTCTTATTGTATTTTTCTCAAAGTGCTGCCAGTTGAAAAGGGAACCATTATGCTTATAAATGTTTTGAAATCTTTGCCAAAATTTTGGTAGTATCTCTAATAAAAGTGTTTGTTTCCAGCATCCAAAAAAAAAACCCCTCTTCTTGCTTTAAAATCCAAGTATATATCTTCAAAAACTTTATGATTTGGTCACAATCATCTTTTTAAAATCTGATAAATAAGAATAGTTTTTCTGACTTGCACTTTTTTCTCAGCATTAACTTAGTGAGATTGGCCCATGTAAATGAACCAACCCTAGCTTTCCATGTAATTGTAAGATATAACTAGAGTTTTTCTTTTCTTTTTAAATATATATTAAATTATTTAAATTTTCTTTTTTTTTAAATTTTTTTATTGATGCTTTGAGTATTTCATACATCATTTTCCAATTCAGTTCAGGTGTATATCCCCTTCCCTTCACCCTGCCCCACCCCTACCCATCCTAGATCATGCATTCTGCCATAACTTTTCTTCATCTTTCTGGTTTTTTTTTGTTGTTGTTTTGTAAATTATTTAAATTTTCTGATGATTTTATACATGAGAATTATTTTAGTATCATTTTCACCCCTCCCATCTTCCTTCTAGCTGCTCCCATGCAGCCCCCCTCCTTCACTCTGTCACAATTTCTTGTTTTCTTACTGGATTATTATTGTTACATATACATAGATAAATGTATATATACTATATATATTTATTGCACTGAGTTCATTTGGTGGTGCACATCCGTACATGTATTTAGGGATGACCATTTGGGATTAGGCAGCCTATCATGGAATTAGTCTCTGGAGAAAACTGATGGTCCATCCCTCAGTATCCATCGATTGCCTCTCTAGCTTCTTCATATTGAGGTGTCTCTTACTGTGGCAGTATATTGCCAGTAGCATGAACTTTCATTTACTTCATTTTGTAAAATAGTTCCTGCTGCAGTTGATTTACTTCCATTGATATGTGGTATTCCATGTAGCTGTCCTTCATGCGTTGACTGTACAGAAGTCCATGTGTAAGTGCTCAACAATTCTTTATTTGAATGGATATTTGGTCAGTTTTGAGTTTAGATTTGTTGGAAGCAATGCTGTTGAAAAAGATTGTATGTATCTATTAGTGATCATTGCATAGAAATTCTCCAGGACATACATGTAAAAGTAGCATCATTGGGCTGCAGGACTTTGTAGCTCTGTTTTAGTAGAGAATGCCTAATCATCTTCCCAAGTGGCCACTGATTTACAATTGTTTTCATTTTACATAATATTTCCCCTTATTCTCCCATATTTAGGGTTTTATAAAAGGAATCATATTTGCTCTTAGAGAAGATATTTATTAATTTTCAGAAATATAGATCCTTCTATTATTGCACTATTCTTTAAGCAATTATGTACAATGAATGTTTTATTTTTTGAGAATAGCATTGTTTTTTATGATTAATCGTGACTTTAAGATTTACTCAGGGCTATCAAAAAAAACCAAACCAAAACCAAAAACAAATAATCTCCCCATTCTCAAGTTAAACAATTGCTTTTTGCATTTGATATGATTCTCACATTATAAAGTATTTACCAAGAAGTCCCCAATAAATAACTGAGACAGGGAGGAAGATATGAATTCCATTATCTGATTTGGGGATAGTAAAGAAATTTACTTCCCATTTTTTCTGTAATAAAACTATATGGCAACTGTGGAGAATTCTCAAGTTGTAAGATAAATGGCTGTGATTTTTATGGAGCATTGGTATTTAAACAGAAGCATGAACTACCTCAGGCTTGAGAAATAAAGGTCTTTTTCTCTCTGGAGATCACTGACTCCTCCTGGAAAATTATCTGTTTCTGAAATGTGTGATGCGTCTTTGTGTTCTGGTGAACTGCAAGCCCCAGTGAGGTCCTTGGAGCCCACACGGCAGCAAAAACAATTTGCTTCAAATAGACATACTTCAATTAGAAGGAACAATATTTTACCTGGGAAAACATCCCCTCACATTGTGATCTAATTTACAAACACACTGGTGTTGATGTGCTTACCTAGAGTATGAAGTGGAACTTTCAATGTTCTTTCCTTGTAGCCAATGGTTTTAAAACTTGTCTTACACACATCTACCCTTGTAGATCATCAGACTACATTTTAAAATGAAAAACACCAAAAAAAAAAAAAGAAAAACGTCATGTTTTATCATTAGCTTTTTATAAAAGCTCTCAGTAAAGAAATATATATATATATATATATATATATATATAAACATTTATGTGTGTGTATGCACACAGTAAACAGGTTCCCTGAAAGAGCTACAGCTATATTGCATGTTCCATAGACTCACTGACTGGTTAGAACTTCAGGATTGTGGAGAGTTAGATTATTGCAGATTGACAACCAAAATTACCTTGGGATGTTTTAGTCCCCAATAGCCATTTATCACCCATCTCTATTTATGACCTATCATCCTCTTAAAATTTATTTATTTAAAAAATATTTGTATTAATTATTTGAGAACTTCTTACAATGCATATTCAGCCCCAATCCCTCTCCTAACACCTTCCATATCCTCTTCCACCTTCATAAACTTTGGATCCTTTTTTATTATTTATTTTTTTTTATAAACAACTGACTTGAATTTATACTGTCCCTATGCTTCGGGGAAGGGAACAGTGGTTAACATAGAAATTTACAAGTGGTCAAAATGCAGAAAACTCTGGAATTCTCAGTCTCAGATGGAAGATCTAGATCATGCTCCCTCCTCAAATGTTAGGGATCATGGAGAAGAAGGCACAGAAATGCTGTAAAAGCCAGAGGACAGGGTGGACCAGAGTGAAAGAGTGTCTTCTGGGTGACAGGGCTGCTGCACTCAGGAACTCACAGCAACTAAGATTTCCTGCATAAGACTCCTACAAGATCAAGCCAGTAAACACTCCAGCATGAAGTGTGAAGGGGCTAAGAAACCCCCATGCTAACAGAGAATCTATGGACAGTTGATGGCTTCTGGGGGCAGGGGAGTCAGTTTTCTTTAAGGGTGTGCCACTTGAATTTTAGATAAAAGTCTTAAATTGGATAGCTAAGCTTGACAGGCCTAGCTAGCTTCCATAATCCCAAAGGCTAACAGGGTCAGCAGATGACATCTGAAACCAACAATACTCACTTGACTCTAATCCGAGCTAATCTGTTTATTGATGCTGCCACCATGTAACGCGGTAAATACACTGATTCAGACTGTATTTTGGTTCAGACTTTATTTAATCTTGTGAGTCTACTGTCTCAGGTTCCCAAGACTTCTTGGATTATAAGCCTATATCACCATACCCAATTTCTCCACGTTATTCTCAATGACAAAATCCCATTAAGAAGGAAATACTTTGAAACACTGATTTAAAAAATAATCTTTCTGCCACATGTGGTGGCCCATGCCTTTAATCCTAGCACTTAGGAGGCAGAGGCAGGTGGATCTCTGTGAGTTCAAGGCCAGCCTGGCCTACATGAGTGAGGTCTAGGACAGCCAGAGCTACAGGGAGACCCTTTCTCAAAAAGACAGACACACACACACACACACACACACACACACACACACACAAATAGCTTAAATTTATCCTTTGTAGAAGCAAAGCACACCAAAGATTTGTTTCAAGTACTTTGGGATGAGATAGCCACTGAACCTTGATATGCTTTAAAAGACTTCGATGTTTCCTCCAATTGTTGTTGAATATTGTTAGGCACTTTTAAAATCCTCCCTGGTCTTAGGCTACCACTTAAAGTGAAGGCTGTCCAGCCCCAGGGTATGTAAGTCATATTTTATTATAATTGATTGGAACTATACAGCAGAAGCCCTGACTGGCATTTTGTAGGAATTCATTCACTTCAGTTGTTTCTGGTTTTAACTCTCTGTGTAATACCTTACCTGTAAATGATAGAGAGAATGTAGTCCACAAGTGGGGCCATCCCAGACTTCTGAGTACAGACTTCTGCATATCAGAAGTACAGTCACAGGCATATCAGTGGTAAGATGTAAATAGAGCAGATGTCTTTAGTAAATACAAAATGAAAAAAACAGTAGTAGACTCAGTTACAGAAAAAGCAAATTTCGCCGGGCGTGATGGCGCACGCCTTTAATCCTAGCACTCAGGAGGCAGAAGCAGGCGGATCTTTGTGAGTTCAAGGCCATCCTGGTCTACAGAGTGAGTTCCAGGACAGCTGGGGCTACAGGGAGACTCTGTCTCAAAAAGACCAAAAAAAAAAAAAAAAAAAAAAAAAAAGCAAATTTCACAAATGGCGACAGTGCATAATCTGCAACTTCATCCCAGATAATTAATCTCCACAAGCATGAGATCTGCGATTTGTACTCTGCTACCTGTAGCCATGTTTTCTATAGACAGTTTCATGAGATCTGCGATTTGTACTCTGCTACCTGTAGCCATGTTTTCTATAGACAGTTTCATGAGATCTGCGATTTGTACTCTGCTACCTGTAGCCATGTTTTCTATACACAGTTTCATGAGATCTGCGATTTGTACTCTGCTACCTGTAGCCATGTTTTCTATACACAGTTTCAGATTCTCTGTTGTTCTCAGTCCATTATTTTCTCAACTTTATTGTTGTCAGAAACCCTTGCTGACCAGTACGTAGCACTTGATTTTCATATTACTGTTAACATTTTAGATTTCACAAAATTCTGCTCTAGCCAGACATGGTGGCCCATGTCTGGAATTTCAGAACTCAGATAGCAGGAAGACCTCAAGTTCCAGGATAGCATGGGCTACATAGTAAGAGCCTGTCTCAAAAAACAATAACCAAATCTAAACCGAACAAGCAAAACCTCTGCCCTGTCTTCGTTTTGTCCTTAACAACCATCTATTTCTAATAGTGACTTTCTCTCAATAAGAATAAGAGACGATCTTTTCTATAGTCTGAAAATTGTTTGCAAAGTCTTCTGGGAATACTGATCTCCTAGGACATTTTTAAAATTAACATTTCCTTTTCTAAAGAAACTAAAGACACACCCGTCTAATCTTGGGTATGTTATGCTGATAGTACATCTATTTTACTACTTTTATTGATTTTTTTCTGGTTATATGATTACTGTTTATTGGAGGAAATCTTGAAGAACTAAAAAAAATGAATAAAAAAATAAATTTAAAATGTCCATAATATGAGCACTTGGAATTTCTCTGTGATTATTCTAACTAATAAACTTCTGTGTCCAAAGCTAAGGACTATGTGTCAATATATTCACTTATACTTACAATGCATATTTATAAATACATTTTTAATGAGAATTTTAGTGTACCTATTATTTTACAGCTTTGACTTTTTGTGTATGTACAAGTGTGTGCTGTGCAATGGTGTGTAATATGCACTTGCACATACATGTGCCTGCATGTACAGAGTCTAGAGGTTGATGTCCAATGTCTTTCTCTCTCATTTTCCATCTTCTTTTCTGAGATGGTGTCTTTCTCTCTAAAACTAAAGGTCGTTAATTTGGCCAAACTGGCTGTCTGGGCAAGCCTCCCATTTCCCCCTTCCAAAGCTAGGATTAAAGGCATATGCTCCTGTGCCCAACATTTTCATTGTTTCTGGGGATCCACATTGAAGTCCTCATGTTTACATAGGCAGCTATCTCCCTGCCCCACCTTTAAAAATATTGAACATATCTAAAATTAAGAGACTCTGCAAGTAATTCTTTTTTTTAAAGATTTTTTAAAAATTTTTATTTATTTTTGTATGTGTATGAATGTACTGTCTGCATGCAGCTTTGTGCGCCCATGTTGTGCAATGCCGCGGAGGTCAGAAGAGGGTCTCGGATTCCCCTGGAACTGGAGTTTAGATGGTTCTCAGCCACCATGTGGGTGCTGGGGATCGAACCCGGGTCCTCTGCAAGAGCAGTTGGTGCTCTTAACAGCTAGGCTATCTCTCCAGCCCCAAGAGACTCTGCAGGTAATTCTTGTTGCCATGAATTTTCTGGGTTTCACTTAAATTAGATATTTATAGTCTTATCCTTACCATCATTTCTTTCTTATTTTTATTTTCATACTCTATTCTAGAATGTCTTGAACTCAAGGCAAACCTTCTGCATCAGCCTTTCAAGGGATGGGATTACAGGTGTGAGATACCATGTACCAACACTCCTACTATCTCTTATAAACCCAAATCAAATCACTAGATAACATAAGAGTCTAGTCTACTTTTGTGGCTAGGCCACAATTTACAGAAAATCATGCAGGGAGAAATATGGGAAATTTATTGCTATTTTCCTATGAAGCACAGAGTTGTTTAAATGATTTCGTATGCTTCTGAAATGTAGGGCTATGAATAATGCTTATGAAAAACCTTAAAATTCACTAAAATACATATTTTTATTTGGATACTTTGAGTGAACCTTGGTTAAGATTTAGGAAGAGTGTTCTGTGGTTCCCTCATTATTTAGGTCACTCAGAAAAGTATGACAGTTATTTTCTGTAGTTATTGCAGAAAAACATTTTGGAGTGACATAAGACAAAGATCTACATCCTCTTAGTATGTGACAAGAACAAGTAGCAATTTGAAGGAAAAGCATTTCCTGACATGTGTAATGACAAGAGATCAACTAATTGTCACTGTGCTGGAGCAGTTACAGTGATTGATAAATTGATGTCAGCCTATCCAAAAGAATTGATTTTTAGATTGAAGAACTTCTCTACATTAAGCATGCAAAATACATCTCTATTTCCAAACCCAACATATAAAGACCAGAGATACAATGTAATGAGGAAATGTTTGTGGGTAGGGTTTAAATTAAATAAGTATAGAATTTGGTGATAATATTCTCTTTGACTATCTTGGAATTTTCTACAATCACACAATTTTGCTTCTTATAAAATGGAAATCCTAACATTTTCCTATTGCAAGCATAAATAGGTACTACACATTAATTATTTAAATATCTGATAAATACAGAGTACTCTTTAATTACTAATGATGTGTTTTATATTTGGGATATATAATTTAGATGGAATGTCAGGAAAGAATTGTGTCCTCCAATAGGAGAGTTTGACAACAGAAAAAGCAATTAATAGTCCTAGCCAGCTGTAAAGCCTACAGACTCCAGCAATACTTGCCCAGCAAGATATCCCCAGTGGCACAATTGAGCCACTTTTACCTTAGGGGTACATAATAGCCATCTAATTGGACTTAACGCCTGCTCAATGGGAGGAAATTCATGCCTGTTACTGTAAACTTAGCTAACTACCCATGTCTGGAGAGATCATAGGACTCAGAGGAGAACATATTACAATTTTCTAAACCAATATGATTTTTAAGTGCATGCTATATGTACTTATCCTTATACCCACAGATAAGTACAGCTCTCAGCCCTCAGCAAGGAAGCTTCTCCATGCAGCAGATGGAGACTGTAATAGATTCCACAACTGGTTGAAATGCAGAAAATAAGTGACTGTGGGAATGCTTAACCTCAACTGTACATGTACAATGGAACCCCTACATTTTAGGCTCAGGAAACCTCACAGAAGAAAGGGCAGAAAGATTGTAAGAGCCAGAGGACCAGAGATGCTTCCTACTAGATAGTCTTCTAGTCATGGCAGGGAAGATCAGCCTTAAACAGATGTACCTATGAGCAAGAGTAAATTGACTCATTATGTCATATATATATATATATATATATATATACATATATATGCATATATATGTAACAATAATACTTATAGAAGAACTCATGAACTTGGGAGGGAGTTGGATGGAGACACAGGAAGAGTTGGAGGGGAGTGGGATGGGTGGGAATGATGTAGATACAGTACTCATATATGAAATTCTCAGGAACAATTTAAATTAAATCTTTGAATTTATAGATACATATATTTCAATAGAATCAGATCAGGAACAAATGGCTAAGGGAGAGGTGGATTCATTTGAGGGGAGATAGAATGCAGTGATATAAAAGGCGAAAGGGGAATAGAGTAGGAAGAGTTAATAGGGTGAGGAAAGGGAGGGCAGAGCAGGGGAGGGCGTTTGGTGAGGCACAATTAACACTAAAGGCCTCTAGAAAAAGCCATATGGATGGAAACCATCACTATGGAAGCTTCTTAAAGTGTATACATATACATAATAAATGATTAAAAGGAGTCTCCTTACAACATGGGGACATTGCCTCTAGTAGATACCATAGGCTAGCAAAGTGAAAGCCCAATGCCAGGAATGGACTCCCTCTTTTAAAAATATTGATCAGGGGTCCTAGAGACCCTCAAACAATACTGAGTATTGCATCAGCTCTTAGTTACCCACCAGAACATGCTGGTAAAAGCCTGTTACTCAAGAAAATATATGTATGAACTGTAGAAAAAACAAGAGAAATCAAGCTGGTGCTGATTTCAAAGCTCCATCTCTACCGGGTACCACTTACAGTGCTGGAAAGTGCCATCCATTCTACTGGAAGAAAAACACTTAATCATTAGCCTTACCCAGCTACAAATCTTGCATGTTTCAACAACTGGTTTGCCAAGATATGACATCTGGTGTGACAGAGGCTAAATATGGGAGAAAGCAACCACTTTCTAATTGGATTTAAGGCCTGCTTCATAAGATGAAGTCGATACCTTCCATTGCTACCAAGCTGAGGAACATGTAGCCAGAGAGCCCACAGGCCACAGGGGAGAGCCTAATACTATTATTCTGCTAAATAGAGTATTTAGGTAACTCCTAGTGACATTTTTTTTTCTCTTTTTGAGACAGGGTCTCCCTTTAGTCTTAGCTGGCCTGGAACTCACTATGTAGACCAGGCTGGCCTTGAACTCACAGAGATCTGCCTGCCTCTGGCTCCCAAGTGCTAAGATTAAAGATGTGCACCACCACGCCCATCAAATGATGTATTTGTATTTTTAACCCACAGATTAATGCAACTCTCATTGGGAAGTTTCCTTATGCAGTGGACAGTGATGAACAGAAACACACAGCTTCCCAAAGTGCAAGGATTAGACTGCAGAGTGATTATCCCTGAATTGGACACCTATATGAAAGGCTGCCTCCGAAGGCTCGGGGAACATGGCATAAGAGATGCTAGAATGATTGTAAGAGTCAGAGATGGTGGATGACCACAAGGAGACAGAATTTTACAAACAGCAGGAAAGTTATCCATATAAACTCAAAGCAATGGTGATAGCTTATATAAGTACCACATCAGCTCAAGCAGCCAAAATCCCCGCATAGACATGGGGTCATAGGTAAGAAACTCCTACTCTATCTGAGGAAATATTTGAAAGTGATGGATGCTGGCAAGGGGAAAATCAGTCTCTTTTAAGGGTGTGAGTTTTGGTAATTTAACTAGGCTCCAGTGGACGGACCCCACCAAAGAACATTTGGGGACTCAAATTTGATTCTATAGTTCTTAATACTGAACATATGTATAATATAGTATGTGAAACTGGGCAGGAGAAAACGGTGTGCAAAGGAGAAATCTAAATATTATCAAGACATATTTTATCAAATTCATAAAAGTTTAATAAAAAAAGGAAAAAGTGGAATGCTTCACTTGGCAGATGTGAACTGTACTAGATTTATATTACTTTGTAGAGTGAATCAATGTGTCAAGAAACTAAAAACAATTGGAGAAAATTAAATCCTGTCCTATTGATTGTTTTTTTTCCTGCTATCATAAACTGGTCACTTAAACCCCTCCTTCTTTGAGTGCTTAGCTGTCTAACATTGAGGAACAAATGGTAAAGTATAATAAATTTTTTTTCTTTTTTATTGAAATTTTTATGTGTTTCATACACGCTTTTTCAGTCAGTCTTAATCACCATTATACCCGCGCTTCCCACCCTTCAGTAGACGACCCCCTTGTCATTCGTGCTAGGGTCCATTCTTGCACCAAATTACACTCCCCACTCACTCCTGAGTACCTGCTCATCCCCTGACCTCTAGTCAACCTACCTTTTCCAAAGAAGGCCAGGCATTCCTCATCCAAACGTCATCTGCTGCCACTATCTCCTCAGCCTAGCTTGGGCTCTGCTACTCATTTCTGGGTTGTGTGCTGTGTTTTTGTCCCGCTGAGATTGCATGGGTATTATGCTTGTTGATACTAATGTTGTGGATTCATATGAACAGAGCCCAAGGAGTTTATAGGGTTCATTTCTGTTGGAAATTGCATCACCTCCCTGGCTCTTAAAATCTTTCTGCTGCCTCTTCCACAATTTTCCCTGACCTTGGGTGGGTGAAGCTGAATATAGGCAACCAGTGCATGGACCACATTCTTTAGACTCCTAATCTTCATGATGTGGCCCTTCAGTCTCTTTTGAGTTCCTGGTCTCCTGTTTCATGGAGGAGCTTCCCTAAGGAGAGTTAAGAGGCAGTTAGTGACTTCTTGGGTCCTTGTTCTATGATGCTTGGGGCATTGTAGATGTATCATGTAAGAATGAACAATTCACAGACCATGTATGTGTGTGTCCAGTTGTGGAGCTCTGTACTATTCTCATATGGTATAAGAGAAGCTTCTTTTCTGAGTGGTGTCTGGGATATTTGTCTGTAAATATAAGGATGTTTCTTTTGTAGTTAGTAAAATGTTACCTTGACCTAGGGATGTGTCAACCTTGGGCGATTGTCTAAGATCTATGTCCTTTCCAGTTGTGTATATCTGGCTCTCTTAACAACACCACACGTGACTTTCCTCCCACTGAGTGGCTTTAAGTCCAATGGGTTGGCCGTTGACTTCCCCCAAGATAGAAATGGTGCTGTCGCACCAATGTCATAAGCTGTGCTGGTCAATGATGTGGATATTTGGTCTTGAGGCTGATGTTGGACCATCTATTGATGATCTCCCTTAGTGGCTTGCATAGCATTCTCCACAGCCACATGAGCTAGCCTTCAGGGGTGGTGGCTTGCAGGTCAGGTCCAGCTCCACTGCTCAAGATCCAGTCTCCAAAGTATGTCCTGTTTTCAGCAATAGCATCTTACCTTAAGGTTCTCAGAGGGAATCAAGGGCTGCGGCAATAGCCTGTGTAATTTTGGGAGTCTTTTGGAGTACCTTGGCCAACGACTCAGAGGAAGGTTTCTCCTGTCTAGTGCTGTTTCTTGTTATGCAGTCTTCATCTTTGCATATGGACTCATGTAGAGGTACTGTATGTGTAATTTGTCAGTAGATGGTTAGACTAATATGGTTCTCTCAGTTTTTTCATGACAGCAAGGCATTATTTATCTCTTCTCTCTCCCTTTACTTGTATAGCCCTCCCTCCATGTCTTCTCCATTTAAAGTAAACCCACTTCTCCCTTGATACTGCCAGTCTCCTATGGCCCCACGTCTCTTGGGCTCCACTTTTCTCCCTTTGTCCCCCCTTTCCTTCTATAACCGCAGGAACCAGGTAAATGAAAGGGAACTAGGAAGGGAAAGGGAAAGAGGGAACATGAGACAGAAGGCTAGTAGATGACAGATTATGTAGGGGGGATGGATAAAATTGGGTACCTAAATGGGACAGGAGAGGTAGCATATAAAATTATTTCTTTAAACTTTTGTAGGAGCTGGCAAGATGGCTCTGCGGGTTAAGGCAATTACCATCAAACTTGATGATTTGAGATTGTAGGAGAGACCCAACTGGCACAAGTTGTCCCCTGACTTCCACTGCCACATGGCACCCATGTACCTGTACACATACACATACTCACCCATAATGAATACATAAATATAATTTAACATTTGTATATGGAGCCAAATTCATTACATTCAGATATATATTGTATCTAGTCAAGGACCATTTAACATTAACCGCTTTTATTTTTTTAACATTTGGCAGAAAAGCACTTTCATGAATACTAGAAAAATAAAGAAATCTGAGCCTGATAGAAAAGTCTTTTAGCCTGTTTTCTGTTCCTGTTTCTGAATCTAAGCACTAAGAAAATAATAAGGTAGTTCATGGTTCTGGGGAATCAAGAGTACGGATGGCTGGCTCTGGAGGTAGTCTGATGGACGATGGTATCACAGTGCTGAGCATATGAAGAGCTTGCATGGTAAAGGAGGTAAGGGACCGAAGGAGGGCAGGGTTGCTCTTTTTTATAAATGCTTACCTTCATAGGAACTAATTTATTTCTCAAAACAGTATTTATTCCTTCCTGCAATGTTGCCCTCAGTGGCCTAAAAATCTTCCAGATACCCACCTTGTGAATATTCCACTTCTGAAACACAATATTGGGAGCCAAGAAGGATATTAACCTTAGAGAGAATAACACACACTCAAATCATAGCAGAGGGTGATTTGGTATGATAAAATAAAAGAGAAATTTTATTGGTAAGGTCTTCCTATACCTATATGGAGACTCTACATGAATAATAATAGCTCTTTTGCTCTGCTATTCTTCATCTGCCTTTGAAACTGTCAATAAGGATTAGTATCCTACATTTCTAAACCACTGAAAATTCAGGACCAGTATGAGGGTTTATTAGGATTTGAACATGAGATATTCACACAAGATCATGTGTTGAAGGCTTGGTCCCACCTAATGCTGCTAGTTGGGTAAATTCTGGAAACTTTAGGAGGTGGAGACTAGTATGAGACTGGAGGCATCCCAGGAAGAGTTCTTTTCCCTTTTCCTGCTTCCTATCTGCTGTGCACTGAAGAAGCTCCTCTTCTGTGCACTCCCATCGCCATGAGTCCCTGCCCAAGCACAGCTACAGACAGAACCCTGAAGCTGGAGCCTAAATCAATCCTGTCTCCTTTAAGTTGTCAGGTATTTGGGTATCAGCTATTTAAAATGACTAACACAGCTCTCTGATGAAATGTCCAACCTAGAATGACTTGCATTGAGAGCAGCATCTGTAATGCACCTACTCTTTCTCTTTACAATGACATTCAGCCTTTC
The DNA here is from genome assembly GCA_009823505.1 of Rhizomys pruinosus. Lineage (NCBI taxonomy): Eukaryota > Metazoa > Chordata > Mammalia > Rodentia > Spalacidae > Rhizomys > Rhizomys pruinosus. Next base: position 141,638 of record VZQC01014180.1, on the reverse strand, counting down.
ACAGTAAGATATATTTTGTATTGAGTTAAAATGGGACATCTGACAGTCACCACCACTTCATTTTAACTCTTTCTTGTTTATTTTACATGAGTCTTCAATGTAAGTCAAATAAATAGTCAGCTGTATCAGTGAAGGCCACATGCTTGAAATATGTATGTGATGAAGACCGAATAATTTCTTACCAGGTCCCTTTCATTGAGTATGTGTATGGGACTGGAACAGATGTTTTAATAAGAAGCTTTAGAAAAATATATGATGAAGTGACAACAGGCAGTCCATTAACTGTTTTCTGTGGGGTAGACATGGTTAATGTAGGTTCTCATGTGTGTTTGAGTCAATGACTAATTCCTTATTTTTTTGTAAGATTGAGCATTGGATCAGGAGTGATTATAAAAATATGCTCCCTGGGGCTGGAGAGATGGCTCAGCAGTTAAGAACACTGGCTGCTCTTATAAATGACCAAGTTCAATTCAAAGTACCCACATGGTGGCTAACAACTGTCCTTAAATTCAGACATAGGGGAATCTAATGCCTATCTCTGATTTCTGCAGGCATTGCATGACAGGAGTGCACTTACACACATTCAGGGAATATACTCATACACATACAGTAAAACTAATAAATAAAATTAATAAAATATTAAAAAATAAAAATACGCTCTTTGATAGCAAAGGTATATTAGCAAAGGGACATATTGAAATTAAGAATTGGGCTCCATAGGGTATGTGATACATAACCCTCTTTGTTCTCAACTAAGTCCTAGGAAGCTGTCTACATTGCTTTCTTCTCCTTTTGGTGTCAGTTGGTTATCATGGGACATGTGAAAAACTTCAGAACCCTGTGTATTGGTGAGCAAGGAGAAAGAAAGATACAAGGAATAGAGGAAAACACTCATAGAAAGAGTAGATAAGCAGAATATGTGTCATTGCATCCTGACTCTTCCATCAATGACAGAATTATGGTCCCATAAGATTTTAGTGGAGCTGAGAAAATCCTTTTGGCTAGTAAAGTCATAGTGATTATAATGCATTACAACAATCCTGGTGTAATGCACAGTGCTCCTAGTCCCATAAAAGCACAGTACATTTGATTGTGTGCAATGCACAAGAGTTGATAAAAATAATAACTGTTATTGGCTATTCTGTTGGCTGTACCATTTCATTATGTCCTTCTACCCCTTATATTTATAGAATATAAGTTTTTAGTGGAACACAGTTTGTGTTTTACTTCCAGTAGCCTATACATCTTGAATTTACTCTATCTCTTGATTGTATCTGGAGGCTAGCTATCTCTAATGATTGACCAAAATCACTAGGTTCCACTAAAAACACTCTATGATGTTCATTCATTAGGAAGTTTTCCAGACTATGTCCAAATTATTACTAGGCATAGGGTTGTATTATCTAACTAAGAATAGTGAGTGAGGATGGGGATGTGGGAAGCCAGGACCCATGGAACTAGGAAGAAACTTCTGGTTCCTTTATACGGAACACTTGCAGATAAGTAAGTCTATTTCCTTTTGGCCTTTCCATCTGCCATCATTTTGGAAACCAAAGCTGAAAGCAATTCTTCACACCAGTAGCTCTAGGCAGAAGCCCATTTCTAACCCAAATAGATGGTCTAATCTTTAGTCAAGCAGAAATGGCATTTGGTAATTATTTCTAGGCAGTGATTTTACTTGTGCCTTAGAATTAGCCTAAACTAGGTATTTTGTTGAGCATGGTAGAGCACATTCATCTTGAATTTCCTTAATAAGATACCAAACATTTAGTCCAGATCTTCAATCGCATCCTATATCTAGGATTTTCCAATATGAAAGAAGAGAAAGAAAATGTTTGAAAGTAAAGAAAACAAGTAAAGACAGCCATAATTGACCCTCCCATGGTGGTAATACTATGAAGTGATTTCAGATGAAGAAGAAGAAAACTGTTTTGTGTGTGGGTCTGTATCTGTCTTCTCAAGTCCTTCAGCTTTCCTGCACCATGTAGAGGCAGAGATTTTCCCTTGGATTTCTCTGCTCTCTCCTCCACCCCCAGAGGTGACCTCTCTGTAGGAATTGCCTGACAGTTAATGACTGGCTAGCTTAAGGGCCTTGAGCTTTGCCTCAGGCCCTTTAACCAGCATCTCGTTAACTGGCAAGATGTGTTTCCCTCCTGTTTCTTGCTTTTTTGTATTCTTAATAGAACAGAAGGTACCTTGGCAGAGGCAGACAATGTTACCCTTTCAGCATCTCATTTGTAAATAACCCTGTTATGAGTAATAGGAAGTGATCCAGCTGGTTGTAAAAAGACACACGTTTAATGGGCAACTCCTGGTGGACTAATGGTTTTACTGAAAAAAACATGGCACCTGCAGGACACATTGCTGCGGTGTTTGTTCTGAACATAATGAGCCTGCGTTCAGACAGATATGTGCACATGCCTCTCTGGGAGTTATAAACCTTGAAATATACAAAGGGAAAAATTTTAAAAAACAAATCTAGCCCATTTTTCTCCCAAGAGGCAAGTATTATTCTGCCGGAGCATCATTCTTTCTTACGGTTCAGTAATTTCCAGGTGCAAGGTAGAACTGCTTTTATACACAATGTAATGCCCCTTTAAAAATTTACACAGGGCCCATACAATTTATGAATATAGTGTGGGAATATGGCCAGTGTTATCTTTTGTAGTCATTACTGCTGTGCCTTTTGCTGATACTTGAAGAATTTATTGAATGTATAGTTTATGGAATTTATTTAATCAAAATTCAGTTTCTTTTTTACCATGGTATTCTAATATTTTCTATTTATACAGTGGTATTGAATAAACATTTCTGAGGCACTTAAAAGCAGTGATGGATTTACTTTACATAAATCTAATACTCTTGAAGATGGACCCCTTGTCTACAGTAGGGCTTTATCTCCATGTCATAACACCATGACAGGTATCTGCTACTATACACAGCAGCAGCCAAGGGCATGTGTGCAGTTGACACAATGAGAAATCTGCAGATAGGAGGCTTGGGCAAGTTAATGTTTCTCTGCCTCAGTTTCCTCATTTGAAAATTTTGAGAAGTAACAGTATCTACTTCAAGATGACATAAACCTCAGTTGAAATAGCCTATGTTGAGGGTACAATCCATTTTCTGCTGTATTTTTGGAATAAAAAAACATGTATCAATATTCTTTAGAAAAAACAGACCCAATCAATAACGTATGTTCTGGTGGTGGGGGAAATGGGGAGAGATAGAGATAAAGATAGACAGATGGATAGGTAGATGGATAGAGATTTAAAAAACTGTGAAGCTTGTTGATTTATAAATCTTCAGGGTAGCTTGGGTCTGACTCTGGTGCCTGACTCAGGTACCGCAGTCGGGTCGTGTGTTCCGACTCAGGTTCCAGACCTGACAGGAACACTTGGAGCAGCCCGACACGGCTCCAGGCAGGTAAAAGCTTAGGACAGAGTGACTTTTGTGGTGCTGGACAATTGATTTTCTGGTCTGTGGCAGAAGGCCTGGTGGCTGGCTGGGGCTAGATTGGAGCCCTAAGCCTGGCGGGGTGCCCTAACCCCCTCGCAGCCGGAAGGGTTGCTGAGCGTGGGTCTGACTCTGGTGCCTGACTCAGGTGCCGGTGCGTGGGCTAAGCCAGGCACCCCCCCCCCCGCCAACAATTGGAATTGAGGAAGAGAGAGTATTCAGTGGATTGGATTAGGAGACCTCTCAGAACAGGAAAGGAAGAGTGACTTAGACTTCCAATACACAATCTATAAACAAACGTGAAAGCCTGAGACCCTAGACAAGTCAACACTCCATAAACAAGGAGGGGGAGAGGAAGAAAAAAAAGCATAAGAAGGAGGTAAGCAAAACAAAACAAGCTTTCAGCCTTCAACACACTGAAAAGGCATTTGTGATTTGAATCACAAAACGGAAATCCACATGCCAGGGACACGACGAAGGGACAACATGGGAAAGGTGCAGGATAATTCCACACCAAGCTCTACCAACCCTGTAGGAGATAGGTACAATGGGATCCCCCTGGAGGTGACCCCAGAAACAGACCTTAGAGCAATAATTGCAGACCTATGCAGAGAAATTAAAGAACATAAAGAAGAATTCAGAGAACTAAAGAGAAGGATTGACAAACTCCAGAAAGAACTAGAGAGAGAAAAAAACAAACACCTTAAGGAAGTAGAAACACTGAAAAAGGAAGCCAACCAACGAAGTAAGGAGCACGAAGAAGAGATTGAGAAACTCAAAAAAGAAATTGATATATTAAAGAAATCACAGGATGAAATGAAAAAGGAAATAGAACACTCATCCAATCAAGAAGAAAGGAAAGGAAAAAGCCTTAGAAATAGAATGGAGGAAGCTGAGCAAAGAATATCAGATCTGGAAGATAACACAGAGCAACTAAAAAACTCAAATAAAGATTATGAAAAATTTAAAAATACACAAAAGTGGAACAACCAGGAAATATGGGACACTATGAAAAGATCAAACCTCCGCATCATAGGAATAGAGGAAGGGGAAGAATCTCAAGAGAATAGTATTGAGCATATCTTCAACACAATAATAGATGAAAACTTCCCCAAACTAAAAATAGACAAACCCATTCAAATACAAGAAGCACATAGAACTCCAAATAGACAAGATCAGAAAAGAAACTCCCCACGCCATATCATAGTCAAAGTGCTAGATGCCCAAAACAAAGATAAAATTCTGAAGGCCACGCGAGAAAAACAAGTCACATACAAAGGGAAACCCATCAGAATCACAAATGACTTCTCGCCGCAAACCATGAAAGCAAGAAGAACATGGAGCAAAGCATTTCCAGTGTTAAAGGACTATGGATGCCAACCCAGAATACTTTACCCAGCAAAAATGTCGATTACACTTGAAGGAGAGAGAAAAATCTTCCATGACATAAGCAAGATGATAGAATACATTTCCGGAAAACCAACTCTCCAGAAAATACTTGAAGCAATTCAAAGGGCAGAAGAGAAGAGCAACTATCCTCAAGCACCTAGGGAAAGAAACTAATAAAAACATAATCATAGGCGCTGAAACAGAGACTAAAAGTCCAAATGGATAATAAGGTGAAAGGAAGCAACATCCATCTTTCAATTATAACCTTAAATATTAATGGGCTGAACTCCCCAATCAAAAGGCATAGACTGGGAGAATGGATTAGGAAACAAAATCCATCTATATGCTGTCTACAAGAAACCCATCTCAATTTCAAGGACAGGCACCAACTTAAAGTGAAGGGATGGAAGAAAATATTCCAAGCAAATGGTACCAAAAAGAAAGCAGGAGTTGCTATTCTAGTATCAGATAAAATAGACTTCAAAGCAAAAGAAATCAAAAGAGACAAAGAGGGCCACTACATCCTTATTAAAGGAACAATTAACGATGAAGACCTCACAATCATGAATATATATGCACCAAACGCCAGCGCACCAAACTTTGTAAAGACAACTCTTCAGGACTTCAAGGCTCAAATTAACCCCAGCACAGTAATAGTAGGGGACTTTAATACCCCACTAAGTCCTTTAGACAGATCAACAGGACAAAAGATAAACAAAGAGACATCTGAACTGAATGATACAATACACCAACTGGATCTCACAGACATCTATCGAATATTTCACCCAAACACCAGAGAATACACTTTCTACTCAGCACCCCATGGAACATTCTCCAAAATAGACCATATACTGGGACACAGGGAAAAACTCAAAAAATACAAAAAGATTGAAATAATTTCATGCATTCTATCAGACCACAGTGCAATAAAGCTCAATATCAATACCAGGATAAGCCCTACACCGTACAAGAACACATGGAGACTAAACAACACTCTACTGAATAATGAATGGGTCAGGGATGAAATAAAGAAAGAAATAAAAACATTCCTGGAACTGAATGACAATGATAATACAACACAGCAAAACCTATGGGACACTTTAAAGGCAGTCCTAAGAGGGAAGTTTATAGCTCTAAGTGCCTACATTAAAAAAACAGAAAGAGCACAAGTGAATGATCTAACACAGAGGCTTAAAGTACTTGAGAGAGAACAACAAATGAACCCTAAACGCAGCAGACAAGAAGAAATAACAAAAATCAGAGCAGAAATCAATGAAATAGAAACAAAGAAAACCATACAAAAAATCAATCAATCAAAAAGTTGGTTCTTTGAGAGAATAAATAAGATAGACAGACCTCTAGCCCAGTTAACTAAAAGAAAAAAAGAACAACTCCAAATCAATAGAATCTGTGATGAAAGGGGAAATATCACAACAGACAATGAAAAGATCCAGACAACCATAAGAGATTACTTCAAAAACCTATACTCTACTAAATTTGAAAACCTAGAAGAAATGGATGAATATCTGAAAACCTGGGAACCACCAAAGCTGAACCAAGAAGAGATCGACAGCTTAAACAGTCCAATAATATATGAGGAAATTGATGATGTAATAAGCAGCCTCCCAAACAAAAAATGCCCAGGCCCAGATGGTTTCACAGCAGAATTCTATAAAATATTTCAAAAAGACCTACAACCATTACTACTCAAGCTGTTTAGAAGGATACAATTGGAGGGAGTTCTCCCAGATTCCTTCTATGAAGCCAGCATCACACTAATACCAAAACCAGGCAAAGATGCAACCAAAAAGGAGAACTATAGACCCATCTCCCTAATGAACACAGATGCCAAAATTCTAAACAGGATACTGGCAAATCGCATACAGACACACATCAAGAAGATCATCCATCATGACCAAGTTGGATTTATACCAGAGATGCAGGGATGGTTCAACATACGAAAATCAATAAACATCATCAAGCATATAAATGGACTGAAAGACAAAAACCACACCATCATCTCAATTGATGCGGAGAAAGCCTTTGACAAAATTCAACATCCCTACATGTTTAAAGTCCTGGAAAGAATTGGATTGGAGGGATCATTCCTTAATGTAATCAAAGCCATATACAGGAAACCCACAGCCAATATCATCCTAAATGGGGAAACGACAGCGGCATTCCCTTTAAGGGTAGGAACTAGGCAAGGCTGCCCTTTGTCACCACTCCTCTTCAATATAGTGCTTGAAACCCTTGCTAGGGCAATAAGGCAAGAAAAGGAAATTAAAGGAGTTCTAATAGGAAAAGAGGAAGTTAAACTATCCCTTTTTGCTGATGATATGATTGTATACTTAAGGGATGCTAAGAACTCCACCAGTAAACTCCTAGAAATGATTAAGAACTTCAGTAAAGTGGCAGGATACAAAATAAATCTAGAAAAATCAGTAGCCTTTCTTTACACCAACAATAAGCAACTGAAGAAGGACTACAAGGAGACCTTCCCACTTAAAATAGCCTCAAAAACAATAAAATACCTAGGAACAAACCTAACCAAACACACCAAGGATCTCTACAACAAAAACTTTAAACCTCTGAAGAAGGAAATTGAACAAGACATCAGAAGATGGACAAACCTCCCATGCTCATGGATTGGGAAAATAAATATAGTAAAAATGTCCATTTTACCTAAACTCATATACAGATTTAATGCAATCCCAATCAAAATCCCCAAGAGCTTCTTCACAGGTTTGGAAAAAAAAATCCTCAATTTCATTTGGAAAAACAAGAGACCCCGAATAGCCAGAGCAACCCTGAGCGAAAAGAGCAATACAGGGGGGATCTCTATACCAGATTTAAAACTATACTACAGGGCTATAGTTATAAAAACAGCTTGGTACTGGCACAAAAACAGATCAGTTGACCAATGGAATAAAACTGAAGACCCAAACCTGAGCACATACAACTTCAGCCACCTCATATTTGATAAAGGGGCCAAGAAGACACAATGGAGGAAAGACAGCATCTTCAACAAGTGGTGCTGGCAAAACTGGATCACCACTTGCAGAAGAATGAAGCTAAACCCCTACCTCTCGCCTTGCACAAAAGTCAATTCCAGATGGATTAAAGACCTCAACGTGAAACCCAAAACTCTGGAGGTAATAGAAGAAAAACTTGGCAGCAGACTACAAGACATAGGTGTAGGAAAAGACTTCCTAAATCAGACAGCAGCTGCACAAGAAATAAGATCGATAATTGACAAATGGGACCTCATTAAACTCAAAAGCTTCTGTACATCAAAAGAAACAATAAAGGAAGTAAAGAGAAAACCCACTGAGTGGGAAGAAACCTTTACTGCAGATACATCTGACAAAGCATTAATTTCCAGAATATACAAACTACTGAAAAAACAAAGAAAAAAGAAAACAAATGAATCACTCAAAAGATGGAGCAAAGAGCTGAATAGAGACTTCACAGAGGAGGAGCTAGAGATGGCTGAGAAGCATCTTAAAAACTGTTCAACGTCACTAATAGTTAGGGAAATGCAAATTAAGACCACTCTAAGATATCACCTCACTCCGATAAGACTGGCCAGGATCAAGAGAACAAATGATACCAAGTGCTGGAGAGGTTGCGGGGAAAGGGGAACACTCATCCATTGCTGGTGGGAATGTAAACTGGTACAGCCACTATGGAAAGCAGTGTGGAGAACCCTTGGAAGACTCAAAATGAGCTTGCCATTTGATCCAGTCATACCACTCCTAGGTATATACCCACAAGACTCATCTTACTGCAGAAATACATGCACAGCTATATTTATTGCAGCTCTGTTCACAATAGCAAAAAGCTGGAACCAACCCAAATGCCCCTCAACTGCTGAGTGGATAGAAAAAATGTGGTACATGTACACAATGGAGTTCTATGCAGCAATAAAGAAGGATGATATCATGAACTTTGCAGGTAAATGGATGGAGCTGGAGGATATTATATTAAGTGAAGTAACGCAATCACAGAAAAACAAACGTCGAATGGTATCCCTCATATGTGGATGCTAGCATCAATAACCCAGTTATTAATATTTCTTGTGATGAGGGATGCATATTAAAAGAACAACAACTGAAAGACTGCATCAGAAAACCGACTGAAATGGTGAACCGGGAGGGGTGGGAGGGGTGGGAGCGGCGGGAGAGGGACATGGGTCTATATTCTATTAATGTATATTTAATTTAAAATTATATGGTATTTTACTCAAAATTTATATAACAATAGCTTTGGGATTAACATATACAAATGTTCTCTATAATTTTTGTGTTATGCAGTATCAGCTTGTAACATCCTCTTTTACCTGTAGGATAACTTAACTAAAGGATTTAAGTTTGCTTCCCAAATTAACATCATGCACTCACCCAAAAAAAAAAAAAAGGGCAAATTTGATGAAATTTACTCTTTGATCCCTGCCTATAGGTAAGTGTACTACAAATGCCTTCCTGAGACTCATGGGTCAAAAAATAAAATTTAAAAAAAGGGGAGATACAGTTATATATTAAACCTTTTTGTCCAAAACTTTCAATTTAATCTTAAGACTAACCATGGGAAAAGATTTGTATGTTCCCACAGGTCAAAACGACACCAACTCAAAGGCAGAGAAAGAATGGATACAGCCTTCCGTCGTATAGGTTGTACCATGAAATACCAGCAGAGAAGTTCACCAATCTTAACACTAAAAGGAATAAAAGCCTCAGACTGCTACAGGCATCAAACATCTCTGAGGACCATAGGTGTAACATCTGTTTACAGTGAGTCCTAACGAACTTTACCTTCTAGGTGCAGCACAGTTTCAATATGAGAGACCTCCTTACCTCTTTTTCACAGAACAAAGAAAAACAGGGTGGTAATGAAGTCATCCATTAATGGTAAATTAGAGCTGACTGGTATAGAAGTAATCTCTTATAAAACTGGAAAAACGGCTTTCTTCAATTGACTAATATACATAGGAACTGTAAAAAGGATTATTGTCTATCCAGAAACAAACACAATACTAAAGTATTGTGTTTGTTTCTGAATAGACAATACACTTAAACACTACTTTAAGTAGTTCATATAATTAATACAAGAGAGCACTGAAAGCAGCATCGGATTATTCTGCCAAGGAGATGCTAGCCAGGGGACCCAAGCCCCCCCCCCAAAAAAAAGGTTAAGGCTTATTGCCTGTAAACTGGGATATCTGCAAGAAAAGAGGTGGTAAGGTCTGCCCTGCTGTCAATGACCTAATGTAACCATGGGAGGATTGTATCGAGATCGCACTTACAAGTATACAGTTGGTCTCTGGAATACCAGAGAGTGTTACCAAAGGCCACTGAACTAATAAAGCAAAGGTTAGTCTCCTTGAGTCAAGCAAAACTCCGCCACCAACATCAGCTACACCCCAACTGCTTGGTGATACTGTGCAGCAGAGGCAGCCATATGTCTGTATATCCCAACTTTATTTGATTATTAGCTCTCTCCTTGGACAAATAACTCGAGGATGTTGCCACAAGCTTATACCTTCTAGCGATTAGGAGATATATATGCCACAGTAAGGCCTTGTCATCTCTCTCAGGGGGAAAAAGAAAAGTAATTCAGGGATTAAGACACCATCCAGACATATGTGTCTATACCAAAGTAACCTACCATAATAACTAGCAATGTTTAAATACATATATATCTAACCGCTTGTGCTTCATTAGTAGGATTGGAAGCCTGTCCCTGGGCAATCGGGCAGCCCATGAAAGGAAACAGCCAGAACTGATTAGAGTCCAAGACGACATCTCCAGACAAAGTAGACTGTTGTGCTTCTTGTCCACCTGTGCCCCATCTCTAAGCCTAAGGAACAATCTGTGGAAGAGGGGGAGTGGTATATTGTAGGAGCGGCGATTGGGGTGAACGGTAAAACTATGACAATATAGTCTGGACACTTATTTGATCAACTTGATTGAACATTCAAGCCCCTCCAGCTAGATGGTGGGAGCCTTGGGCTCTGTGGGCTGGGACACAACTGCTTGCAAATTGGTTTTATATGCAGGAATCTTGTGCTGGGAAAAAAGAAAAGGAGCTAGATACTGACATTTGAACTAACTGGGAATATAAAATGCTAGTTGTTTTATTCATAGTTAGTATTGGGTTGGGCTCTATATTTTTCTGAAATACACAACATCACAGTGTAACACTTTCTTTTACTTGTAGGACAATTTAAAAGAATTAAGCTTAAATTTTTACTTACCAAATAAGTAGAAGTCTTAGTCCAGTCATAAAGCGTTAAAGAGCAAAGTGTTTATTGGGTAAAATTTATTTAGCAGGTTCTCAACTCTGCCCAAGCTTTATCCACCAAGTATAGGATATTTCAATGGCTTAGTGAATTGTTTAGATTAATTAAATTTAGGTGTAGGTTTTGGTGGAAATGGTAATACAATTGAACCAATCGGGAATATAAAATGTTAATTGGTCTTATTTATAATTTGTATCGGGTTAAGGTATACAAATGGCCTATATATTTTTTCTGAATAACACAATATCACATTATAACACTTTCTTTACTTGTAGGACAAGTTAAAGGAACTAAGCTTAAATTTCCTTCCCAAATAAGTAGCATACAGTCAATGAGAACCAGTTTGGGTAAATGTAATGAAAGCTTATGCCTTGGCTCCTGCTTATGGGTATGTGTAATACAACTTAGGCATCTATAGGTCAAAACAAAAACCTAAAAAAAAAAAAAAAAAAAGAAAAGAGGAAGGGGGGAGGTGGGGTACTATCCTTTCTGGGATACAAATGGAAAACTCTGTGTTTCAATCCTATTGATAAATTTTCAATTTTTCTGATCTTGAAAATAACAATGGGAGGAGAATTTTATGTTCCCACAGGTAAAAGTCACCAATCTAAATGCCTGAAAACATACAACTTATGGCTGTGCAGGATGAACTGGGGAATGTCAGCAGAGAGGTTGACCCATCTGAACACTAAGGAATGAGGAACATCAGACTGCCTGAGACACGGTCACTGAGCATCTCTCTGAATAATATTGGGGTTGACTGTTAATAATGGACCCTAATGCTGAGAAACCTTCCTACCTCTCCCCCCCCTTTTTTTTTCTTTTTTTTTTTTTTTGAAAAAAGGAAAACAGGATGGTAATGAAACCACTCCCAAACTGTAAACTAGAGCCAATTGTTACGGTGGTAATTTCCTATAAAACAGGCACAACGTATTAACTGATTGATAGGCATAGGAACTGTGAAAGGATATTTCTCTATCTAGAGCCAAATTCAATAGTAAAGTGTTTATAAGTTGTGTAATTAAGCAAAATATATTACTACAGGAAAGCTCTGACATCAGCAATGAATTATTCTGCCTAGGAGATGTTGGCTAGGGGATTCAAACCCGCCCCCCCAAATTATAAAGGCCTTTTGCCTATAAATGGGATATATGCAAGGAGAAAGGCAGTAAGTCCCTGTTGTCGAAGACCTGGTGTGAGCATGAAAAATGTTATGAGACGTCACCTGCTAGCGTACAACTGGCCTCTGAAATGCTAGAGAGCGTTACCAAAGGCCACTACAGCAATACAGCAAAATATTGGTCTCCCTGAGACAAACAAGACTCCTCCGAAAATATCAGCTACACCTCAACAGCCTGGAGATACAGTGCAACAGTGGCAGCCAAGTGTCTATATTATATCCCAAAACTATTTGGCTATTAGCTCTCTCCTTGGAGGAATAACTCACAGCGGATGCCACAAGCTTATGTCCTCTAGTGGTTAGGCGATGTTATAAGCCACAATAAGAACTTGTCACCCTTTATAGAGAAACCACAGTTTGCGGATTAGCATACCATCCAAGCATCTGTGTCTATGCTCACAGCTTAGCTTGACACAATAAGTGGTACTGCTTAAATGCCTGTACATCCAATAGCTTGAGCTTTGTTAGTATGACTGAAAAGGGTATCACTGTGAAAGCTGTCAATCCGTGAAGGGAAACAAACTGAACAGACCGGAGTCCAAAATGACAACTCCAAAGAAATTAGACTGTTTTCTTCTCACCCACTTGTGCCCCTTTCCCAAAGCCTAGGGAACAAACTGCGGAAGAGGAGGCGTGGTAGATTGTAAGGGCTGTGGAGAGATAGGGGTGAATCATGAGACTATAGGAATATAGTCTGGACACCTGATTGATCAACATGCCTGTGCATACAAGCTTCTCCAACTGGACTATGGGAACCTTGGGTTGTTCAAAATTTGGACATAGATACTTGCAAAATGCACCAATTACCTAATTGTATGACATACTGAGTAACATCAATGTTATCTGCAAACAACTGTGTGTCATTATATTGTAGAATCCCTTAAAAATAAAAAAAATAAAAAAAAATAAAATCTTCATGGTAGACCAACAGAAAGTAACCTCTGGGAATAAACTCAGTTCATATGCAAAATAAGTCTTCTTGCAGAATTCCTTATTCCTCAAGGAATGCTATTTGTGTTTATTTTATTTTATTTTACTTTACCTTCAGCTGATTGGATAAGGCTCATTCAAATTATGGAGTAAAATCTGTTCTACTCACACAGTAACGAATATATGGACAGCACCAATTAGACTCAGTGAGTTTAAAACAAAAGAGAATACAAATTTGAATGGGTAGAGAAGAGAAGGTGGACCTGAGAGGAGTTGTGAAAGGGAGATGAATATAATTAAAAGACACTGTTTGAAAATTTTAAAGAACAACTAAAAAAATGAAGAAGAGGAAGAAGAGGAGGAAGGAGGGGAAGAGAAGGAAGGAGGGGAAGAGAAGAAGGAGGCAGGAGAAGGGGAAAGAAATCTGCTTTATTTTAAGTCTATGTGTTTGGAGTATTGAAGTCCAAATTCAAGGTGAACTCCATCTGAGGCTGTGAGAGAAGAGCCTGCCTGAGCCCTTTCTGCTTAGCGTGTGGATGGTCATCTGCTTTACACACCTCTTCTTAGCTTCTTCCTTCTTTCTATGACTGAAACTAATCCCATATTTTATAGGGATATGATAAAAATCAGAATAGGTCTACCCTAATGACTTTGTTTTGATTTGATTACTTCTGCAAGTATCACATCTCCAGATGAGATCACCAGGCATCAAAATTTCAACATGGGGAATTTGGAGGGGACAACATTCAATCCATAACACTTCTGACAAATGTTACCTACTTAAAAAAGTTATTTTATCATTTACTTAAAAACCATCTCCCATCTACTTTTAAGAAGATACTTTGTGGCTAGTAGTCAGTGGTAAATTAGAACAAATGGACTAAGTGATATTTTTTAAAATTTTCTCTGACAATTTCTGGCCTGAACACAGTGTGTTTATATCATCTTGACCCACCACTTCCAGCTCTTCCAAAACCCCTTTCCACATCCTCTTTGCAACTTCCTGTCTTCTTTTTCTCCTTAAAAAATCCCCACTGAGTCGGTACCATTGCCCTTAGGTGCATGGGTTAGGGCACCATCCACTGGAGCATGGGCAACCTAGCAAGGCTACACCTTTACAGAAACTGACTCACCCTCCTGCAAACTCCACAGTCATTAACTGCCAATGGCTTCTCAGTTAAGGGTGGAGCCTCCTGAGCCAGTTCCCTCTTCATGCTTGAGTGCTGACTGACTGCTTTAATCATGTTCAGGTCTTGTGCAGGCATCCACGGCCTCTGTGAGTTAATGAGTGCAGTGGCCCTGTCATGTCCAGAAGATTTTTTAAACATTTTCCCTAATCTGAGGCTCTTGTAATATTTCCACCTGTCTTCTAAGAAGGACTGTGAACCTTGGGAAGAGGGGATGATATGGATATCCCATGTAGGGCTGAGCATTCCAGTCACTTATTCTCTGCACTTTGACAAGTTTAGAGTCTATTATTTGCTGCATAAAGAAGTTGCTCTGATGAGGAATAAAGATGCAGTAGTCTTTATGCTTTATCTCCATGTCATAACACCATGACAGGTATCTGTTACTATACACAGCAGCAGCCAAGGGCATGTGTGCAGTAGACACAATGAGAAATCTGTAGACAGGAGGCTTGGGAAAGTTAATGTTTCTCTGCCTCAGTTTCCTCATTTGTAAATTTTGAGAAGTAACAGTATCTACTTCAAGATGACATGAACCTCAACTGACATAGCCTATGTTGAGGGTACAAGAAAATATTTAAAAGACTGTTGGTCACTGTGTTCTTACAGCAAAATAATAATAGTAAGGTCTATGACTCTGAACCTAGGCTCTTGGCCAGTTTATAGTACCAGGCACAAGTTCCCCCTGATGGAAAAGGCTAATTCCAATGTTACCTCTATAACATTCAGGCTGCAATTGCACCAAATGACATATTTTGGCTGGCTGATTATTACTGTAACTGAAAGGGCTCATAGCTGGGTAAGATCACTTATGCCTGTAACAGAAACTCAGAAAAGCAAGTGACATATGTTCTTCCTCCTCATTGTGGGTATTTAAATTGGGAAAGGGGACTGGGGAGGGAAGGTTTTAGAAGGAAATTTAGGAATAAAGGGAAAGAATGAGCTCAAGAGAGGTGGGACCATAGGAAACTGACAATACGAGGGGAGAAATGGGACAATTGGGTCACTTTAAATGGAGAAGACATAGAGGGAGGTTAGATAGGGAGAGGAGAAATAAATAATGCCTAAACAGTATAAAAACCCAAAGGGAATCTTATTAGTCTAACAATCTAGTGACAAATTACACATACGCTATCTCTACATGAGTCTATGTGCATAGCTGAAGGATACATAACAAGAAACAGTGCTGGACAAGAGAAACCTTCCTTTGAATTGTTGGCCTGTATAGTCCAAGAGATTCCAGAAATTACACAAGGTATTGCCACAGCCCTAGATTTCCTCCCAAAACTTGAAGGTAAGACCCTATTGTTGAAGACAGGGCATACTTCAGAAACTGGACTTGGAGCAATGGAGCTAGAACTGACTTGGAAATCATCTCCCCTGAAGGCTAGCTTTCATACCTTTGGAGAGTACTACATAAGATGCTAAGGGAGACCAGAAATTGATGGAACACCAGCTTTAAGACCAAATAATGACAGCAATGTTGTTCGAAGCGTATGACATTGGTGTACTTTTATCTTGTGAGAATCAGCAACTGACTAATTGGACTTAAACTCACTCAATGGGAGGAAACTCATGTGTGGTACTGTAAACATAGCCAAATACACATGGAGTGGTCATAGATCTTAGACAAATTCCCAAGGATTTCACATTCCTAGGCTAATGTAACTTCTTTCTAAGTGAAAAATATGTGTATACTTATATTTACAAATATCCCAGTCACCGCTCATCAAAGAAGCTTCTTCTGCAGCTTCTTTTGCACAAGTTGAAGACAACTGGTCACAGACAGAAATTGTCTATACATTGCCCAAGCCTAAGCATATGTACAGTGCAACCTCTACACCAAGGGCTCATGCAACACAGAAGAAAGGGTCAAGAAGACACTAATGAATCTCTCAACTCTCATGGAAGCTCCCACATGGAACAAAGGGCCAGGAACTCAAAAAGGTCACAAATGGCCCAAATGGAGATTAGTAGTCCACAGGGTGTGGGTCCATGGACAGGTCTTCTATATTCAGCTTCATTCACTAGGGCTCAGGTATCATTGAGGAAGATGGGGCAGAAAAATTGTGAGAGCTAAGGAGGTAATTTTAATGCATGACCATATGGAAATGGAATCCTACACGTCCTGAGACTCTGCTCATATGCACCTAAAGTGATGGTGTCAGCATACGTGAGACCCATGCAAACTCAACCAGACAAAAATCCAGCATAGATCTTGGGAAATGAGCAGCAGAACCCAATCTTATCTGAAGAAATATTGGAAGCTGATTACTGTTGGATGAGGAAGAGCTGGTCTTATTAATGCAAGGGACTCTGGATAGGCTGACTAGAGCTCAGTGGATGAAATTGAATTCCATTTGGGGGGGCTGTGGGAGGGTGCCAATGGTGAAGGGGGTACTAAGGTGATTAAGATTTATTGAGATATTATGTATAAAATACACGATATTCAATAAATAAGAAAGTTAAATAAAACATCACAGTTTGGAAAGTTAAAGAAAAGAAAGGATTTTAATAACTAAACTGATAAAAATTCTCAAACTAAGAATAAATAGTTGTATTTTTGAAATTAAACTTAGAAGTCTGTATGTCTACTATAAGACTTGAATATTATTACTGACAAAACTGTATTCCCAAGTTTCAACAATAATGTGCAATTTATCACTGTTGCTGTAATGTAGGTTTGCCACTCACTCCCTTTCTAAATTGTCCAACCTATACGAAATTCCTCAATGAATTGATGTTAATTTTTAAAGAAAGAAAATGCTAATAACAATTTAAAGTAAGGCCTGGAGAGTTGGCTCAGTAGTTAAAAGCACTGGCTCTTCTTACAGGATACCCATGTTCAAATCCCAGCACCCACATGCCAGCTGACAACCGTCCCTAACTTCACTTCCAGTGGATCTGATGGCCTCTTCTGCCCTCTGAGGGCATTCTATGACAGCTGCACTTACACACATGCAGGCATAACACTCATACACATAAATTAAAAATAAAAAAATTAAAATAAAATAAAGATATGAAGAATCACAGTTCCTTTTCTAATTCACTCTGCCCCATTGAAATGAAGTTGTAATCTACAAATGATTTTTCATGGCACTTCATTCAGCAAGTCTTTATGTCTTTCAGCAAACCTTTAAATATGTGTGGAAGTCACTGATATAGTTACCTGAAGTCACATATGTCATGGGGCAGATTAAAGTTTTCCCACAAAACATTCTGCCAGATAGAATATAACTGCTTATTGTGAAGCACAGAATCAGGAAGGGAACAGGCTGGAGATAGGAACCGCTAATTGCTGCTTTCACAAGTTAAAAAAAAAATGGACTGCATGACCTTATAGATATCTCTTGAAAAATCAGCTTAAAATGCTGATTGCCTTATCATATGCAGCACATTAGTTTCAGACTGTGCTTCTATACTGTTTATATGAGTGTGTTGTGTCATTGACTTATAAGAACATGCTGGGGCCAATGAGATAGGGGTCAAAAGCACTTGCTCCTCTTGCAGAGGACCTGGGCTCAGTTTCCAGCATGCACATCAGGCAGCTCATAATGGCCAGGAGCTCCACTTCCACAGAATGCTGTTCTTCTTTTCCTCAGAAACTGTACATCTGGTTTTCTGCTTCTGGTTTCTTTCTCTGAAGCCTAATCTACCCTTTCCTCTCCAGGGAGAGATCTCTTTGGAATCATGGGTCAAGAAAGAATGCTGCTTGTTTCGGTAGTGTGTGTTGTGCTTATGACCCAAGTTCCACTAGATCCAGTGTGGACTCTTCTGACCAAGCCACACACATGGCTTTTCCATCCTTCCCTAGGAAAAAAAAGAGTCCCTGACATCAGACTCCATCATCTGCGGGTCGCTAACATGAAAGTGAGATACATTTATCGAAAAGAAGAAACTGAGCTTCAACAAGAATCACTCAGTGGTTTTAAGTCAAGCATCACTGAAGGCTGAAGACTGCCTTGGAACCCTCTCTGCATTGTCCATGCCAGTGTACTAAATGACTGACATCTGATTGCCTACTAGCCTTTTCTACCTTTACTACCCTTAAACCTTTCCAAATCTGAAGGATGAATTGGTTTCTTAGGAACTTAATCCAACCTTGTTTCATTAGGCTGAACATTTTGACGAAGGGAATATAATTTGGAGTGTTATAAAACAAGTTCTTTGATGAAAATTTGAGTGTTATTTTTCTGTAGAATTAATTGTGCCAGTAGGTTCCACTGTGCAGTTGGCTGGATCTAAATACTGGACTCTCTCCATGGCTTTTCCCTCAGCCCCTGCTTGTAGGCATATTTATCTCCTAGCTGCTGCATCTGGCATGGCATTCTGCAGCAGGGGGAATTCCTAGCTGCTCTCTGGAACTCACAGTCCAGAGATATTTATAATTGTATTATTTATATTGAAAGATAGTAAGGATATTTTTATGCCTTATGTTCTTTCTCATTAAATCAAACCCTGAAGTTAAATTTATCCTAAATCTCCTCTTTCTATTCTCTTATCATTGTTTTTGTTAGTATGTTTAATGATAAAATTTTCAGAGTAGTAACATTGCCAATGTTATAAATGCAAAGAAAGTCCTTGTTTCTTAGTGGAAAGAAAATGTTGAATTTATTTCTGTTTTTCCACAGATAGAAATATCTCATCTATTTCAATAAAAATCCTTCTGTTATCTTCAGAATTTCAAATTTAGAACTTAAATGTGCTGGACATTTAAAAGGATGAGATTAAGATCTAAGCCCACTTTATGTGCCTTTGTGCAAAAAAAGAATTTTATTTCCATTTAAATAACAGTTCCCCCAAATTTCAAGATAAATTGTTCTGCTGTCATACCTACATGGTGATCATAGGCAGCAGTTAAGTGCTGAGAGAGAGAAAAGATTGGTCTTTGGTGAAGGGTAATTGAAAATATAAAAGGGAACACAAGTCTGCACTTCTGGTTGCTTCTATTTAATTCATTTTATCTCTGAAAAAACACATAGTGACCAGCTTTGCCTGATTGTCATTAATTGATCATCAAATAACTCTTGCTGAATATATTTAATCAGGAAAATAGGCTACATCTGTGTTCTTTAACAACCATAATCAGATTTTCTCTTCACCTTTCTAAAGAACTCCTGGAAAGAGTGTGCGCTGGAAGTGATAGGCGTGGTGCAGAGAGGCTGAGTCCCAAAGAGAAGGCGTCTGCTCCAGGAGTGCAGGGGAGCAGGGTAATTGGCCCAGAACCACAGGTTTTTGGCTTCTGACATTGCCTCTATCACTCCTGGTTACCACAAACAATTTTCTTTCTACTGCTCACTGTAGCAAATTAAAATTTCGAACAGTGGGCAACAGGATCTCTTTCATCCTTGAGGCTTCTCTAAAGCAAGGAGGCAGTGCCTCTGTGGTGATGCAGGCCTCCCCTCTATTGTCCCCCAGTTGCAGGATGACACCCTGCTTCAAAATAAGGGCAAAGAAAGGAGCAGGAAGAGTGAGCGCTGGGCACATCAGAAGTTGGAGCTTCCTTTTCCCCTCTCCAGGCTGAATACCTGAACATTTGTGAAAGAACAGTGGTGTCCTGCTCCCTTGGCTGCTGGGGTGGGGAGGCTTCCTTTCTAGTAGTCATACTTGTCAGATGCCCCTTCAGTGCTGCCCTGTCCTGTGGGAAAACCACAGATGGATGACAGTGAAACAAAGAGGACCTGGCTTTCATTCTACATAAATCACTATGTTAATTGGGGATCAGGTGGTGTGGTCCCTGAGGTAAGTGAAAAGAAAGTAGTGTCCATCGAAGCTGTCAACATGGTGTATTGACCCTTCAGGTTTGACTCTGGGGAAATAGCAAGGAACCTATTTTAATATATATTAGAAAATCAAGCTTTTCTTGGGATAGTAACTTATAAAACCTGATGTCTTCAAATAGAAAAGTTAAAAATTAAACTTACTATATGGTGCACTCTGCCCTAACGTGTTCTTGTGCTCTTCCAGCTATATTGCACACGTAGTTTGGTCTCTAGAATGTCCCTTTCGCAGTTATTTTCTGATTCCAATTACAATGTGATGAACTTCTATACAGTTAGCTTTTGTTTTCTAAATTACAATAAATACCAAGCAAGCCTGTTCAAGTGTATCTTAATAAATTCATTTAACTCAGCATCATTTCTATATGGATTTGGGCTATTGTTTAAACAGATAGCTTAGATGTCCAAAAGCCAACTATGAATGCTTTGGTCTCACTGATTATTGTCTACACTGTCTGAGTTTGTTATGTAATTACTTAATATTCTGCTTCATTCTGACTGTTTAGACTTGGCCTTTGAGTACTTGGCATTTTGCTCACAGGAAGAAATTAATAAACACATCCCTTGGCTGATAAATGTAATAGCACATGACATTGTGAATCCTAATTAGGCAATCTCATATCTCTAGTACATTAGGGTCAAGAGCTCTCAAGTATCAGAATAGTGTGTTTATCTCATTAGTATATGAGGCTGTGGAATTGATTATTGCAATAATAACCTTTTTTTCAAAAAAATTAGGGTAATTAAATTTTGCAGGTTTTACTTATGTTGGGTAAATGTTATGTTCAAAAATGTAAGTTGATTTTAAAGTAATTTTTTAGGGCTTTGACTTTCTAAAACCCATGGTTCTTTAATAATAGGCAGTTTATGAGAAATGCCACAGTGTCACAGATATAGCACTGTAAAAGGAAGAAAGCCAAGGCTTGTGTTAAGTGGGCAATAAGCTTTGATATAAACAGTTCTTTACCTCTGAGTACTGTCTTGAAAATATCCTTCCTTTCTGACAGCACTTATATTGCCCTCCTTTCCTCTCTCCCTCCTTTCCCCCACCCCTCCACTTCCTTTTCTCTCTGACAGGCAGGCTCTCCTCTAGCACAGCTTGTTGCTTAAGCAGACCTTGAATTACTGCTCGCCCTTCCTCCATGTCTTGGGTGTTGGGATTACATACATATGCCACCACGCCTGACTTTTAAAATTTAAATCAATTTAATTTTATTATTTTTGAAGGTAGCATTTTTTCCCCAACTTAGTCTCCCATGTGCTAAGATTATGGGTGGGCACCCCCACCCTTACATCTTATGCCTTCTATTTATTAGACTGCATTTTATCCTCATATTTGGAAAGTTAGAGCAGCAAATTATCTGGCTGAAATTGGCTTTATATAGATTTAACCTGTAGTAGACAGATGCATCTATAGTAGAGATTATAGCCTTCATATTTCTTTCTTTGTTTA
This sequence comes from Rhizomys pruinosus, assembly GCA_009823505.1. Taxonomy (NCBI): domain Eukaryota; kingdom Metazoa; phylum Chordata; class Mammalia; order Rodentia; family Spalacidae; genus Rhizomys; species Rhizomys pruinosus. The sequence continues at coordinate 119,965 of VZQC01014180.1, read as the reverse complement.
TCACTTCTCAACAGGGGTGTACTAAACTTTTCCTATATTCAATTATTCATTCTAGATTCTCCTGTAATAAACAAAGGAACTACATTCATCCTGTGCGTAGAGTCAGGTGGTGAGCTTGACAGTTTGAGGGTGAAGTACATCTGTAACACAGGACTTAAAAGAACTTGAATTTTGAGAAACCAATTAAAATAAAATTTAATTATAATCCAAAGAACAAAGTGATTCCATGAGCCTATCTTACATAAATATAATTAAATAAACAAATAAATGAGATGGAACCTAGTAGAAGAGTGGTAAGTATTAAGTGTAAATATATCATCAGGAGGCAGGGCTTAGCTCCCCCCCCCCCCCAGGGGCTGCAGTACCTGCTCAGTGACTGGCTGTATTTCCGTCGCTGGGCTAACACACTGTGACCAAAGGCAACTTCCGGCTGGAAAAGTTTCATCTTGTACTGCAAGTCACAGTCCATTATTGAGGGAGGTTAGGGCAGGAACTCAAGGAAGGCAACTGATGTGAATCGTGAGACTACAGGAATATAGTCTGGACTCCTAACTGATCAACATGCTTGTGCATACAAGCTTCTCCAACTGGACTATGGGAACCTTGGGTTGTTCAAAATTTGGACATAGATACTTGCAAAACGCACCAATTACCTAACTGTATGACATACTGAATAACATCAATGTTATCTGCAAACAACTGTGTCATTATATTGTAGAATCCCTTAAAAATAAAAATAAAAAAAAATAAAAAAAAATAAAAAAAAATAAAAGGATAACATTCTAAGGGAGAAAAAAAAAAATGAAGGAAGTATTGCTGACAATTCCATGCAGATTCCCTTTTACCATGGAACTTTATTTATTTATTTATTATTTTTTGAGTAAGAGTGTACTGTCTGCTTGTATGTTGGCGCACCCGTGTCATGCAATGCCGCAGAGGTCAGAAGAGGGCACCAGATTCCCCTGGAACTGGAGTTAAAGACGGTTCTTAGCCTCCATGTGGGTGCTGGGAATGGAACCTGGCAGGAACTACAACAGGAGCCAGGGAGGAGTGCTGCTTGCAAACTGGCCCTGACTGGTTCACAGGCTCATGCTCCTCAGATCACCTGCCCAGGAAATGGTATCATTTACATGGCTGGGCCTTCTAGGTCAGTTAAGAAAATCAAAACTACCCCTTACTGATATACACACAGCAACCTGATGAAGACCACTACTTGATTGAGATCTCTTTTCAGGTGATTACGGACTGTATCCAATTGATAGTTAATGCTAACACAGGATGACATAGGAAAGATGATTGACAGAGGGAGAAGCAAATGACACCAGCTCAACTAATCAATCGAGGTTTGTATCCCTGGTGACAAATCAAGTGCCTAAAATGGGCCGCCAGGGATCTCACAGGAAGACCTCCCGCTAGCTCTCTGCGCTTTTCTTCCTCAAATTTCACTCTAATCCTGAGAAAGCTTAACCAAGGAAAAGAGCAAGTAAATCCTCTAGCTCTACTTGCTTTCAGCTGACAACACTTTTGTACATATCCTAGTGTGCACATTTCTGTATGAATCCTATTAGAAATGAATGTCTAAGAAGGCATGTGAGGAAAAAATATGATCACTTGATAAAAGAGTAAACTAGAAATGGAAGAATAGATTGTTACTGAACAAATAGGTATCATCCTTATATAAACTATAAAAAAGGACAATGTTGTGAAAACTTAGAATTCTATAACATATGCAAATAGCACTTGTGTCCTATAAATATTCAACTAATAAGAAATGGTTAGTGAACTGCTGAGTACTGTTCCGTAGAGTCAGGTTAGTCATTCCAACATGAAAATACAGATGAATGGATGCATAGGCAAGTAGATGTATATGTATGCATTTTTAAAAACAATGTTACACAATGTTATTATTCTGCAACTTGTTTTTAAATTTTTATCATCCACATTATTACTTGGTTCCTTCAACATTAGCAGATACAGCCCTATCTCATCCATTTTTAACAGTTGTATACTTCATAGTACAGATGTACCATGTGCTATTTAATTTTAATTCCAGTGGGGATGTTTTTGGTTCTCTCCACATTTTATTGTTATAATAATGCTATTTTAAACACTTTTGGTACATCGATCTTAGTCTTCATATTTCAGCAGAGTGAATAGCAAGAAACAGATTTAGCAGTCTAAACAGTAGGTGAATATTGAAATTTGATAGATGCTGACAAACACCTTTCATAATGAAGCATTCTGTGCATATATGTATAACATATATGCAGTTTATGACAGTGCTTACTGCTTAAAACGCTTGGCAGTAAATTGTACTTTATTCTTGACAGTCTTTCTAGTTATTCATGTTCCCTTCTTTGCACTGAGTACTCTCCAGTGGTACTAGGAACCTACTGCTCATGCTCACACCCACACAAACACAATATTCATTTCTTCAATTGTAGAATCTATGGCTGTTTTAACTAATAAACATGACAAAGAAGAAGTAATTTTTAAAGGCACAGTTACAGTTACTTAAGAGAGGGTCTGTTCATATGTCCAACTAAGTCCTTGAAGCACTTACATAGATTGGGCCTTCCTGTGGGTAAAAGGCTCTCTTATGGGGTTGATAAATTAAGCAGGGAACTACAGAGAGCCATTCATGGGCCGTGAGTTGCCTCTTGGATTTGAGCTATGGCTTCCAGTAGACATACAGTCAACAAAACAAAAACCATAAGGAAAGGAGTTTTGTCAGCAGCTTGAATGAGCATGGGCATACTTTCTTCATCAGTCAGGTCTGCAGAGGAGGCACAGCCAGGCTGACACCCTGAGAAGAGGACCCAGCTAAACTGCACTGTGTTTGGACTCATGACCTATCGAAAGAGGGAGATATGTTGCCATACCTCAGGACCCAAGTTCAATCCCTGGGACCCAGATCTACAAAATGGAAGGAGAGAACAGATTCCTACAAGCTTTCCTCTGACCGCTACACATGCAAATAAATAAATAAATAAATAAATAAATAATAAATAATAAATGTAAAAATATTTTGAAATTACTAGTGAGATGGACTTTGTCTTAAGTCATATGTTTTTTAAAACTAGAACAGTAATGTGTCTTTAATAAGTTGTTTCTCCACATTCATGACCTGTCATTTCTTTGGGATTATAATGTCTTGATATTTTAGGAGTTTTTACTCAATGATCAAAACTTTATTTGCTTTCTACCTATTGTTTTCTCTTACTTATTGAGAGATTTTAAAAACTTGATTCAGTTTAAAATTCATTAATATATTACAATGTATTATGGTTTACTTAATTCCTGTGGGTATAAATATATTTTTATGTGCTTTCAATACATTTATTCACTTATTTTACACTTTTATTCTGTTTATTTTTACAGATCAGATAAGGATGAAATGGTAATCCTTATTAGGAGGCATATTATTTATAAGAACTTAGACGTCATTCAGTATTAAGCCAAGGAATGCTCAAAAGAGTCTTTGAATATGAAATCTTCTGACCATATGGTAGTCCTAGGAGGACACAGTTGTGTGAAGTGAATTTCCCACATACTGCTAAGTAATGAAGTCAGATTTTGAATCCAAGACTTCTGATTCCAGAGTCTGTATCCTTAAACACTACACAGCCTTATTGTAATAGCTTATAGAAAAGGAAGTAGAGGACTGAACAGATCTCAAAAAATGTTAGCTTTATAATGGGAGGAAAAGAAAGACATAGAAATAGCTAGAGGATGAAGATCGATCTATAGAAGCTTGCTTTGTTCTATTTTATGTGTATGAATGTTTTACCTGTATATATGTAAGTGTACTGCAGGCATGCAATGCATGCAGAGGCCAGAAGATCCCATGGAACTGGAGTTATGGACAGTTGTGGGTACTGGAAACAAGCCAGGGTCCTCTACAAGGGCAGCCAATGTTCTTAACCACTTAACATCTCTTCAGCACCTCTTCTTTTGTTTCAGATAGAATTATATATCATTTTCAAGTCCTGATAAACATGGATAGGATACAGTCAAGAGGAATAAATAGATTATGAGAAAGAATGGATATAAACCGGAGAATGTTTAGGATCCATTGCACACATGGAGGGGTGACTTTAAGTGAAGAGCATGGAGACTTCATCTATCAGATGTAGGAAAGAAGCTCAGTATGTGGGACAAGATGCAAGTTGTTTAGAGATCACAGCTAGAGAGCTTGTAAATTGTTTTCTGATTGAAACTCTTTATTTTATTTTATTTTATTTTATTTTATTTTATTTATTTCTGTATGTGTTTGAATGTACTGTCTGCATGTAGGTTTGTGCACCCGTGTCATGCAATACCGCGGAGGTCAGAGGAGGGTCTCGGATTCCCCTGGAACTGGAGTTCTCCTGGAATTGGAGTTACAGATGGTTCTCAGCCACCACGTGGGTGCTGCGGTTCGAACCTGGGTCCTCTGCAAGAGCAGTCAGTGCTCTTAACCACTAGGCTATCTCTCCAGTCCTGAAACTCTTTGTTTATTGCAACTAGAAACAGAACAGTGGGGATTAGCAGAGGAAAAAGTAGCCTTGGAGTTTTGTGGAGAATATAGATTATATGACAGTCATTTCGGAAGGTGAGGCAGTTAGCTAACTAGGAAAACACAATAGTATTGTCAAACAGCCCTTTAGTTCACTAGGAGTTACTTACCAAGACATTGAAGTGAAGCTAGTTAACTGTTTTGATTCTTTCCATCCCTTTCCAGCCATGCCAGGGCAGTTGTAAGTGGTCAAAATGTGGGGCTTCACATTTTGCCTGGTGAGAATAATGCACAGTATGGTGACTTTTATGTTTGAATTATATCTACCATACCTTCCCCAAATCCTGAAAATGGGTGTTTCCATGATGTACTTCAAATATCAGAGACCCAAAACTAGGGTTTTATGAAGTAAGTCCTGGTCATTTCTACAGTGGGCCTGGCCATGCAGAAAGCATGTACAGGAAAGCAAAGAACAGGGACACATGGCAGGGTGTAAATTTAAATACAAAATGGTGCTTTATTCCAATGCTACAGATCATTATATAGGCAGTGTGACCACCTCCCATGGACTAAACTCAGACCTTTGTATCATTACATCCCAATTCATGGGTATAGCCAGAGAGGCAAGTGAGGTGTAGCTGAGGAGTCTTGCTTGACTCAGGAGACCATTTTTTTTTTCAGTGATTTGTGCAGTGCTTTCTGGTACCATGAAAACTAACTGTCCATTTGCAGGGCAAAGTCACAATACAATTTTTCCTTTTCATGCCAACACATGTCTTCTTTGGCAGTAGGGTCTTTTTTTTTAAATATGATTTTTTTAAAGGCTGATCATTCTTTTTCTTTTTTAATTTTATTTATTTATTTTGTGTGTGTATGAATGTACTGTCTGCATGTAGGTTTGTGCACCCATGTCATGCAATGCCACAGAGGTGTCAGATTCTCCTGGAACTGGAGTTCTCCTGGAATTGGAGTTATAGACAGTTCTCAGCTGCCATGTGGGTGCTGTGGATCGAACCCAGGTCCTCTGCAAGAGCAGTTGGTGCTGTTAACTGCTAGGCCATCTCTCCAGCCCCTGGCAGTAGGGTCTTACCACCTCTTTGCTGCACCTACCACAACATTGCAAGCAAATAGCTTTTGTTTTGGGGGGCTTTTAAGGCCCCCCAACCACAGCTCCTTGTTAAAATAGATCAGAACAGGTACCACAAGCTTTAATTTACCCATATGTCTCACCTGACTATAAAGCAAAATCTCAAGATAGGGCAAATACTCAAGGGACAGGCACAAATGTCCATGTCACCATACTGTACTTTCTGGAAGTATAGACAAGTCAACTCCCCTACTGGTATCAAAGTTCTCCTTCACTAATATGTTCTATTTAACCATTAAGTTTTTAAATATTTTGTAGTTATACAAAGCACAAATGAAGGACATTAATTTAGCTAATTCTTTAGCACCTGTAGTCATCCTCTTAAATCCATCTGGTATCCAGGGGTTCTTACCCATGACCTTCCTATATCTTTTCAGCCTTGGTAGACTCATTAGGCCTGACTCAAGCTGCCTAGCCCTATACAGGGCAAGGAAGGACGTGTCTCCCTTTACCTCTGCTGTATTTGCTGATTAGCTAAGTCAGGCAAGCCTTGGGCTTGACTTCTGACTGTGGTTAAAACATGTTTTCTTTTTACTAACATCATCTGGCTGCTGGGGGAGGCCACAGCCAAGCAAGCTGCTCCCATCCCCAGCAAGACTTCTCTCAGCAAAGAAAGGTACTCTGTTTAACTTGGGTAGTTTATACCCTCTCCTTGAACAGTTTTTTTGTACACTTCTTGTGAACTGTTCTTCAGGCTCTAAAGCCCTTTGGAGGCTCTTTAACACAGAACCTGGTTTTGGTATTCTTTTTAATTAATGTTTTTTTGGGGGGGATAAAGAATATCCTTCAAACAAACATCATGCCTGTTAGTCAAAGGAAGCAGTCAAGCAGGTCTCATAAGGAGTCAATGCCATAATAATTGACTCAACCCAGTGAGATGCCAGCAGGAACACCTATGTGCCACTGTGTGTGTTGGTTCCCTATGATGTGGTCTTTTTTTCAGATTTCTCCCACTCCCTTTTGATGTTTAGATGGGCCAATCTTTCTGCTGGTAGATCCTGGTCCATCTCTATAGTCCAAGAACAAATACTTTTCACAGGCACCAAAGTTTATTGTGAGTCTGTCTGTGGGAACATAAAGCAAATCATTTTCCCATAGCTAGTAGAGGATTGGGGTTGACATTTTCCATTTTAAAACTGAAAAAATTACAAAAGGTTTAGAGTAGAGAATGCTCTGTATACTGCATCCCAGAGGGAGTCATACTCCCTCCCCCTTTTTGTTTTAGCACCATGAAGAGAAGTGTCCTTATTTTTTTAGACTTTTATATTTTGGTCTATAATCTTTAAAAGAGAGTTGTACTGCATACTCATAGACAGGAACCAAGATGTAAAAGGTCCACTAAATCCATTTAAACTGTCCCTTATTGGACTGTATACTGTCGGTTCAAGGAGGCAAAACCCTGTCTTTCTTGAGCCAAATTACATTGTAGGCAAAAAGAAATGTCACAGGTAATATAGAAAAATATAGAGAATACTTATATACATTAACCCCAAAAGTTGCTGTTGGAAATCTAGTACAAGTTAGGAGTAGAACAAATATTTACAACAATTTGTATCTTCAAATAATGTGTATTACCATTTTTACATTAAGAATATTTAACCAATTTTATTTAATATTTACTAAATATTTAATTTTTACTAAAGCTTTAAATACTATGTAATATGTAAATAACCCTTAACCAGACATAAATTTTATTTTTGAAACTATATGATAGAACTATGACCTCAGATAAAGCTTATTTATATATTTTCATTTTTTACCTATTACAACAAACCCTTCTAAACCTTTTTTACATGTATCGATTGTCTTATATCTCTATATAAATATTTTCTAAAGTGCCTTTATGCATGAACATGAAACAGTTATTGTAAAGTACAAGTTGTTAGCTTTCAACCAGCCAGTTGGGGGAGCTAGCCCCATGGCACAAAGTAGAAATTAAGAAGGAGAGAAAAAGATTAATATCAGCTGGGTGTGGTGGCACATGCCTTTAATTGGGAGGCAGAGGAAGGTGGATCTCTGTGAGTTCCAGGCCAGCCTGGTCTACCTAGTGAGTTCTAGGCCAGCTGGGACTACAGGGAGAACCTGTCTCAAAAAGACCCCCCCCAAAAAAAGATTAATAGCAAAGAGCCAGAGATAGGATTTTGGGGTTCACATACCCAAATTTCTCCAGGATTTCTTCAAGCCCCATGTTGGATGCCAGTTGCAGTAATTCATGGAAATTTCTATGGTGGGCCTGGCCATGTAGAAAGCACGTGCAGGAAAGCAAAGCATGCACATAGAAGGGTGTAAATACAGATACAATATGGCACTTTGTTCAAATGCTACAGATCATTATATAGGCAGTGTGACATCACTTCCTAGGGACCAATCCCAGAACTTTGTATCATTACATCCCAATCTGTGGCTGTACCCAGAGAGGTCCTGTGATTCTCACTTGTGCCTGTGGGGGCACTGGGTGGAGAGGTTAGCCCATGCATACCTAAGATCAAATGAGATATGCCTACGGTTTTATCATTAGTAGTGTTTAAAATAGTAGTGGGTATCTTTTAACTAAGATCAAACTTATTATTTCTTTATGATTATTTCAAAAATTATTTTGTGACTCAGAAATGTTTACTTTATTGCCTGATACAATTACTTATATACAACAAACATGTTCCATATTTTGTAAATACATTTCACAACAGATTTTGTACTTGGGTGCAACCTTATGAAACTACAGAGTGCATATATAACTATATAGACTACAGAGTGCAGTCTATATCACATGATTATGAAGCTAAAATAGTCAACTAGTAATGCCACAGTCCTATAACAGTACATTGCTTATCCATTGGGCTATTGCTGATGGAAATTCACTGCATTGCTAGTTCAATAAAAGAATACCAAACAGAATAATGTATAAGATATACTAGTTAAGGAGTTAGATGTGCACTACACAGCACAATACCAGCGTGAGCCCAGTGCATGGGGTGAGTGGACTTCATCTGTGTCCTGTAGAAAAACAACCTGCAAAAGTCCAGGTAAGGCCTGCCGGCCTGGGTGCTTTGGGTACCCCTGTACCCCATGGAGGCCTGGTATCGCCTGGGATCTTCCAACCTTCCGGTCCCAGTTTGCAATGTGGGTGGAGTTAGATGCACACCACACAGTACAACACCAGTGTGCGCCCAGCATTTGGCTTGGTGTGAGTTGGCGTGCAGGAACGGTGGTGCAGAGAGGATCTAGCAGGTGCAGTATTAGTGATTATAGTCTGTGCAGCCAACTTCGAGGCACCAGAACCCAAAGAAACAAATAAACAAATCCACATGCCAAAAACACACACAAATAAACAACGTGGGAAAAGCTCATAATAAATACACACTGAACTCTACCAACCCTACAGAAGACTCCTACAACAAGATCTACCTGCAAGGAAACCAGGACATGGACTTTAGAAAAATGATTGTGGACATATTCAAAGAAATTAGAAAACTAAGGGAAGAGAATGAAAAACTCAAGAAGTACCAAGAGGGTGATAATGACAATCACTGGAAAGAACTAAAGGGAGAAAATGACGACAATCTCTGGAAGGAAGTGGAAATGCTGAAAAGATCCCAGGCCAAAATGAAAAAAGAAAATGACCAACGAATCAAGGAGCTACAAGATGAGAATGACAGGCTCCAGAAGGAAGTGGAAACACTAAAGAAATCACACGATGAAAGGAAAAAGGAAATTGAACATTCATCCAATCAACAGTAAAGGATGAGAAAAAGCCTCAGAAGCAGAATGGAAGAAGAAGAAAAAAGAATATCAGACCTGCAGGATAACATGGACCAACTAGAATGCTTAAGTAAAGATTATGAAAAATTAAAAAAAAAAAACCACAAAGTGGAACAACCAGGAACTGTGGGGCACTATGAAAAGACCAAACTTCCACATTATAGGGATAGAGGAAGGAAAAGAATTCCAAGATAACACTATTGACCAGATCTTCAACAGGATAATAGAAGAAAAATTCCCCAAACTGAAAAAAGAACATAGAACACCAAACAAACAGGACCAGAAAAGAAATTCCCCACACCATGTAATTGTTAAAACACTAGATGCTCAAAACAAAGAAAAAATACTGAAAGCCACAAGAGAGAAACAACAAGTCACATATAAGGGGAAAACCCATCAGAATCACAGCTGTCTTCTCAGTGCAAACTATGAAAGCTAGAAGAATGTGGACCAAAGTATTCCCAGTACTTAACGACTTTAGATTCCAACCCAGACTAATATGCCCAGCAAAAATATCAATTATAGTTGAAGGAGAAAGAAGAATCTTTCAAGACATGAATAAGATGAAAGAAGTGAAAGAATACATGTCTAAGAAACCAACACTTCAGAAAATCCTCGAAGCAATCCAAAGAACAGAGGAAAGAAGCATCTATCCTTAAGGAATTAAAGAGAGAATGCAACAAAATCATAACAGAGTAAATATAAACACAGACCAAGAATGCAAACAAAAAATAAGGTAAAAGGAAGCAATACACATCTCTCAATAATAACCTTAAATACTAATGGTCTAAATTCCCCAATCACAAGGCATAGACTGGGAGAATGGATTAGGAAACTGAACCCTTCTATATTTTGTCTACAAGAAACCCATCTCACCCTCAAGGACAAACACCACCTTAGAGTGAAAGGATGGAAAAAATATTCCAAGAAATGGTACCAAGAAACAAGCTGGAGTGGCTATTCTAGTATCAGACAAAATAGATCTCAAAGTAAAATTAGTCAGAAGAGACAAAGAGGGCCATTACATCCTTGTCAAAGGAACAATGAACCATGAAGACTTCACAGTCCTAAATGTCTGTGCACCAAACTCTGTTGCACCTAACTTTATAAACACAACTCTGCAGAACCTCAAGACACAGATTATTCCTAACACACTAATAGTGGGGGACTTCAACCTCTCACTGAGCCCCTTGGATAGATCAACAGGATAAAAATTAAACAGAGAGACATCAGAACTGAACAGCACAATACACCAAATGGACCTCATAGACATCTGCAGAATATTCCACCCAAACACCTGAGAATATACTTTCTATTCAGCACATCACAGAACATTCTCCAAAATTGACCACATACTAGGGTGCAAAAGGCACCTCAACAAATACAAAAGGATAGAAATTATTCCATGCATTCTATGAGACCACAGTGCAATAAAGCTCAATATGAGCACCAGAATAAGTCCAACTAGCTACAAGAACACATGGAGACTAAACAACACAATCCTGAATAATGAATGGGTCAGGGAAGAAATAAAGAGTGAAATAAAAGTATTCATGGAACTGAATGGAAAAGACACTATAACACAACAAAACCTGTGGGATACATTAAAGTCAGTCCTAAGAGGGAAATTTATAGTCTTAAGTGCCCACATTAAAAAAAAAAAAAAAGAAAGGGAACAAATAAATTACCTAATACTGCAGCTAAAATCACTTGAAAGACAACAACAAATGAACCCTAAACCCAACATACAGGAAGAAATAACAAAAACCAGAGCAGAAATCATTGAAATAGAACAAAGACAATACACAAAATCAATGAATCCAAAAGCTGGTTCTTTGAAAAAATAAACAAAATAGACAGACCTCTAACCCAGTTAACCCAGAAAAGAGAAAGCAACTCCAAATCAATTGTATTAGTGATGAAAGGGGGGAAATATCACAACAAATAAAAGATCCAATACTTTGAAAAGCTATACTCCACTAAATTTGAAAACCGAAGAGAAATGGATGAATATCTGAAATCCTGGGAACCAACAAAGCTTAAGCAAGAAGAGAGTGACAGTTTAAACAGACTCATAATATTTGAGGAAATTGAAGATGTAACTAAGAACCTTCCAACTAAAAAAAACCCCAGTCCAGTTGGTTTCACCACAGAATTCTATAAAACATTTAAAAATGTCCTACAGTCATTGCTACTCAAACTGTTTAGAAGGATACAAACAGAGGGAATTCTCCCAAACTCCTTCTATGAAGCTAGCACCACTCTAAAACCAAAACTAGGTGAAGATGCAAGCAAAAAAGAAAGATATAAGCCCATCTCACTAATGAATATGGATGCAAAATTCTCAACAAAATACTTGCAAATCACATACATACCCACATTAAGATCAAACATCATGATCAAGTTGGATTCATACAAGAGATGCAAGAATGGTTCAACATAGGTAAATCAATAAATATAAAACACATAAATGGACGGAAAGACAAAAACCACACAATCATCTTGATGCAGAAAAAGCCTTTGACAAGATCCAGCATCCCTTCATTTTTTCCAAGAAGGAATAGGACTAAAAGGAAAATTCCTCAACATGATTTAAAGCCATATATAGCAAACCCACTGCCAACATCATCCTAAATGGAGAAAAATTGGAACCATTTCCCTTAAATGTGGGAACCCAGAAAGGCTGCCCCTTATCACCACTCCTCTTCAACATAGTACTTGAAATGCTTGCTTGGACAATAAGACAAGAGACAGAAATTAAAGGTATACTAATCAGAAAAGAAGAAGTTAAGCTCTCCCTTTTTGAAGGTGATATGATAGTTTACTTAAGGGATGCTAAATACTCCACCAGAAAACTTCTAGTAAAGATTAAGAGTTTTAGTAAAGTGTGAGGCAACAAAATTAACCTAGAAAAATCAGTAGCCTTTCTTTTACACCAACAATAAAGAGGTGGAGAAGGAATATAAGAAGACCTTCTCACTCACAATAACCTCAAAAATAATAAGATACCTGGGAACAATGCTAACCAAAGATACCAATGACCTCTAAAACAAAAATTTTAAAACCCCTGTAGAAGGAGATTGAAAATGACATCAAAAGATGGAAAGACCTCCCATGCTCATGGATTGGGAAAATTAATATAGTAAAAATGTCCATTTTACCAAAATTGATACACAGATTCAATGCAATCCCAATCAAAATCCCTATGAGCTTCTTCATAGACTTGGAAAAAAATCATTAAAATCATATGGAAAAACAAAAGACCCTGAATAGCTAATGCAACCCTGAGTGCCAAATGCAATACAGGAGTTGTTGCCCTACAAGAGTTCAGCCTGGTACTGGCACAAAAACAGACCCATTGACCAATGGAGCAAAATTGAAGATCCAAACTTGAGCTCATACAATTTCAGCCACCTCATATTTAACAAAGGGGCAAAAACCCCTCAATGATGGAAGGATAGCATATTCAGCAAATATGGCAAAACTGGATCATCATCTGTAGAAGAATAAAATTAAACCCCTACCCCTCATCCTGTACAAAAATCAACTCCAAGTGGATCAAAGATCTCAACATGAAGCCTGAAACCCTGAAGGTGATAAAAGAATAAGTTGGCAACAACCTACAAGACATAGGCATAGGAAAAAACTTTCTAAATCAGACAGCAGTTGCACAGGAAATAAGGTCAATAGCTGACAAAAGGGACCTCATAAAACTCAAAAGCTTATGTACAGAGAAAGAAACAATCAATGAAGTGAAGAGAAAACCCACAGAGTGGGAGGAAATCCTTACCATCAGATACATCTGACAGGGCATTAATGTCACATATATATAAACTACTCAAAAAACAAAGAAGAAGAAAAATGACCTAGTCAAAAGATGGAGTAAAGAGCTGAACAGAGACTTCATCAGTGAGGAATTAAAGATGGCTGAGAAACATCTTTAAAAGTGTTCAACATCATTAATAATTAAGGAAATGCAAATTAAGACCACTTTCAGATATCATCTCACTCCAATAGGGCTAGCTAAGATCAAGGAAACAAAAGACAACAGATCCTGGAGAGGTTGTGGGGATAGGGGAACACTCATTCACTTTTGGTGGGAATGTAAACTTGTACAACCACTGTGGATACCAGTGTGGAGAACCCTTAAAAGACTCGAATGAGCCTACCACCTGACCAAGTCATACCACTCCTGGGTGTATACCCCAAAGACTCATCCTACTGCAATGATACATGCACATACATGTTTATTGCAGCTCTTTTCACCATAGCAAAGAGCTGGAGCCAACTCAAATGGCCCTCAGCAGATGAGTGGATGACAAAAATGTGGTACATCTCCACAATTGAGTAGTAGTCAGCAGTAAAGAAAGATGGCATTATGAACTTTGCAGGTAAATTGATGGAGCTTGAAGTCATTATGCTGAGTGAAGTAACACAGTCCCAGAATGACAAACAGAGAATAGTTTCCCTCATTTGTGGATGCTAGCACCAAATCCCCCAGATGAAAGGCAAGTTGAATAAAATTATTGTTATATTTCTGTTTATCTGAAAGCAACTATGTTGTTATAATATGAATCTCTCAACAGGCTCTAGGATCTACCCACCAATTACTTTTAGACTCTGTAATTACTATATATGGGTGGAGAGTATGTATCCATATTTTAGAGTAACATAAATTTAATGGAGGAAAACGCAAATTCCTAAGCATAAGAAAAAGATTGAGACAAATATGCAGGACAGTTATGGCAGAATGCATGATCTGGGGTGTGCTGGGGTGGGGTGGGGGAAGGGAAAGGGGAATAAGCCTGAACTGAATTGAAAAATGATGTCTGAAATACACAAAACATCAATAAAAAATGAAAAAGATATACTAGTTAATAATAAATAACTATGTTATGCTTATGTATTTATTAGAGTTTTGTAGTTATTTTAGATTGTATACTTATTAAAAATTCACTGATAGAACAGTCTACTACATTATACTATACTGGAAGCAGGCTCACACATCTTGTGTTTTGCAGGTTCTTGACTGAGTCACATTCTCTTGTGCTTTTCACACTCTAGGGAGCCATAGGTTAGCATTATAATACCAAGAGGCCATTGTATTATGTGGCACTTTTCACACATAGCATATAACCCAGGTACATAGTAGGCTACCATGCAAATGTTTGTAAATATATTCCATGTTGTTCTCATAGCAATTAATTGTATATTGATGTATTTCTCAGTGCAGATATCCATAGTTACATGATGCATAATTGTCTTCAAAATATCACTAAATCTTTGATTCTTCTGGCTAGGTAATGGGGCAGTTATTCAAATGCTAGGTGTTATTTTTTATCCTTTTTGCATATTAATTATAGGAATAACATTTATTGTGACACACTGAGGAAAAAAATGAGCATATACTGACAGTTCAATGTGAAAATCTCATCCAAATTCTTAGCTATTTAAAAATCCTGTTTACTTATATTTATAATGATACATGGGACCATTAATAATAACTGCTATTAAATTTTTTATTAACCTTGGGTTTTCAGGGATTAGTGAGTAAACACTGAAATGCTTTCTATTATATAAGTTCATAGTGTCAAATATAAGCAGAAACTTTCAGCTATGGTAAAATTTTAAATCAATGGAAAATTATTAGTGATTATTACAATAAAAATATATTTCCTATGGTACAGAGTCCTGAGAAGAAGCTTCAGAAATAGTATAGATTTAAAGCCACCTTTAGGGTGGATATGGTATTTGTGTGTGGGAATGCATGTGAATGCAGTGAGTATATGTGTTTGTTTATGTGAGTGACAGTGTATGTGAATGTATGTGAGAAAGAGTGGGTGTGTTTTTGTATGAGTGCATGTGAGAGAGTGTGTATATGTAGAGAGTGAGTGTGTCTTTGTGTATAAATGTGAAAGAGTGCATGCATGAGAGAAGACTGTACTGTGTGTTTGTGTGTGCGAATGTGTTCTGCATGCTTCGAGTATAAATGTGGATGCCATCAGCATAGTGGAGCAGGAATGCATCATTTTGCAGTATGCAAAATGCTACATCTTTCTGTGTTATCAGCTTTATCTCACATCCTTGCCTAGGATTCTGAAGACAAAGACTGTAATTCCAGTCAGTTCAACTTACCTTCTAACTAAGCACATCAGTCTGGTGTGGCTTCACACCTATTTGAACCTTCTCTAGAATGGTGAATAGAGGGTTCAGTAGAATTTCAAGCACTCTTCCTGCCTAGAAAGTTCTCTAAGACTGAGCAACAATTTGATTTGCAGCCATTTCCACCCAATGGTTGAACTCCATGAAACAACCCTAATGACTTTCACATAACAAAACTTTAGAAAATTGATGGGATCCATCACGTCCTCCATTTCATTCTAGAGCTTTTCTTCTCAAGGTTAAACACCTGCAATTTCTTTAATGTACCTCATTTGGTATTCAGCATCCTGATAATCCTCTTTTGAATGAATGTAATACCATTTGTCAATGACCCTTACAGAATGTATTTCTGAGCAAGAACATGGTGATCTACAAGTGGCCTGGCCAGCCCAGGTTAGAGAAGGGCTATTAAGACTCATGTTCTGGGCATTATGTTTCCATTAATGAAATTGAAGGCTGCATTAGCTATTTTTAAGCAGTTAGTAAAAGGGATGAAAATGATGGCTACAGCATGAAGCACAGCTTCACAACTTTCAAAGAAAGAAGGATGCAATTGAGAAGTTAGTGAAAGTAATAGAGGTGCATTTTAATATCATGAAAGATTGTCATTCTCTTTTCAAAGGATACTGGCTGTGATTACATAGGCAGCTGTGTATACAGTTAAAATCTGAGAGGACTTCATTGATTTTGAATGATTGTATCACAGTTGAGAGAAATTTCTTTTTTCTTCTGTAATGTGGTTATCAGATATATTTTATAATTTTATAAAATATTTTAAACCTTTGCACATTATTACTCAACACTGATATATAGTATTTACATCTTACATTTCAATATTTGGTTTACTTACATAAAAAAATCTTAATTATTTTAGTTTTATTCTTATGCACATAGCTATTTAGTTTTACCAGCACCATTAACTGAGGATGCTGCCTTTTCTCCAATGTCTAGTTTTAGCTCCTTTGTCAAATAATACATATACATGTCTATGTAAGTATATTTTTGATATAGAAAGTTAGCTTTAGAAAGCTGTTAGGGGTTATATATTTTTTTCATTCTCATTTTTGCAAAGAAAATAATCTCATTTGCAAATTGCTTGCTTCATTTCACCCAGTTAGATCTTTTCTGTTACTAAGGAAGCCTTTGTGATACGTATTTGCAGGCTTTCTTTAATTCCAGGCTATTCAAACAGGGGAAAAAAAAAAACAAGTATTTTACTTTCAAAATTTTAGTCTGGAAACAGTGGATACTTACAGGGGAACTTCCAGATTTTCACATTGTCCATTTCAAGTGGCTCTTCTCTTCCACATCCTTGCCCTCACTGGTGAACATACTCTAAAGCTAATGGGGTTTAAACTACAGAAAACTATTTCCATGTTTCTGGAAGGAAATTTTGGTAGAGAATATGCCATCCAGGGTTGCATTTTCTCTTGTTTGAGGGACATGGAGTTACATGAGCCAAAAGGACTAGAAATTCATATTTTATCTTCCTCTCCTGCCTTCCTCACCTGGGAGGTTTTGAGTTTATTCCTACTTTGGCTTAATTCTGGGTTATAGGAATATGATTTGGGTCTTAATCATAATAAGTTCCATCTTAACAGTCAGCCCAGTTTAGCCATCCTTGCTTCCTCTCTATGCTGGGGATATATCACTCCTACATTATTTTTGTAGGTATCTTCTTCTAAGACATCTTTGCCTAGATTCTCAGCCTGAGTGGTTTTAAAACTAGGATAGTCAGAGATAGATAATAACTGGCTGTTGACTCTTGCTTCACTTGTACTGTTTGTCAACTCCCAGAGTAACTTTACTTATCACCTCTCCTGCGTATTATACTTGAACCTCCTACTATACACTTCAGGATTATGTCACCTGATCCTAGTTTTATTCCAGCATAGGTTAGTCCTAGTGCCCATCTGAATAAGAACTTGATCATTCTTGCTATCTTCTTTGGTCACCATGAGGAAATCACGAAAGCCTCATATCAAAGAAATTATCAATTTAGACAAAATTTCAACATGAGAAGAAATCATGACAAAGATGAAGGTCAAGCATTTATTGAAGGCTTAAGCAGAACATGAGACAGTGCCAGACAGGAGTAACATTCCTTTGAGTTGTTGGCTAGGGTGGTCCAAGAGACTCCCAAACTTACACAAACTATTGCCACAGCCCTTGATTGCCTTCTAAAACTTGAAGGCAGGACCCTATTGTTGAAGACAGGTATACTTTGGAGACCAGATTTGGAGCAACGAAGCTGGAACTGACATGGAAGTTACTTCTCATGAAGGCTAACTCTTGTAGCTTTGTAGACCACTATGCAAGAGGCTAAGGGAGAACATATATCAGTGGTCCAACACCAGCTTTAAGACCAAATGTCCTCTCTTAATTCTTTGATTTGAATAAAAAAAAGACCAACTGTCCACATCAATGGACATAGAGCACAGCAAACAGTATTAGTGGCACTTTTGCCCTGTAGTCAATAAACGGCCAACTAATTGGACTTAAAGCCCACTCAATGGGAGCAAACTTATTTGTGGTACTGTAAACATAGCCAAAGACACATGGCTGGAGAGGTCATAGAACTTAGAGAAATTCTCAAAGATATCATATCCCTAGGCTAATGTAACCTTTTATTAAGTGCAAAATATGTATCCTTATATTACAAACAAATATCCCATGCACCAGTTATCAAAGAAGCTTCTTTTTTTAAACAAGTTTTATTGAATATGTTTTTAAATCAAATAATAACATTAAAACTATATACACATAGTTGTCATTTATGCTAATTATGACTTCAAAAATTTCCTTAAACATTATATTATCAAATATCAGACTATTATGTTTTTTAAAAATTTTTATTTATTTATTTAATTTTATTTATTTTTGTACGTGTATGAATGTACTGTCTGCATGTAGGTTTGTACACCCGTGTCGTGCAGTGCTGCAGAGGTCAGAAGAGGGTCTCAGATTGCCCTGGAAGTGGAGTTCTCCTGGAATTGGAGTTACAGACAGTGCTTAGCTGCCATGTGGGTGCTGGGGATCGAACCCGGGTCCTCTGCAAGAGTAGTAGGTGCTCTTAACCACTAGGCTATCTCTCCAGCCCCCAGACTATTATGTTTTAAAGAATTACAGAGGTAAATTCTGAGGTTTCTGGTCACAATCAATCAATCAATCAATCAATCAATCACTATGTAACTTTGTTACCATTTTCTTTCTTTTTGGTGAAGACATTAAAAATCAACCCTCTTAGAAATATTTAAGTATATATTACCAAATTGTTCATTATGGCTACCATGTTGTACATTAGATTTTCAAGGTTTACTCATTTTGTGTAATTAAAATTTTGTAACTTTTATTAATAATTTCTTATTTCCTGCTTCTACTGTATAAAGCCATCCCGTATAGCCTTCCTTTTTGTATGCTTTGTTAGATAAACATCATATCCTTATTCAGTACATTGTTACTTCATTAGCATCAAATTCACAGCTAAGAGCTTGTACTTTATGCTTTGCTCACAACTTATAAAATATAAACAATGTTTTCTACTTGAAGCAAGTCACAGGCTTCTTGCACTCCAGTACTCTAAGCAACACTTCAGTTCTGTGCTTTGGGAGCATCTCTTTCAGCCTTTGATGTTCATGATTTTACTCCTAGCTTTTTTATACTCTACATGTAGTAAATTTGCCAAATATGAAATTAAACTATTGGTTAATTGCAAAACATATTTAGGGATTCACAGTTTAACCATAAGCTTGTATCAAAGAAGTTTCTTTTATACCAGATGATGACTATTACCAAGTACCACGACTTCACATACAAACATTGTCTGTGAATTGCCCAAGCCAAAGCTGCACATCTACTGCAATTATGTCAGCTTACAAAAGACCCGTGCAAACTGAAGCAGAAAAATAACGCAACATGGAACTGTGGAAATGGGCAGTTGAAAAAATATTGGTAGCTGATTACTGTTGGGTGAGAAATAACTGGTATTCTTAAAGTGAGGTACTCTGGATAGACTTACTAGAACTCAGTGGATGAACTTGCTTTGAAGGAAGGCTGGGGACACTAATTTGACACAATAGGCCTTAACACAAATGACAGAATGAATGAATTCTGGGGGGATGGGGCTGTTCCCAGTGGGGAAGGGGGTGCAAAGGTGATCAAGACTGATTGAGAGATTATGTATGAAATACACAAAAATTCAATTAAAAACTCAATAAAAATGACACACATATAATATATACACAATATAATGAGATTAGAAAGGTATTTTACAATGTGGTTTCAAGCGCCCTACCAGACACCATAGACTTACAAATGAAAAGTCCAATTCCGGGAATAGACTCCATCTTTTGGAGTTGTTGTCTAGGAGTTGGGGGTTAAATGCCCTCAGGGAACTCTGTCTATTACATTGGTCTTGGTTACTGAACAGAACTTGATTGTAAGACACTATTGCAGAAGAAACTACATATGTGAGTCATGTAACAAACAGCTAACTGTCTTTCATGGTGCTGGAAGTTGCTATTCAGACTACCAAATGAGGAAGTTAATCATCAACATTTCTCAGCTGTAAACCCTGCAAGCTACAATAATGGCTGGCATGGGAAGATATTCCTACTAGTGGCACAAATATTGTGGGACTAACCAACCACATTCTGGTTAGATTTAAGGGCCACTTCAAAAGAGCCCATACTTGACACTCTTATCCGGGCTAATAACTTGTCACTAGACAGGTCACAGACCATATGGAAGAACATGATACAATTATAGTGCTAGAAGAACACATGCAGTTACTAGTGATGAATTACTGTTGTGCCCATAGATATCTCAACTCTCACCAGAGAAGTTTCTTTGTTTTAAAAAATTTTTATTGAAGTTTTGCTTATTTTCAATACATCTTAATCATATTTAGACATTCTCCACCTATCTTCACCGCTCCCCATAATTCCCCCAACAGATTTCATGCACTCTGTCATATATGTTAAGGCCTATTGAGTCAAGTGTGTGTCCCAAAATGCTACTTAGTATAAGTCCATCTACTGAAGTCTGTTCAGCCTATCTAAGCATCACTCCCTTGAAAAAGATCAACTCTCCCTTACTCAGCAGTGATCAGATGTTAATAGTTCCTCAGCTAAAGTTGGAATTTTTAGACATTTCCCAACTTCTAGGTGGGGTTTTGTTGGGTTTGAGTTTGCATGGTCTTGTGAATGCTGTCATCATTGCTGTAAATTCATATGAGCAACTTCATAGTCATGGGATAAATTGTTTTCTTATTGTCAACCAGCACCTCTGGAACTCACAGTCTCCCCCCCCAATTCCACAATGGCCCCTGGATGGCAAGGATTTAATATAGGAGTCCTACCCTGGGACAGACACTGTACTGTCTCACAATCTCTATATTTGGGCCAGTTATAGCTTACTCTGTTAATCATCTGTTGCATGAGGAAGCTTCTCTGGTAAAAGTTGAGAGATGCACTAATATTCCTTCTGCTCCCTCTTTCTCTATTTAGCCTGAGCTTTAGATATAAAGGTGGCATTGTGGATGTGGCCCTTAGGGCTGAGTATCTCACAGACACCATCTGTATTTGACCACCAATTTTAGAATTCTTTAATAGTCTTCATCTGCTACAAAAGGAAGCTTCTTTGGTGACTGGCAATGGGTATACTTATCTGTAAATATGTAGCATATATATGTAGCATACAATAAGAAATTATGTTTGGTTAGGGATGTGAAAAATGCAGGTTCTTCTTTAGGGTCTATGACTATTCCAGCCATGTGTATTTGGCTATATTTATAGTACCACACATGAATTTCCTCCCATTGGGTGGGCCTTAAGCCCAGTTGGGTAGCTGTTGATTATCCCCAACATAAAAGCGCCAAGGAATGCTTTCACAAGCGAAGAGACCAGAGAGGCCCTACCAGAACTTGAAGGCAACTAATTCTGCTCACCAAATATTTTTTCCTATTTGCCTATAATCAGCCAGATATTGCAGGCAGAGATCAAAGTCATGGGCCCTATACTTACCGCTCATTATGTTAGCTCAAGCAATTGGTGAGGGAGAGGTATTCAATATTTTTCCACTCATATTTTGAAGAAAATCTTACATTCTCTAAAGAAAAAGAAATGTAGGGGGCTTGAGAGAAGGCTCAGAGTGCAAGAATATGTATTGTTCTTCCAGAAGACAAGAATTCTATTCCAATGTCAGGAAGGTCACTACTGCCTGTAACTCTTACTCCAGAGGGACCCAAGGCCTCTGGTTTCTGCAGGCACCTGCACTCACATGCACATACCTATACACAGATATACACACAAACACATAATTTAAAAAATAATAAAAATAAATATTTTTAAAAGAGAAAAAGAGACAGAGGTTGTAAAAGGGCTTTTTGTGCAATGCACCAAGGCAAGCTGAAGACAGTTAGGGAGCCTGAGGAAATTTCACCTAATAAAGTCAATTTTCCTCCAGTGGAAAACTATTGCAAAAGAACAAATATTTGGCCCAATTTTGGTCCATAATGATATCCATTTTCTACTTTTGTAAAGAGACTATACAATCTTACTATGCCTAACATAATCATTGACCCTGAGTCTTCAGCTCCATCTGGGAATAGAATTTGGTTCTTAAAGTTTTTTGTAGATGAAAGATATATTTGTTTGACCATTATGGAACAACTTTGTACCATCATTTAGTGGAGATTCAAGAGTAAGGATTGGGGTTTGTTTATAATGTGGCTAGTTTAAGAAAGAGCTATTAAAATGCTACAACTGTGTTACACTGAAAATATTATAAGAAACAAATAGGATTTTGCATATTGTGTAAATTTGAAATAAAAGTATATTGTATTAGTTTAAAAAAAGTGCCAATACCGCACCAATATATTTTGTGTCATTCATTATTGTGGTTACTAGGCTTAAAGCCACATTGTATCTTTGCTTATTTTTTTCTCTTAGCAGTTTTAATAGTAACCTCTGATTCTATGAGACTTAGTCTTCAAAAATGAGGATTTCAGGTAAGTTCCAGTTCAATGACTCCAAGTCCTGTGTACAAAATATGTCCCGTCTTGAGAAATAGGGTCTTAACTTCGAGTTGTAGAAGGCAACCAAGGGCTTTGGTAATGGCCTGTGATATGTTCATAGTCGCTTGGACAAAACCAAGAACTGAAAAAGAGGTTTCTCCTGTCTGGCAAAGTGTTTCTTGTTATAGGGCCTTCAGCTGTATAATGCAATAATTATGTGTATTTTTGAGTAGGCTTTGAAAATAATTCATTTCCTCTGGTTTTCACATTCCCTAAACATTATTATCTCACATCTCTCTCTCTCCCTGTATCAGGTTCCCTCCTCTCATTTTAAGAACACCAATTTTTGACATTTCCCCCTTGATGATTCCTGTCCGCTACTATCCCCCTCTTTCAAACTTCAGCTTCCCTTTTAACCCCATTGTTCTTTGTATAACCTTTCCAACTCCTTTCCCACTTAAACATCCCAAATTTCCCCATTTCCTCCGAGCTTATTCTTCTCCTTTATTCACATTTCCTTTGCATTTTCCTACCTACTATGTTCAAAACAAAGGATTTGGAGCAAAAATCCAGAAATGACAGAGAATATTTGTCATTGTTTTTCTGAGTCTGTGTTATTTCACTTAGTGTAAGAGTTTCAAGTTCTATCCATTTACCTGCAAATTTCATAATTTCATCTTTCTTTAATGGCTAGTAGAACTCTATTATGTAAACATACTACATTTTCATTATCCATTCATCAACTGAAGGATATTTATGTGGTTTCCATTTGTGAAAAGAGCATTAACAAATATGGCTGCACAAGTGTCTCTGCAGAAGGATGAGTCCTTTGGTTATATGCCAAGTATTTGACAATCAGATCATATGGCAGATTTAGTTTTTAAACAATTCTCCACGTTGAGTTCCACAGTGGTTCCCCAGTTTGCAATCCCACCACCAGTAAATAAAGTTCTTTCCCTCATCTTCACCAGCATTTGTTGTCATTTGTTCTCTTGAGCTGAGCATTCTGACTAGGGTAAGATGAAATCATAAAGTAGTTTTGATTTGCATTTCCCTAATTACTAAGGATGTTGAACACTTTTGTAACGTGTTTCTTAGCCATTTTTAAAATTTCTTCTTTTGAGACCTCTCTGTTCAGATCCATGCCCTGTTTCTTAATTTGGTTTTAATTACTTTTCTTGATTCTTTGCTTTTTTTAGTTCTTTGCATATTTTGCATATTGATCCTCTGTCAGATGTGTAGCTAATGAAGATTTTTTTTTCTCACTCTCTGGGCTTTCTCTTCACTTGTTGATTTGGTTGTTTTCTTTGCTGCGCAGAAGCTTTTTAGTTAATTGAGTTCCCACTTGTCAACTGTTGATCTGAATTCCTGAGCAACTGCTGTCTTATTTCAAAAGTCCTTTCTTGAACCTAAATCCTGAACGGGGCTGCCCAGGTTTTCTTCTAACACTTTCAGCTCTCCAGGTGGCACAATGAGGTCTTTGATTCACTTGGAGTTGACTTTTGTGCAGGGTGATAAATAAGGGTCCAATTTCACTCTTCCACAAGTGGCAATCCAGTTTTGCCCACACATTTGTTGAAGAGACTGCCTTTCCTCCCTTGGGTGTTCTCAGCACCTTTGTCAAGTATTAGGTGACAGAAATTGCATAGAAACATGTTTGGGTATTTTCTCTTTTGTTTCATTGAACTACATATCTATTTTATGCTAAAATCATGTTTCTTTTTCTATAGTTCTGTTCTATAGTTTGAGCTCTGGTATGGGAATCCTCCTAGCATTGCTCTTTGTGATCAGGATTGGTTAGGCTATCTGTGGTCTTTTGTATATCCATATGAATTTTAAGGTTTCTTTGAAGAATGCCATGAAGATTTTATTGAGATTGCACTGAATCTATATATTGCTTTTGGTTGGATGGTCATTTTCCCAATATTAATTTTGCTAATCCATGATCTTGGGAAGGCTTTATGTCAACTTGTGTCTTCCTCATTCTTTCTTCGAGTTAAAGTTTTATTGTAGAGGTCTTTAGCATGTGTGGTTAAGTTTTGAGATCTCCCAAGACCAGCTGAAGAGCAGGAAGGCATCTGAAGGAGGCAAGCAAAGCAAGCCTTCAACACAGTGAAGAGGCATTTGGGACTCACATTGGAATACAGGCAAGGAGAAGCCCATATGCCAGGAACACGAAGAAGAGACAACATGGGAAAGGGGCAGGATAATCCCACATCAAGCTCTACCAACCCTATGGAAGATTCCTACAGTGGGAATCCTCCTTTGGATGGCCCAGGACACAGATATCAGAAACACAATTATGAACATACTTAAAGAACTACAAGATTATAAAGAACAAATCAAAGAACTAAGAAAAGAGAATGAAGAACTCAAGAAGGACCCAGAGAGACAGAGAATGACAAACTCCAGAAGGAAGTAGAAACACTGAAAAGATCCCATGCTGAAAAAGATAAGGAAACCAACCAGCAAAGCAAAGAGCTACAGGAAGAGATTGAGAAGCTCCAAAAGGAAGTAAAAATACTAAAGAAATCAGAAGCGGCAATGAAAAAGGGAAAATAAAACACATCTCATCCGAGGAAAGGAATGGAAAAAGCCCTAGAAGCAGAATGGAGGGAAGCAGAACAAAGAATATCCGATCTGGAAGATAACACAGGACAACACTAAGAATCTCAAGGAAAGATTATGGAAAAATTTAAAAATACACAAAAAGTGGAACAAACCAGGAACTGTGGGACAACTATGAAAAAGATCAACCCTCCGCATCATAGGAATAGAGGGAAGGAGAGCAATCCTAAGAGAATGTTATTGATCAGCTCTTCAACAGAATAATAGATGAAAAACTTCCCCAAATGAAAAAGACAAACCAATACAAATGCAAAGAAGCACATAGAACACCAAAAGACCAGATCCGACCCGAGAACTCTCCCGTCACTCATAGTTAACAATGAGGGACACCCAACACAAAGACCCAAAAATCTTTAAAGCCACAGAGAAAAACACCAAGTGACTATAAGGGGAAACCTATCAGAATTACAACTGAATTTCATGCAAACTATGAAAGCAGAAGAAACAACCACCTTGGACCAAAGCCTTCCCAGTGCTAAAGGACAATAGTGATGCCAACCCAGGTTACTATACCCAGAAAAAATGTTGCTTATAGTTGACGGAGAGAGAAAAACCTTCCATGACTTAAACAAGATGAAAGACTGTACAAGTCCGGCGGGAACACAAACCCTTCAGAGAATACTTGAAAGCAATTCAAAAGACAGAAATTAAGGAAACTACCATTCCTCAGGCACCTAGAAAGAGGAAATCAATAAAAGCATAAATACCACCCCACCCCCCCTCCCCCACCCCCCCCCCCCCCCCCCCCCCCCCCCCCCCCCCCCCCCCCCCCCCACCACCCCCCACCCCCCCCCCCCCCAACCTAACCAAACAACCCACAAAAACAATGGTGTGTTGTTTGGTTTGGTTGTGTGGTGGTGTTGGGGTTGGGGGTTGGGTGTGGGTTGGGGTTGTGGTGGTTTTGGGGGTATTTTTATTGTGCTTTGTTTTTGTGGTCGTGGTTTCGGGTGGGTGGGGGTTGGTGGGTTTCTGTTGGGTGGTGTGTCTGGGTTTTGGGGGTTTGTGGTTTTTTTTTGTGTTTTTGTGGTTGGTTGTTGGTGGTGGTGTTGTTTTTGTGTGGTGTTGGTGGTGGGGTTGTGTTGTGTGTGGTGTTTTTTTGGGTGTGGGGGTTGTCGTGTTTCGGCTGGTGGTTTTTGGTCGTGTTTCGTGGGTTGGTGGTTTGTTGGTATGGTGTTTTGTGTGTTGTGGGGGTTGGGTTGTTTGGGGGGTGGGTGTGGTTTGGGGGTTGTTGGTGTTTTTTTGTGTGTGTTGTGTGTGGTGTTTGTGGGTTTTTAGTTTCTGTGGTGGGTTTTGGTGGGTTTTGGGGGTTGGTGTCATTTGTGTGTTGGTTTTTGTGTTTTCGTGGTTTGTTTCTGTTTTTTGTGTTGTTTTTTTGGGACAACACACATTTAACACAACAAATTTCCACACACAACCAAACCCACCAACAGTAGAAACCTAAACCAAAAAAACTGCCATGGATAATAAGGCATAAGGAAGCAACACAAACCTAATCAGTCATAACCTTAAATATTAATGGGACTAAACTAATTCCCCAATAAAAGGACATAGGACTGGGAGATTGGATGAGGGAAAGGAAACAGAATCATCGATATGCTGTCTACAAGAAAAACACATCTTACCTTCAGGACAGGCACCGCCCATAAAATTGGATGAAAGGATGGAAAAAAATTTTCCAAGCAACTGCTACTAAAAAGAAAGCAGGTGTTGTATTTTAAATATCAGACAAACATAGACTTCAAATTAAAAAGATCATCAGAGACCCAAGGACGGCCATTAAACTTTTTATAAAAGGAAGGAACAAATTGACCAAGAAGGATTTCAACAATTCTTGAAACATCTATGCCACCCAAACTCTGTGCACCAAACTTTATAAAGGTAATCTCCAGGACCACAAGTCTCAAACTAACCCCAGTACACTATAGTAGGTTTTCTAGTTTGCTTCTCCATTGCTCTGACAAAACTCTGACTGCTCCCAACTTGTGGAGGAACTGATTATTTGTCTTACACCCCTGGGTCACAGTTCATCACTCAGGGAGCCAAGGCAGAAACTCAGGGCAGAACCTGGAGGCCGTGAGCTGGAGCACAGCCATGGAGGAATTGCTGTTCACTGACTTGCTTCCTTGGCCCATGCCCCAGCCTGCCTTCTTTTATGGTACAAAACAACTGCCCAGGTGGCACTACTCAATTGGGCTGGGGACTCCCCCTTGCCTGGACAATCAAGAGCAATACTCACAGATGTGGCCACCCGTCCAATCCAATGGTCCAAATTCCCCAATTGAGGCTCCCTCAAACCCAGGTATGTCAAGTTGACACTAAAGCTATCCAGCCCAGTAGGGGACTTTCAATACCCCACTGAGTCTTTGGACAGGTCAACACGACCAAGGATAACAGAGAGACATCTGAACTGAACGATATGATACCCAACTGGACCTCATAGACCTCTACCGGCATATTCCACCCTAATACCCAGAGAATACACTTTCACTCCGACCCCTCGGAACATTCTCCAAAATAGACCAATACTGGGACACAGAAGAGAAGAAACCTCCACAAATGGAAAACGTTTTGAAATTAATTTCATGCATTATATCAGACCACAGTGCAAACCTACCATCAACACTAGGATAAGCCCTATGGCCTACAAGAACAAACACCTGGAGCCTCCAACAACACACTTTTCAATAATTGACTGGGTCAAGGAAGAGATAAAAAAAAACTAAAAGCATTCGTGGAACTGACTGACAATGACAACACAACACAAAAACTATGGCTACCTTAAAAGCAAGTCCTAAGAGGTAAGTTTACAACCCTGGGTGCTTAATTAGAAAAACAGAAAGAGCACAAGTGAATGATTGAATATTTACCAGCTTAAAGCACTTGAGAGGCAACAACAGCTGAACCCTAAACTGGCAAACAGATAGGAAGAAAATAACAAAAATCAGAGCAGAAATCATGAGCTAAAACAAAAAAAGAAAACCATAGAACACATGAAAAGAATCCAAAAGTTGGTTCTTTGAAAGAATTAATAAGGATAGGACACCGACCTCTAGCCCAGTTAACCAAAAGTAAAAAAGGGGAAACAAAAACAACTCCAACTCAGTACAATCCATGATGAAAAGGGAAAATATCACAAAACCGGACAAGGAAAGATCCAGAAAATCCATACAGGAATACTTCAAAAATCTATACTCTTTACTAGTTGAACCACCTAGAAGAAATGGATGAATATCTGAAATCCTAGGAATCACCAAAGCCTCAAACCAAGACGAGATTGACAGCTTAAACAGACCATAACATATAAAGAATTTGAAACGATGTAATCAGAAACCTCCCAACTAAAAAAAAGCCCAGGGCCAGATGGTTTCATGGCAGGAAATTCTATAAACATTTCAAAAATACTTAAAAACAAATAAACAAAAAAAAAAAAAAAAAAAAAAAAAAAAAAGGAAATCTCCCAAATTCTTCTATGAATCCAGTATCACTCTATATCACAAACCAGGCAAAGATACAACTAAAACAGGAGAATTATCGACCCATATCCCTAATGTACACACATGCCAAAACAATTCCAAAACGGTCTACTGGCAATTGCATACAGACCCACATCAAGAAGTCATCCACCATGGTACTAAGTTGGATTCATACCAGGAGATGGCCGGAGGTTCAAACATATGACAAATCAATAACATAATCAACCAAGCATATAAATTGAATGAAAGAAAAAAAACCACAACATCATCTCAATTGAGCTGAAAAAGCCTTTGACAAAATCCAAGATCCCTTAATGCTTAAAGCACTAGAGGTAATGGCTTGAGGGTCATTTCCAATGTAATCAAAGCCATATACAGGAAACCCACATGCAATATCATCCTAAATGGGGGAGGGAAGGAAATGACAGGAAACATTCCTTAACGAAAGGTAGGAAATCAGCAAGGCTGACCTTGTCTGTCACCACTCCTCTTCAATATAGTTGCTTGAAACACTTTCTAGGAGCAATATGACAAGAGAAGGAAACTTAAGGAGTACTAATTGGAAAAGAGGGAAGTCACAGCTATCCCTATGCTGATGATATGGATTGTTTACCTAAGGGTGCTAAAAAACTACACCAGACACTTTCCCCTAGAATGAATAAAATTCCGCCAACGTGGCAGGGTACACAATTAACTAAAGAAATTCAATGGCCTTCTTTACACTAACAACACGCAACTGGAGAAAGGAATTCAAGGAGACCTTTCCCCACTCACAGTAGCCTCAAAAACAGTAAAAACCTAACTATACAAATAAATACATAAATAAAAAAAAAAAAAAAAAAAAAAAAAATTTAAAACCCTTAAAGAAAGAAATTGCAGAAGATATCAGACGATGGAAAAACCTCTCCTGCTCCTGGATTGGGACAATTAACATTGTAAAAATGTCCATTCTACCAAAAACTCTTGTATAGATTTAAACCACAATCCCCAATCAAAATCCCCACGAGTAGAGTTTCTTCACAGGCTTGGAAAAACAAAGTCCTTAAATCATTTGGAAAAACAAAATACCACAAATAGCAAAACACCTGAGTGAACTGAATAGAGCTACACAGGGGGGATCCCTACACCAGACTTCAAACTAAACTACAGGGCTTTAAATCAACAAACCCGGCTTGGGTACTGGCACAAAAACAGTGGGGGACCTGTTGCCCAATGGAACACAACCCACAAGATCCAAAAACCTGGACATACAATTTCAGCCCATCTCATATTTGACAAGGGGCCAAGACGACACAATGAAGAAAAGACAACATCTTCCGCAAAAGTTGGTGTTGCCAAAACTGGATAACCACTTGTGAAGAATGAAATTAAACCTCTACCTTTTGCCCTGTACCAAAAATCAACTCCCCTGGATCAAAGACCTCAAATCTGAAACCCAAAACTCTAAAGGCTTATAGAAGGAAAAGTTGGAAGCAGACTACACGACATAGGCATAGGAAAAGGCATTTCCTAAATCAGACAGTCGCTGCACAAGACTTAAGGTCATCACCATTGACAAGTGGGACCTTCATAAACTCAAAGCTTCTGTACATCACAAGAAGCAATCAAGGAAGTGGAGAGAAATCCACAGAGGGGAGGCAACCTTCACTGCCGAAACATCTGAAAAGCATTGATTTCCAGAATATCTAAACTACTCAAAAAACAAAGAAGGAGAAAATAAATGACCCACTCATCAATAGATGGAGCAAAGAGTGAACAGAGACTTCACAAACAAAAAAGTAAAAATAAAAAAAAAAAAAAAAAAAAAAAAAAAAAAAAAAAAAAAAAAAAAAAAAGGAAATGCAAATCAACACCACTTTAAAGATGTCATTTACTCCAATTACGATGGTTAGGGTCAAGAAACCAAATGATACTAAGTGCTGGAGAGGTGGAGAGAGGTTGTGGGGACAGGGGAACACTCCTCACCCACTGCTTGGTGGGAATGTAACCGTATATAAGCGCTATGGAAAGGCAATGTGGAGACAACCCTGGGAAGACTTGGAATGAACTTGTTCCCCGACCTCCGCCATACCACTCCTGGTCATGTACCGTCAAGACTTACTCCACCACAGCGATACATGCAAGGCCATGTTTATTTCAGCTCTCTTCCCAATCGCAAGGAGCTGGGAAACCAACCTATATGCCCCTCAACTGATGAGTGGATAGGAGAAAATGTGTACCCATCTACACAATGGAGTTATTTTGCAACAGTAAAGAAACATGGCATCATAAACTTTGCAGGAAATGGCTTGGGACCTAGCGGAAACATCATGCTGAGTGAAAGTAACACAGTCCCACAAAAAAACAAACGGAAAAAATAGTATCCCTCATCTGTGGATGGCATTCTGACCTGTTGGAACAAACAACTCCTTCCCCCTTAGTAGTTTTAAACTTTGATTGCACATGTTTTTTGACAAAAAAGTTAGTTTTCAATATCTATCTGTATACCCCTTTTTTATTTTATGTTTTTGGTTTTTGGGACCCATGAGTCTCAAAAAAGCAGTTGTATTATACATCCCTATAGGGTGGAATCACGGCACACATTTCATCAAATTCACCATTGCTCTCTGTAAAACCAATTTGCAAGCAGTATTGTCCCAGCCCACCACAGAGACCATGGGTCCTACCATCCAGCCGGGGGGCTTGTATGTTCCATCAAGTTGATCAAATGAGTGTCCAGACTATATTGCTTGTAGTTTCACCATTCACCATGGTTCTCCTTGTCAAGACAGACTTCCTCTGTCAGCACCCGTAAACCTCACCTGCTGGAAATTTACTTGTGCAGCAGTGGCAGCCATGTGCCTGTATATCCCCAAATCTAATAGGCTATTAACCTACTCTTTTGGAGGAAATCCATGGCTATGCCACAAGCTTACATCCTCTAGTGGTTAGGAGATGTTATAAGCCACAGTAAGACCCTGTCATATTTTACAGAAAAAAACGTAATTAATGGATTAACATACCATCCAAACATCTGTGTCTATACCAAAATAACCTACCATAACAATTAGTACTGTTTAAATACCTATATATCTAATTGCTTGTGCTTCATTAGTAGGATTGAAAGGTTATTCCTGGACAAACTGTCAGCCCATGAAAGGAAACAGCCAGAATGGACCAGAGTCCCAAACAACAGCTCCAGAGAAAGTAGACTGTTTTGCTTCTCGTCTACCTGTGCCCCTTTTCTAAGCCTAGGGAACAATCTGTGGAAGAGGGGGCGTGATAGAATGTAAGGGCTTAGATTGGGGTGAATGACGAAACTACAGCAATATAATCTGGACACTCATCTGATCAACTTGATTGAACATGCGAGCCCCCCCAGCTGGATGGTGGGACCAAGGGGCTGTGTGGGTTTGGGCTCAACTGCTTGCAAATTGGTTTTACATGAAGGATGCTTGTACTCATAAATTATCACTTATTGTTAAAAAAATGAAAACAAAAAACAGAGAAAGATGCAGGACAGTTACTGCAGAATGCATGATCTGAGATGGGCTGGGGTGGGGTGGGGGGAAGGGAAAGGGATATATGCCTGAACTGAATGGGAAAATGATGTATGAAATATACAAAGCATCAGTAAGAAATGAAAATTAAAAAAAGAAAACTTAGATGTAATTCTGATGTGTTTTGTTTTATCAGTAATGTTTTTCTCTTGCAGCTCAGTATCTTAGTTGTTTTCCTATGATATGCCGTAGGCAGTTTCTATTTGTTTCGTTCCTATGTTTTTGGTGTCTTATTTGCTACTTGTATCTGTAGGAGTATGCCTTTCCTTAATTTAGGAACCTTTTCTTCTATTATCCTGTTGAGGTCTAGTCAAGATTGGTGACCTGATATTCCTCCCTCTTCTCGATTCCTATCATGTGTAGATTTGGCCTTTTCATGGTGTCCCATATTCCCTACATATTCCATTGTTGTGTGGTTTTTTTTTTCATTTTCTTTGTTTGAATTTTTCAGTTTGTCAACTTTATCTTCTAATCTTGATATTCTGTTTCCATTTAATTGATTCTGTTTGTGAGGCTTTCTCCTGTCATTTCAAATTTACTTATTTAGTTTTTCAGTTCCATATTTATTTTGGCTGTGTTTCCTTTGATATTTCTCTTTTTTGAATTCACTTTTCATGATAACTGCCTTTGTCATTTCATTCAGCTGTACATATATATATATATATATATATATATTCATACTTTCTTGAGCTTAAGAAGCTTATTTCTATCTCTTTGTGTTATTTGCATTGTGTATTCTTTATAGTTATTCAATTTTTTGATCATTTTTATGTTTCTTAATTTAAATCCTGGTCCTGGGGTTCCTCTGGGTAGTTCTGATTGGGTGTGAATAGTTACTTGGTCTATGTTTCTGAGTCTCACTTTTGATTTTTTTTTTTTTTTGGTGGAACTGGATGGTTTTAAGCTGGGGAGTCAAGAATTCTCCAGCAGGGCAGAGTGGCCTATGCCCAATTTGAGTCTTGGGGAATCCAATGGCAGAGTTCTGGTAGGCTAGACTGGAGCTCCCAGGAGGGAGGAAGAGGAGGGGCTCTAGGTCCCAGGAGGGGATGGGGACACTGTGGGGAGGATTTAGCTAGCTAAGCAGAATAAATGTGAGGTCTGGAGCAAGAGAATGTTTCTGGTCCTGGAAGAGTGACCTCAAGACACATTGGGCTGGATCTGACTTACCAGTCTAGTGCAGGGGATCTCAGAGGTGATGAGCAGGATGTGGCCTAGGCCAAAGAAAGGAATGGGGACAGCATTTCTAAGGAGCTAAGCAGAATAGATGACAGCCCTCAGCAGTGAGACTAAGCAGCTTCTTCTTGTGGCAAATGGTGAATAACACAGAGACCCTTAGCCAATCAACATGGAGAAAGTTAGACACTGCAGATTACTCAGCCCTAAATGAGACAAGCATATCATACCTTACCCTCCCCAGACCCAGGGATCATTGTATACAATGGGGCAGAAAGTTGTGGTTGAATACAAGGAAACCATGTGTTCCTGATACAACAGGACATTTGTAGTTACAAACCCACAGCACTTGTAACATTAGGCACAAGGCCTGCATGTGCCCACACAAAACAAAAACCAAGCATGGATGGGGGAGTTGGGCAAGAAGCCATGCCCCAACTGAGAGCAACTGAAAGCTACTGAGGGAGAGAATGTCAGTTTACCTAGAGGTGTGACATCCAGTGGGTTGACCCAGCTCCACGAGAGAGACCAACATGGAATAGGATTTTGAGACACAAAGACTTGATGGGGGCTGGAGAGATGGCCTAGCAGTTAAGAGTGCCGACTGCTCTGGCAGAGGACCCAGGTTCGGCCCCCAGCACCCACATGGCAGCTGAGAAACGTCTTTAACTCCAGTTCCAGGGGAATCCCACACCCTCTTCTGACCTCCACAGCATTGCGTGACACGGGCGCACAAACCTACATGCAGACAGTACATTCATACACATACAAAATAAATAAAATTTAAAAAATATTTTAAAAAATACTTGATAAGCCTTACAAATAAAAATAGAAATCATAAAATTAGAGAGGGATAGTAAGGTGAGGGAGGGGGGAAAAGGGCCTTGATATGGTTAAAATTCACTGTATGAATTTCTCAAAGAATCAACAAGCTATTTTTCATTTAAAATTTGAGCAGTATATCATCTAATTCCTTACAAAGATCTTTCTAAATTAATTTAATTCTACCTAAGATTTTATTTTGACAATTATAAAATAAAATTAAATAGTACTTTATTCACATTATCAGATAAATCACAGACATCAAGCTGTGTCCTAGAGCTGTTTCAATAGTCTTATCACATAATACAAGTTACATATGTGCATACATGCACACATAGCCGTATAAATACACACAGGCTAAAGGGAGCTGTGTTACCTTGGAGTTTATGAGCGTTCCAGGATCAGAATGACTTGAGAGTGTCCATATTGTGTCTGAAGGAGGCTAATGAGCTGGCATCATGTCCTGCTCTTTCCTTTGAGAGTCATGAGTACGCACATTGCATGGGATATCACTAGACATTTTGTATGCAAAAATAACTCTGATGTGGCTTGAAGCATAACTTTTATGAGGCTCTTTGATTTGTTTCCCAAAGGTCAAGTTCAATCCTGGTGGCTTGCTGTAGGAATGTTTTAATTTTTATTTAGAAATCCCTCCTTCCTCTAACTGTCTTGCTCTTCCCATTACCCAGCAAATAAAAATCCAAGCAATAAAGTTTGTTAGCTAGGCATACTCTGTAAAACAGGTTGATTTATTCTTTCGGTGACCTTAATGATAGTTTTAGTGTAGTAAATTTTTTATTACAGTGAATTATTTATTGCAGGAGAGGCATGTAAGTCAACAAGGAATGAGAAAATAATAGTGAAGAAATTTATGTTGTTGTTGTTGATTTTTTTTTTTTTTGAAGAGTCTTCTTTTGGAGTACTGGCCTCCCACACCTTGTGTTTCAAACAAAAGCTTTCCACCATATGAAGCAGATGCTTAAAATAGCTTTGAGCTTATAAAGAAGGCACACTAGAAACTCAGTTTCCAGGGGGTTTCATGAGAACAGTGTTTAGCATTCTTTGCACTTTACAGTTGTTCTGGAGCCAGTTAGCATATTTGGTTATGCTCAGAGAACCTTTTCAGTTGCTTTCTCCCAGAAAATATCCTAAGTCAAACATTTTCAAGTTTACTGATATTCTTGCAAAACCCATAAAATCTTTCAGTAGATTACCAAGAGTATATCTAGTCAGAGACAATGAGACAGAGGACTCATAGAGATCAAATATTCCTTCCTTCTCTTTTTTTGTCTAATCACTTTAAGAAAAGATTGAGAAATTAAAATTTAACCTCTACAGAGAGTAAAAGGTGAATCCTTTAGAAATGTAGAAATAGGTACTTCTAATAGCTACTGTTCAATGAATGCACATGTTTTCAATAACAATTATTTTATTGTGTTGAAGTTGCCTTTAAGTTTTATTATGAGGGCCACAGAAGACTTTATAATCAAATGATTTTACTTATTTAGTTTTTTATTTATTTGTTAGTTACTGCCAGTTAATATAAGTTGTAATTACCACAACGTTTCTATTAATTATAGTGCTGGATTTATCATGGCTGCCAGTGACCTTATCAGATAAAATTATTAACCATAAACCATGTTAACAGTCAACAAATTCCTGTCTTTTAAGTGAGAATTATTATTTAATATTTCAAGAATCCATCATTAACTTTCCTGGACCAGCATCCACTGTTTTTCTACTGTTTTATAATCCATTTTTTATTTCATGTCAATTTTACCTTAATTTTATGTTAATTTTCATGTTAATGAAATAAATAATAGATTATAAAGCTTTTGCTTCACAACAGCTGGATTTTTGCCGGGGGGAGGGATGAGAACCATTCAATAAATATTTATTGAATTAATAAGAAGGTGGGTAAATAAATTTATTGTTCATTTTAGTGAGGAATTTAATAAAACAGTATATGATTTGCTACATTTGATAGATCTTATGTATTGTCAAGTCTCTACTCTTTTTGTTGCTTTCACCAGGAAAAGTTAATTGATTAGCAGGAAAACCTAAAAGGACAAATGTCTCCCTTGAGACATCTGGAACTGTCACTTGACTTGCCATTTTTGCAGGTGCTCTTTAATCTCAGAATGTGGTCTTGTCTTGTGGTTTTCTGTGCCTGCTCTTTTCTGATAATTTCATTTTACATATTATAAGCCATCAAACCGTTTTCCGAAAGAAAATGTTTAGGTTATTATAATAAATAATTTTTAAGAACACTGTCCCTTTGAATTTTAGAACAGCACTCATTTCTCTGCCTTCTACAGTATCGAGTGTTCATGGACTTTTACCATCCTGATTGAGATATATTTATAGGGCTTTGTGATAGTGGAATTCTATGTCTCTATGTTCGGACACTTATGTGTAGAGGACAAGTTTTTGAGGCGTCAGCATATTTGTGTGCAAGTCAAACTGTTTCCACTGTTGCTGCAAACAGAGAGCGAAAAAATATGCTCAACATAATTGTCCCTTTAAAATCACAATGAGATGCAACACATCTCTCTGAGAATGGATGAAATGCAAAAGACAAAATCTTACCAAGTGTCACTAAGCATCTGGACAGATAAGATACCTCAAGAACTGCTAATTGGCATGCTAAAAAGTACAATCATGATCAAACAGCTCGAAAGTTCATAAAGAGCATGCGTTTATCTCATGTACCAGCCATTCCACTTCCAGGCATTTAACTTTGAAAAATAATACATCCACAAAAAGATTTGTATATGAATGCTCATTGTAGTTTTATTTATAACAACTCAAAACTGGCAACCATGCAAATATCTCTCAACAAGCCAAGGTATGGAATCTGGTATGCCTATTCAATTGAATACCACTAAGATGAATTATAGAAACATGCTACAGTGAAAATGGATCCTCAAATAGCTATGTTACATGAAATGAGTTGATCAAAAGAGTAAAAGTGAGTAATTTACTCATACAAAATTCTTGAAAAAGAAGTAGATCGGGTGTGCAGAGATGGCTCAGCAGTTAAGAGAGCTGACTGCTCTTGCAGAGGACCTGGGTTCGATTCCCAGCACCCACATGGCAGCTAAGAACCTACCTTTAAGGGGAATGCTTCTGTCATTTCCCCATTTAGGATGATATTGTATATGGCTTTGATTACATTGAGGAATGATCCCTCCAGTCCAATTCCCTCTAGGACTTTAAACATTTAGGGATGCTGGATTTTGTCAAAGGCTTTCTCCACGACAGTTGAGATGATGGTGTGGTTTTTGTCTTTCAGTCTATTTAAATGTTTGATGACATTTATTGATTTTCGTATGTTGAACCATCCCTGCATCTCTGGTATGAATCCAACTTGGTCATGGTGGATGATCTTCTTGATGTGGGTCTGTATGTGATTTCCCCATATCCTGTTTAGAATTTTGGCATCTGTGTTCATTAGGGAGATGGGTCTATAGTTCTCCTTTTGGGTTGTATCTTTACCTGGTTTTGGTAATAGCGTGATGCTGACTTCATAGAAAGAATCTGGGGGAACTCTCTCCATTTGTATCCTTCTAAACAACTTGAGTAGAAATGGTTGTAAGTCTTTTTGAAATATTTTATAGAATTCTGCCATGAAACCATCTGGGCCTGGGCATTTTTTGGTTGGGAGGCTACTTATTATATCTTCAATTTCTTTATATATTATGGGTCTGTTTAAGCTGTCAATCTCTTCTTGGTTGAACTTTGGTGATTCCCAGGATTTCAGGTATTCATCCATTTCTTCTAGGTTTTCAAACAGTAGAGTATAGGTTTTTGAAGTATTCCCATATGATTTTCTGGATCTTTTCCTTGTCTATTGTGATATTTCCCTTTTCATCATGGATTGTATTGATTTGGAGTTGTTCCTTCTTTCTTTTGGTTAACTGGGCTAGAGGTCTGTCTATCTTCTTTATTCTCTCAAGAACCAACTTTTGGATTCATTGATTTTTTTTTGTAGATGTTTTCTTGTTTTCTATTTCATTGATCTCTGCTCTGATTTTTGTTATTCTTCCTGTCTGTTGTGTTTAGGTTATCTGTTGTTGCCTCTCAAGTGCTTTTAGCCACAGTGTTAGATCATTCACTTGTGCTCTTTTCTGTTTTTTTTTTTTTTTTTTTTTAATTGTTGAGTTTTTTTTTTTTTAGCTATACTTTCTTTATGTCTTTGTGATTTTATTGTCATTCAGTTCCAGGAATGTTTTTATTTCTTTCTTTATTTCTTCCTTGATGCATTCATTTTTTACGGAGATTTTTTTAGTGTCCATGTGCTCTTGTAGGTTATAGGGTTTATCTTTCGGTGTGAACTGAGTTTTATTGCATTGTGTCTGATAGAATGCCATGAGATTATTTCAATCTTTGTGTATTTGTTGAGTTTTTTCCTGTCCCAGTATGTGGTCTATTTTGGAGAATGTTCTGTGAGGTGCTGAGTAGAAGTGATTCTCTGTGTTTGGGTGTAATATTCATAGATGTCTGTGAGGTCCATTTGGTGTATTGTGTCATTTAGTTCAGATGTCTCTCTGTTTATCCTTTTGTCCTGTTGATCTGTCTAAAGGACTTAGTGGGGTATTGAATCCCCTACTATTAGTGTGCTGGGGTTAATCTGTACCTTAGATCCTGAAGAATTGCTTTATAAATTTTGGTGCACTGGCATTTGGGTGCATATATTCATTGATTGTGAGATCTTCGTCGTCAGTTGTTCCTTTATAAAGATGTGAATGGCCCTCTGTCCTTGATTTTCTTTGCTTTGAGTCTATTTTATCTGATATTAGAATAGCAACACCTGCTTTCTTTTTTGGCACCATTTGCTTGGAATATTTTTTCCATCCTTCAGCTTAACTGGTGCTTATCCTTGAAATTGTGAATGGGTTTCTTTGTAGACAGCATATCGATGGGTTTTTTTCCTACTCCATTCTCCCAGTCTACTCCTTTTGATTGGGAGTTTAGCCATTATATTTAAGTTATAATTGAAGGATTGTGTTGCTTCCTTCACCTTATTATCCATTTGGACTTTAGCCTCTGATTTACTCATGTTATTTTTATTAGTTTCTTTCCCTAGGGTTGAGGATGTTGCTCCTCTCTTCTTGCCTCTTGAATTGCTTCAAGTATTTTATGAAGAGTTGGTTTTCCAGACATGTCTTCTATCATCTTGTTTATGTCATGGTAGATTTTTCTCTCTCTTTCAACTAACAATGACATTTTGCTGGGTAAAGTTTTCTGGGATGACCATCCATCGTCCTTTAACACTGGGAATGCTTGCTCCATGTTCTTCTTGCTTTCATGGTTTGGACCGAGAAGTCAGTTGTAATTCTGATGGGTTTCCCTTTGATGTGATTTGTTTTTTTTGTAGACTCAAATTTTGTCTTTGTTTAGGGTGTCTAGCATTTTAACTTGAATATTGGCGTGGGAGAGTTTCTTTTCTGGTTTTGTCATTTGGAGTCCTATGTGCTTCTTGTATTTGTACGGTTTGTTATTTTTAGTTTGGGGAAATTTCATCTAATTTATCTTGA
This sequence comes from Rhizomys pruinosus, assembly GCA_009823505.1. Lineage (NCBI taxonomy): Eukaryota > Metazoa > Chordata > Mammalia > Rodentia > Spalacidae > Rhizomys > Rhizomys pruinosus. Next base: position 80,209 of record VZQC01014180.1, on the reverse strand, counting down.
AGATCTGATCAATACTGTTCTCTTGAGATTCTTCTCCTTCCTCTATTTCCTATGATGCAGAGGTTTGATCTTTTCATGTGTCCCATATTTCCTGGTTGTTCCACTTTTGTGTATTTTTAAATTTTCATCTTTATTTGAGCTTTTAATTGCTCTGTGTTTCTTCTAGGTGATATTCTTTGTTCTCCTCTCCATTCTACTTTGAGGCTTTTTCCTTTCCTTTTCTTCTTGATTGGATGAGTGTTCTAGTCCTTTTTCTTTCATCCTGTGTCTTTAGTATTTCCATTCCCCTTTTGACTTCTCAAATCTCTTTTCTTGTGCTCCTACTTTGTTGGTTGGATTCCTTTTTAAGTGTTTCTATCTCCTCTTCTGGAGTTTGATTTTTTCTCCCTCTAGTTTTTTCCGAAGTTTGTTATTGTATCCTCTAGGTCCTTTTTGAGTTTTATTCATCTCTCCTTAGTTCTCATGGTCTTCTTCGTTTTCTTTAATTTTCTCTGATAGTCTGCAATTATTCCTCTAGAGATCTTGTTTCTTGGTTCACCTCCATAGGGGATCCCATGTACTATCCCGTACATCGATTGGGAGCCTGGTGCAGAGAATTATCCTGCACTTTCCCATTTATCCTTCCTGTGTCCCAGGCATGGGGGGTTGCTACTTTTTTTTTTTTTTTTGCCTGTATTCAGATGCCAATCACAAATGTCTTTTCACTATGTTGAAGGCTTGTTTTGCTTGCCTCCTTCCAACGCTTTTTTTTCCCCTCCTTGTTTATGGAGTGTTGACTTGTCTAGGTTTCAGGCTTTCAATTTTGTTTATATATTGGATATTGGAAGTCTAAGCCACTCTTCCCTTCCTGTTCTGAGGGTTCTCCAAAAATATCCACTTGGATACTCTCTCCTCAATTCCAGTTGGCGGGGTGGGGGGTGGGGGTAAATATTACTGACTTAGACCACACCCCAGTACCTGTCTGGTGCGAGGTCTGGGCTCTTGTGTTTGAGGTGGTCTTAGCAAGACCCCAGCCTGAGCCCTCTTCACACAGAATCACAATGGCGCTGGGTGCCGGCTGCCAGTGGTGACTTATTTTTGCTTATCTTGATTGTGGTGATGATTTAAGAGTGTGTCCCTTATGCACAGACACTTGTATAGTAAGTCTGTTGTATGACAATTACACCTCAGCTGTATTGTTAATGTATAGAATTTTGAACCTCGAGTTTTGAAATACTTTATTTCCATGCAGTTGTTACTCATGATAATTTATGATGATGGCCTATCCAGATGGGAAAGAAAGCATTTTATAATTTTGTGTGTGAGAAGAAAAATAAAAAGAGAAATGCAAGCAAAGGACTAAAAAGGAAGGAGACTAAAAGAAAATATGACTATAATTCCAGCAATTCATGGAATGTAACTCCAGAGAAAGTTGGCAGTAACTAGGAAGAGATCTTAGGAATGTTTGCAGATCTGCTTTGGCAGGAAACAGCTGTGAATGACTAGAAAATTATGGCATTTTTGATGTGAAAGGAAATTAATCTAATTTGTAGCTTATATTTTAAACATTTCCACTTTGAAACATCTACTTTGAAAGGCATGTTTAAGGAACAAAAGTTTATCTTCAGTGCCTTTTTTCCCAAAGGGAATATGCTCTGAATATGTGTTAAAATGTTTGAATTTAGAAAATGACCATTTTGAAAGCATTTGTCAAAGTTGAAATGGACTCATTTTCCTGAAATTTGCTTTGAGAAAATTAAGTTCTCAGTTATAATAGCTTGTAAGTGAAGCTGATAAAACCATTTTGTTTGTATTACTAATTGTCTAGAATGTTGGGAAAATTACTGGGTTAGCAATTAGAAAGTTGATTCTCCTTCTTTTGTGGAAAAACTTTACACTTCCTTTGGACCTGTTGTCAAATCATGTAATTTCCATGGATGCCAAATCATCTTCTATGATATCAAATAATTTAATTCAATTTTATTAACTCTTCTTCCATTCTATAATTAAAGATTCTACTTTAATTCCAGCACTCAGGAGGCAGTGACATGTGGATCTCTGTGACATCAAAACCAGCCTGGTCTACACAGTGAGCTCTAGGTCAGCTGGTAGCTTAGGCAAGAGGGGGACCCTGTCTCAAAAAAAAATTCTAAATACTCAAGGGTTTTAATAATTTCAGAGCATTTTAATTTTTTTCTAAAGAATATGCCATAGATGATTTAAGTAAATAAAATGAAAAAAATCAAATTGTAAGCTGCATAACAAGTATTAATATTGTTCCTTTTGTCTACTATGTGATGGCAAGTTGCACAATTATCTTAAAACATAAAATGAAGAGCCAGTCAACCAACAATACTATTAAAATTAATTTGATATTAAGAACATTATGAAGTCTTCCTTCACTGGAATAAACCCACTTGTGGGAACATTTCCATTAAAAAACAAAACAAAACAGCTGTCAGGGTGGGAGAGATGGATCAGCATTTAAATGGGCTTGCTGCTCTTCCAGAGGACTCAAGTTAATTTCCAGAACCCATGTAGGTGACTCTCAATAGCCTGCAACTCCAGCTCTCAGGGATCACGCACCCTCTTCTGGCTTCTGTGTGCACCTCCACACATTGCATACATTCACACAAACACACATACAAACATGTAAATAAAAGTAGTTGAAAAACAGAGGTTAGAAAAAATTGAGATGATATTAAAGACAATGACATGCTTCTCCTAGATAAGTGTCTAGGCCATGCAACTCCACTACCCTTTATCTTTTCCACTTTATCATACATGGAGTTCTAAAATTTTTATTGATCTTAACTTGGCACACATTCTTCCTCTCCATCCCAACTGGTGCCTGTGTTTTGAGCTATTTCACTGTATAACTTGCATATTCTATGTTTAATGCTCAAAGATTTTTATTTCTTTCTCATGAGTGAGTTTAATAACAACTATTAAGGTACCTAATTAACTGATAAATGACACAAATGTACAGTGATAGATTTCAACCCAAATCAGCTTATAACATCTTCCAAATATTCTTTTTCATTTTCAACTCTCATTCCAGCCAACTGAAACAAAACCACTCTTCTGAAAACTTTCATTTTATCCACAAACCTCTAATTTTCATCAGTACAAAGAAGTCATCAACCTCTAATATTTCCTCTTTATTTGTTATATAGGAGGAAGTGTTACCTGTGTATCCATGTATTGCTTAATTTCCTGCTCTTTTCATTATTACATATTGCTTTATAGCAAACTACCTTGAAAATGAATATATTAAAACACAATGACTATTTTCCTTAAGGTGCTATCAGTCGCTTGGGCTTGGCTGAATGGTTGTTTCATGTGATTACAATTAGATGGTGCTTAGTACTAAGGTCATTTGTTGGTATGACTGGATTGGATGTAATTATACACATGTCCAGTAAGTCAGGAAGGATGGGGTGGTCTGGGCATTTCTATTTATATGATTAGCTTCCTTATAGTGTGTGGTTACTACACTGTTGGTTTCCTTATATGATATTAGATTTCTCCACAGCAAGAAATCTATGAAACCCAATGGGAAGTGGCAAGGCTAGATTCAAGAGGAAGAATCTATACGGGGCCTATGTATGGGGGTATAGTTCCTTGGGAGTTTCTCTTTGTAAATCAGCTACCATAATGGTTTTTATAAATCCCTAGCCCTTTAGAAGTTAGTTTGTACTTCTTCAGGTTGCCATCTCCTACCTCCTAGCCAGGGTTTTAAATTTATAATCATGTCTGAATTGGAGTGTTCCTATCTACTTTAAACTTGGTAATGTTCAAGGTAACCTGAATATATTTGTAGATGATGCAGTTCAAGACAACTTTATTCTGGTTATCTTTAGTTCTATTTTAATTTACTTCTTTGAAACTTATCACTACATCTTAGCATATATTAAATCTAAAATATGATTTTAACAATCATATTCTCTTTATGTCAACATATCCTTGTAATTCTGCAACACTAATATACCTATTATTTGAGCTTAGGAAATCATAGGCTCTGATCTACTCTATTTTCAATTATTCTGGCTTTTTTTCAGAATTCTTCCTTCTATTCCTCATCTTTCTCCATTTCTGTCATTTCCTGTTCTTCCTTTTGCTCCTCTTCCTCTTATCATTTTGTGAGATAGGATCTTGATATGTGGTCTAGGATCTAACTAGTGGTCCTCTAGTACTGGGCTTACAGGCACATAGCACCATGCCCAGATACTTTCTTTTTCTAACTTAGATTGCAAAGTCTGAGTCTGTCATTTTGATCATTCTGTCTGTATTACTTATTTTGCCTTTACTCTTCCTCCTTCTCTGACAACACCTGCCCCTTCCCATGTAAAACTATAACTTTGGATTGATTTAACAGCTCTGCATCTTTATTTTTTTTCACAAATGAGGACCACTGAACACTGATCAGCACATCTTTAACAAGCCCTCTTTTGTCTTAAAACCTACTCCTGCTACATATTAGTTCTGAAAATCAAGCTTAAGTAGAGAAAAATGCAAACTAAAAGCTACCACTTCAGCAAAAATTCATTCCTAGTCTTTTTCTATATTAACGATGCACATTTTACTGATTTTTGACTTGTTTTGGACCATTCTCTCCTTTGAACAACAAACCTTTCCATATCTTCTGTGACTTTACTTTCTCTTGCAATTTCTCTGTCCTTTTAGTCTTATTTTCCTCTGTGGGCTCATTATTTTTCCCACCCATTCCTTGATATTTATATATTTTCCTATATGTTGTCTTTATTGTTTCTATTCTTTCTGCTCTTCACAATCACGAGGTTACTTCAATCATGTTCTTGCTTCCAATTCCTGGCTATGTGCTTTATTTTTAGTATTTTTAGGGCTAAAAATACAAGATCCATAATTCAGCTACTTCTTGCAAATTTCACTTGTATATGTGTATGAGTCACTTTCCTGTTGCTGTGATAAAACCATCATGACCAAGGGAACTTATAAAAGGAAGAATTTATTTGAGCTTACGATTGATGGTTCCAGGGAATTAGAGTCTATTGTGGAGGGAAGCATGGTGGCAGGGGCTGGAACAGAAATCCGAGGTTCACATCTCCCAAAGAGCACAGGAAGTCAAGAGAGAGCCTCTGGAGACTAGCAAGGCTTGTTAAACTCACTAAGCCCACCCCCAATGAGGAACTTCCTCCAGCATGGCCACACCTTCTAAGATCTCCCCAAACAGCGCCACCAACTGTGGACAAAATGTCTCAATACTTAAAGCCTATGGGGGAACACCATTCAAACCGGCACAATACATTATAGAAATTTTGAGTTTTACATGTTCTAAAAATGGCCTAATTTTACCAAAAATCTATTTCCTGGCTGTTTTCTTTTTCCAAAAGGGCTCTGCCTTCATGGTTATATTACCTGTCCAAACCTCTACTCCCTGAAACTATCCCTCTATAGATTATGATTTCAAGACATAAACTTGGTGGGTGCCAAACATAGTGTATATCAAATGTCAATGAAATTAGTTTGGGGAAATGTGAAAATTTCTCCTTACCACCTCTAAACCCCTGATAAAATATTAGGAGCCTTGAAAACATTATTTTCTGTAATGAAGTATCAGGGAAATATTGCCATAATACTTCAGAAAAGAGACAGACCCCATATATTGATTCCTACTTCCACAGACCATATTTACAACTAGAATTTCACAGGCTGAGAAGAGTGTGTCTTTGGAATCAAGATGAGACTTTTGAAAAATAATTCAGTATCTATTTTTCTCACTCATACTAATAAATAATGCTTATTCTGTGTGGATAATGAAAAACAAGTAAGATAATGAATGTGGAGATGCACAAGTAATCGATATTATTTTTTCTAATTTCTTTCATTTCTCATTAATACTTCTCCAAGTATATTTTTAAAAATATTTTTATTGAAGTTTTTATGCATTTCATGCAACATTCCTCAGTCCAATTTAGACTCATTCCCCTTTCTATGCCCCCTCAACCTGCCCAAATTCCTGTATTCTGCCATACATATCTTGCATCCTTTTCTCAGTCTTTTTAAAGTTTTTCTATGCAAAGGTTTATAGTTTTGGCCAGAAGTTTACTGTTTCAGTAAGTTCTCTGACCCAGTCCCTTTGTTGTTGTTCTCTCCAATTTGTATTGCTCCAATATATCCATAGATAGATAGATATCACATATACCACACTTATGACATCTGAAAATAAACTGTATGTTAACTCCAAAATATGTTTATGAATTCACATTTTTCCTTTTAATTTTATATTACTCTAAAATATGCATACATACTCTCCACCCATATACCACAATTACAAAGTCTGAGAATAAGTGGTAGGATAATTCTAGGGCCTGCTAATATATTCACCTTATAACAGCACAGTTGCTTTCAGATAAAAATAAATATAACATTAATGTTTCTCAGTTTGTCTTACAACTAAGGATTTGGTGCTAGCATCCACATATGAAGGATACCATTTATTGTTCATTATTCTGGGACTCTGTTACTTGACTTAGCATAATGGCTTCTAGTTCCATACATTTACCTGCAAAGTTCATGATGTCATCTTTCTTTACCTCTGCATAGAAATGCATTGTGTATATGTGCAACATTTTCTTTGTCCCCTTGTTGGTTGAGGGGCACTTGAGTTGCTTCCAGCTCTTTGATATTGTGAAGAGAGCTGCAATAAATATATATGTGCATGTATCTCTGAGGTAGGATGAGTCTTGTGTATATATACCTAGAAGCGGTATGAATGGTCAGGTGGTAGCTTCATTTTGAGTCTTTTAAGGGCTCTCCACACTGCTTTCCATAGTGGTTGTATAAGTTTACATTCCCACCAGCAGTAGATTAGTGTTTGCCTTTCCCAACAAACTCTCCAGCATTTGGTATCTTTTGTTTTCTTTATCCTAGTCAGTCTTATCAGAGTGAGATAAAATTTTAAAGTGGTTTTAATTTGCATTTCCTTAATTATTAATGATGTTGAACACTTTTTAAAGATGTTTCTCAGCCATCTTTACATCCTCACTTGTGAAGTCTCTATCAGTTCTTTTCTCCATCTTTTGAGTCATTTATTTTCTTCTTTGTTTTTTGAGTAGTTTATATATTCTGGATTTTAATGCTCTGTCTGATGTATCACTGGTGAAATTTTCCTCCTACTCTGTGGGTTTTCTCTTTACTTCATTGGTTGTTTCTTTCACTGTACAGAAAGTTTTGAGTTTAATGATGTCCCACTTGTCAATTGTTGACCTTATTTTCTGTGCAGCTGCTGTCTGATTTGGAAAGTCTTTTCCTGTGTCGATGTCTTGTAGGTTACTGCCAACATTTTTTTTCTATCACTTTCAGAGTTTCAGGTTTCATGTTGAGGTCTTTGATCCATTTGGAGTTGATTTTTGTACAGAGTGAGAAGTAGGGGTTTAATTTTATTCTCTACAAGTGGTGATCCAGTTTTGCCAACACCATTTACTGAAGATGCTGTCTTTCCTCCACTGAGTCTTCTTGGCCCCTTTGTCAAATATGAGGTGGCTGAAATTGTATGTGCTCAAGTTTGGATTTTCAGTTTTGTTCCATTGGTCTATGGGTCTGTTTTGATGCCAGTACCAGGCTGTTTTTACGACTATACCCCTGTATACAGCAGTCTTGACATGGCCACTATATGTCTGTCTGAAAGGGAGGGGGAGCTGTTAAACATTACTGCCAGTGTATCTACAAAGTACCACATCAATGCCGTATAGATTCCCTTCAGTGAAGCCAAGACTAGAATCATGACTATATTTAGAAAAATTTCATAAAAACAACCTCCAGAAAATATATAAATAAAAAATCAACAGTAAAGGCTTCTTAGGTAAGATAAAATAAAACAAAAATTCAATGGATTGAACACAGCGTATATTTCATTAAATGGCAGAAGACTATTATAAGAATTATAAAAAGGAACATTGATGAGAAGATAGATAAAGACATCTACATGATGAAAGAATGACATTAATAAAGAAATAATTGAAGAGATTCATTGCTTGTCATCTACAAAAAGTATTATTTCTAACCTGGTTAAAAATGCAATCAATCAAAACAAGGCAGGACTTCCTCCTGGAAAAGAGAGTGAGCAATGTGTTAACTGACCTAAATAAAAGTGGGCCACAGCCTAGGGCTTTGAAATACAATCCATAGAATGTATTTATATCACCAGTGATGGTGAAATTGTCATTCCCAGAATGCTATGATAGAGCAGGTCCTTGTAAAACTGTGGAAATCCTTAGTGTCTTACTATGAAAATCTAAAAATTAAAGGTGAAGAAGTCTCATTTACATATACACAAATGCATCTTTTAACTTACAATAATAATTATATTCATAATCAGAAAAGTCACTTTGTGTTTTACACAATAGCAAATTAAAGTTCATGGGCATGTTCTAACATAATTTATAATTGAAGGTTTTTGTTTTTCCAAGTTCAGTAAATTTAGGAAGGTCTACAAGATCATTTTGTAAATAAAGTTTAGTTTAATATCATAATCATTAAGATCTGTTTCATGTCCACAGCTTGATACTCTGGCAGTGCATTGGGGAAAACTTAAAACAATCACATCAATTGAGTTATTACATTCTGCAGTTGTTGAATGTTCTCTAACTTCTTGTTGCCACTTCACTATCTTTCTTATAAAGCTGATGGCACATACATTTTAAACCTTCCATCAGAGAAAACAAAATTCTCCAATACAAAGATACAATAATTTATCGTATGGGAAAGCAAAACCTAGTTGTCCTAGTTTGTCTTCTATTGCTGTGACAAAACACTCTGACCAACACCAACTTGGGAGGAAAAGGTTTATTCAGCTTACATCTCCTGGGTCACAGTTCTCAGGGAGCCCAAGGCAAGAACTCAGGGAAGGAACCTGGAGGCAGGAGCTGAAGCACAGGCCATGGAGGAGTACTGTTCACTGGCTTGCTTCCTTGGCTCATGCTCAGTCTGCCTTCTTATACAGTACACAACAACCTGCCCAGGGTGGCACCACTCATTGTGGGCCGGGCCCTCCCACACTGCTTGACCATCGAGACAATACTCCACAGATGTGGCCACAGGCCAATCCAATGGAGCCAATTCCCCAATTGAGGCTCCCTCAACCCAGGTGTGTCAAGTTGACACTAAAGCTATCCAGCACACTAGTTTATTTAGGAAACCATAATTTTATGAAAACATTTCTGTAAACAATTGCAATTTATTAAGGTACAAGATCAAATAGTCTGTAAATGTTTGAGTGACAGGTATGTAGCTAGCCTTTTCTACTTAATCTGTTCTTTTTGATTATGATGTAACAGAAAGAATGAGTTTATGGTAAGCTCATTATGTTGCATGCAATGTTATTGATGATTGGTGAGAAAGGAAAAGCTGCCATTGCTCATTAACAATTTTTTAAGATAGTACCTTTTGGCATATACCTGAAGTTTGTTGAACTTGGAGACATGTCTTTGAACATACTGGAGTTTTAATACCTAAAAAATGCCTTGATCAAGGAAGACAGTGGGAGAGAAGAGCGTGAGACACCTACTGTAGGAACTGTCTTGACTTTTCTAGAATAATCAAGTATTGCTTATCATCTCTTTTTACAACTTCATTCTTGTTTAATCTTAGTCCAATTATTTTTTTCACAACAGATCAACAATCCTTACACTGACATAGAACACATTCTCCCATTTCTTTTTTATTAAACATTATAATTTTCAATTTCACACATATATGCAATGTACTTATGCACATGCTAGTAATATACTCATACACATAAAATAAAAATAATAAGATATTTTAAAAAGTACAGAGATCTTCAACTGGTCAACGTGCAAAAAATAAGAGACTGAGTACTCAGCTCATGTCTGGTATTGTTTTACTTTTTTCACTGTGCATCTTCTGCAGGTAGTTATCTCTGTGGTGTGTTTATGATTGCAACTATGTCATAGTCACAAGCCAGAGTTTCACAGCACTCCCACCCAATCTCTACTGTTACAATCTTTCTGTCACTTCTTTGCTGCTTCCTAGGGTTTGCATTGGGTATTATAAATGTCCCATTTGGGATGAAAACTCAACAGTTACTCCTAGCACTTTGGCCAACTGTTAAGTCTCTGCATTAATCACTACCCTCTATAAAAAGAAGTTTCTCTGATTGAGGTTGAGAATGTCAGTAATCTGTGGGCAGGAACCCATGCATTTAGAAGGCAGAGTACCCTTATGTCCATTTAGCTAAAGATCAGTAATAAATTCCTCCCTAGGGCCTGTGACCACTCCAGCAATAAACTTTTGACCAAGCTTACGCTATCAAGGGTGTGTTCTCTCCTGTGCAGTTGGTCTTAGATCCAAGCGGAAATTAGATGTTTACTGCCCCCCCCATCCAAAGAGTCAGGACACTATTTTATCAGTGAACACACATTGCCTGGAAGGTCAGTATTGCACACACAGTACACAGCTGGGTTAGGTCATTGATGACTTTTCTCCCCCAGCAACCAGCATAGCACCTCTTCACTATGAAGCTAGCCAGCAATGAGGAAGCTTCTAGTTCAATTGCAGCTTGATTTCTCCTGCCCTGTATCTAAAGTGTGTGATGTCTTCAGTAATATGGTCTTTATCATCTACCTGGTGGGTGAACAAAAGCAACTGCAGTAACCTTTATTGTTTGGTTACCTCTCTGGATTCCTGGCCAGTACCTCACAGCACTGGGATTTCCATGTAAAATTATAAGCTTCTTTTGTTTTTTTTTTTGTTTTTTTGGTCTTTTTCAGACAGGGTCTCCCTGTAGCCCCAGCTGTCCTGGAACTCATTCTATAGACCAAGCTGGCCTTGAACTCACAAAGATCCGCCTGCCTCTGCCTCCCAAAATGTAAGCTTCTAGAGCAGCATTGTCTATCCATGAGGGGTACTTCTAACCAAAGTTCTTTTTAGGAATTATATTTTTTGTTAGTTTATAAAGTAGAAGGCTTTCATGACTTTTTTGTATATCCTGAGTTTTGGGTAACCCTCTACCCAACTCCCACTATTCCCCATACACCCACTCCATGCCCATTGAACCTTTCCACCTGTAGTATTCCCCCTCTGCTTCATATCACCTTTGTTTTACTGTCCTACCTTAGATCTTCTCCCATCCCCACCTCAGAGCCAATGGCCCCTTTCTTGTTTTCTGACCTCTAGAAACAGTCATTCTGATGTATACACAGAAATATAAAAATTTTCAGCTAAGATCTGAAGATGAGTGGGAACATATGTGTATGTATTCTTGTACTGGGATATTACACTTAGCATAATCTCTAATTTCATTATTTTTCTTGAAAAGTTCATTTTTATTTACTGCCGAGTAGAATTCCATCATGTATAGGTACCAGATTTTCATGATCCATTAATAATTTAATGGATATTTAGGCTAATTCCATTTCCTATTATGATTCTGGAATATACAAATAACTCAGAAAAACTAATCATCAAGAAAACAGTTCAGGGTTTGGAAAGGTGGTTCAGCAGTTAAGACCATTGGCTGCTCTTCCAAAGGACCTGTGTTCAATTCCCCACACCCACGAGGTGGCTAACAGCCAGCTGTAAATCCAATTCTAAGGGATCCAGTGTCCTCTTCTGCTCTCCTCAGGCATTGAATGACATAAATGGTCTTACATATATGCAGGCAATATCCCCATAGACATTAAGTACAATTAATAAATAAAATAAGCCAAGTCAACAAAATGGGCAATAGATGTGAACAGAAAGTTCTTAAAAGAAGAAATGAAAATGAATAATATACATTTTAAAAATGTTCAGTGCTTTAACCATCAGGGAAACAAATTAAAACTTCTTTGAGATTCTATCTCTGTGGGTTGTTTGTCTAAATATATATATATAATATATATATACATATATATAATAATATATATATATATGTCGGTTGGTCCTAAATCACATGTGGCCGCAATCCACATGACGTTCTTCCCTTCTTGGACCAGGCTAGCAGCTTACAATCTGCAAGCTTGGGCTGTCCCCTGCCGAGGCCACAGTCTCTAGGTGAGCTCTGGCAAGAAGGGGGGAGGGAACTGAGAGAAGTCACCCAAAGAGAAAGGAAACAGACTCAAAAGATACCAGGAGAAAGACTCAAGTTTAATGTTGTAATTCAAGGCTTTTATACAAACCCTTACATGGGCTGGGACACATACACACAATTGGGGGCTGGGGAGGCAATTGGGACAAGGGAACCTCAGGCTAGATCCAGATCAAAGTTTTTTTCTAAGAGATCAAAGACAGCCCAGGCTTCCCAGGTCGGTGAGGATAACTGCAGGAGTCAAGGCTTGGGCTCTGTTCTAACTTTTTTTTTTTTTAATTTTTTTTATTGATGCTTTGTGTATTTCATACATCTTTTTCCAATTCAGTTCAGGCGTATATCCACTTCCCTTCACCCCGCCCCCCGCCCCCCCACTACCCCAGATCATTCATTCTGCCATAACTTTTCTGCATCTTCTGGTTTTTTTGTTTTTGTTTTTTCATTTTTTTTTTAACAATAAGTGATAATTTGTGAGTACAAGCATCCTTCATGTCAAACCAATTTGCGAGCAGTTTGTGCCCAAACCCACACAGCCATGGGTCCCACCATCCAGCGGGGGGGGGGGGGGCTTGTATGTCAATCAAGTTGATCAAATGAGTGTCAGTCTATTATGTTGTAGTTTCACCTTTCACCCCAATCGCAGCCCTTACATTCTACCGCACCTCCTCTTCCGCAGATTGTTCCCTAGGCTTAGAAAAGGGCACAAGTGGATGAGATGCAAAACAGTCACTTTCTCTGGAGCTGTTGTCTTGGTCCAGTCATTCTGGCGGTTTTCTTTCATGGGCTGCCGACTTGTCCAGGCATAACCTTTCAATCCTACTAATGAAGCACCTGCAATTAGATATATAGGTAATAAACATATAATTTATAGCTTCGGTCCTACTAATGAGGCACTCGCAATTGGATATATAGGTATTAAACATACTAGTTGTTATGGTAGGTTACTGGCATAGACATAGATGTTTGATGGTATGTTATCCATGAATTACATTTTCTTCTGTTAAGTATGACAGGGTCATCGTGGTGGTTTATAACATCTCCAACCATTAGAGGAGGTAAGCTTGTGGCATCAGCCGTGGGTTATTCTCCAGGAGAGAGCAATAGCAATTAGATTTGGGATATACAGACATAAGGCTGCCACTGCTGCACGGTATTCCAGGCAGATGAGGTGTAGCTGGTGCTGTTGGGAGGGGTTTTGCTTGACTAAGGAGACCCATGTTTGCTTTATGGTTTAGTGGCCTTTGGTAACACTCTCTGGCATTCCAGAGGCCATCCAAGGCTTGCAAGTGGGTCTCCATACATCTTTCCATGTTTATATCAGGTCTTCAACAGCAGGCCTTATTGCCTCTCTTCCTGCAGATAATCCCGGTTTGGAGGCAAGGAGCCTTTACCTTTTGTGGGGGTTGGATTCCCCTGGCCAACATCTCCTGGTAGAGTAATCCATTGTTAATGTCAGAGCTCCTGTATTAATATATTTTGCTTAAGTTCGTAGCTTAAGGAGACTTTAGCTTATATTTGGTTCTGAATAGAGCAAATCCTTTTCACATTTTCTATGTCCATTGTCAATTAAAGAAGGCAGTTTTACCGATTTACAAGAGAATACCTCTATAAACAGCTGGCTCCACTACAGCTTGGAGAACGACCTCATATCAATCATATTTCTCCTTATTCTATGGGGGGGGGAGTTAAGAAAGTCTCTGTATTAAAACCTTTGCAGCCACCTGGAAGATAAGCTTCATTAGGATTCATTAAAAATCGTTGTTACAATTAGGATCCAGAGAGGGGCCTGATGTCTGTAGCAATCTGAGACATTTCTTCCCTTCAATGTGCCAGAGGATTCCATCCTCTGCTGGCACTTTCTGGTACATCCTACTCACTGCAAAGCCCCATTTTCTTTCTCAGCCATTAATTGGTGATATTCTGGCCTGTTGAACAATAAAATCCTTTCCCATAGTTAGTTTTAAGATTTGGATTGCAAGGTTTTTTGACAAAAAGTTTCATATCTATCTATTATCCCCCTTTTAAATTTTAGGTTTTTTATTTGACCCATGAGTCTTACAAAAAGCAAATATATACCTATAGGGTGGAATCAAGGCACAGATTTCATCAAGTTCACCCATGCTGTTTTGGGTTACTGTATGTGATTAACTTGGGAAACAAACTTTATTTTTAAATTAAATCATCCTATAGGTGAAAGAGATTGCTGCCAGGTGATACTATAGGACAGCAAAATTATAGAGAACATTTGTTTATACCAATCCCAAAGTAATTGTTATACAGCTTTTAATTAAAGCTAATGTGGACAACAGCAATTTATATCACCAATTAACTCAGATGCATTACCTTTTTTATCAGCCTTTAAACCAATGTTGTTTAATATGCACATATTTGCTTTTACTGGTGCATCTTTGCTAACTTTTTAAAAGTGCTTCTGAGCCAGGCGTGGTGGCGCATGCCTTTAATCCTAGCACTCGGGCGGCAGAGGTAGGCAGATCTTTGTGAGTTCAAGGCCAGCCTGGTCTACAGAGTGAATTCCAGGACAGCTGGGACTACAGGGAGACCCTGTCTCAAAAAGACAAAAAGAAGTGCTTCTGACAAAAGAATGCCTATATCTCCCCATTTTTACTTATTAAAAAAAAGCTCAGTTGTCACTAACTGTTAATATTTTATCTGTTAGGGATACTCTGGAATAATGCAGCCCAATGAGGCTCCCACTGGGGACAACAGGACCTGAGTGTGTATATAGTAGGCATCTTGGCTTCTACCAGGGGCAGCAGAGCTCCCATTTGTGTATACAGTAAATTGGAGGTGTGACATTTTGCTCAATATCTCAAAGGATGAGGCCATCAGGGTCTGGAACTTTGCAGAGATAGGCAAGGCAGGAAATACTGCATTATCTCAACCTCATGGAGATATCAGATAACTCACAGAAGCCCTGGGACAGAGTCTGCAGTTCCTTACCTCAAGCCAGACAAAGTCTCATTCTACACATCTCAACTTCCTAAATGACAATAAATGCTGATGAAGATATAAGGAAGTAGGAACCTCTATTCACTGTTGGTAGAAGTCTAATCACTATGGAACTTAATACAGAGGCTTCCCACAAAGTCAAATATACAACTATAGTATGACCAAGCTGTAGCACTCACAGCCATATTGTCAATGGATACTTTGGCCCATGCTAAGATAAAGACATACAACCATGTTTGCTGTTGCTCAATTCACATTAGTCAAGGTAGCATTTTTATTTGGCTTCCTACTGGTTCCAGGAAGGCTTTTCTGGGCCTTGTAGGCCTGCTTTAATTAGCTTCTGCTTTATGGGACTCCATGCCACGTATAAACAAGCTCTGTACACACTAAGTTTACTGATGGAGGAAATGACCGACCGATGGAGATGAACCGACCGTTCTTACAGAGGACCCAGGTTCGATCCCCAGCACCCACATAGTGGCCAAAAACCGTCTAAAACTCCAATTCCAGGAGAACTCCAGTTCCAGGGGAATCCAACACCCTCTTCTGACTGCCGTGGCATTGTACGACACAGGTGCACAGACCTACATGCAGACAGTACATTCATACACATACAGAAATAAATTAAAAAAAAATCACTTGGAAATAGGGAGTCTCAACTGAGTGATTTCCCAGATCAGATTGGCTTGTGGTCATGTTTATGGGATGTTATCTTGATTTTTGAGTGATGTGGGGCACTCCAGTCCACTATGGGCAGTGACACTACTGGAGAGCTGGAGCAGGTATATGTATCAAAGTGTGCTGATCAGGAGCCAGAGGGATCCAGCCAGCATGCAGTTTCCTCTGTGGTTTGTACATCAGTTGCTGCTTGAGTTCTTGCCCAGCCTTCCCTTAATAATGGACTAGGACCAGTAAGATGAAGTAAAACTTTTCATCCCCCAAGTTGATTTTGGTCACTGTTTTATCATAGCAATAGAAGCTAAAATAGAAAATTAATGCAATGTAACTAGATATAAATGTTATAAAAATTAATTTTCCTTGTTTCTCAGATTCTTTTTATTTTACTTATTTAACTCATGTCATGGATAATTCTTAAATATGTTCTCTACTTAATACACAAGCTGAATTGTCTTTCAAGACAATATGATTTCTTTCACCAAGAATTAGAAAGACAAATACGTTCTTCAAAGAAGCTATCTTGAAATCCTTTTCTACTTTCATTTGCAGACTTGAGTTATACTTGTGGGTCTGAGAGAAAGTATATGTGCTATTTGTAATTCCTCCTCTTGAGTTATAAATCCCAGATCCATAATCTAGTAATGAATTAGAATTCATAGTCTATTAGAAAAGCCTCTCATGATTTGTATGTCTATGTTTCATGTATCCCTTTCCAAATAACAGTTTCCAGAGTTGCTTTTTGCACAATGTATTTACTTAAATATGAAACCATATTCATATTTACAAAGCTGAATGCTCAAATCTCAAAGTAATTAAAGGCAGAAAATGTCATTTGGGAGGTGGTAAATAATGTTTAAATTTCTTTTATGAGGATAGGTCATTTTTTTTTAAGCAGGCAGATATAAAACAAATATTAATTTATTACTTCATGATATTTGAGAAACCAGGCCACAGAAATAATTCAAATACAGATTTCTCAGACCGCAGTGTTCAATAGAATACATATATTTAGGTGTATTCCAAGGAAGAATTTCATATTCTTTACTCTCAGTATGGCTTTTGGCTAGAGTTTCCCTGAATATGAAAATCGCCATTCCCAGACGGGCTGGTTTTCTGGTCTTCTTTGCTCTGTGTTTGTTCCCCAATGATCAGAAGATTGGAAAAATATGTAATCAGACTCTTCTTTTTTTTTTTTTTGGTGTTTTTGAGGCAGGGTCTCCCTTTTAGTACCAGCTGTCCTGGAGCTCGCTCTGTAGACCAGGCTGGCCTTGAACCCACAGAGATCCGTCTACCTCTACCTCTCGAGTGATGGGAGTAAAGGTGTGCGCCACCATGCCAGGCTCAGACTTTTCTTAAAATATGGAAAAATGTGTATGGAAGAAATGCTGTGACTTTCTCATGGTTTCCAAATTTCATAGATGTATTGGTTGTTCTTTTCCTACACATTTCAGGGCAGCACTTGACTCTAATTTGTGTAGGCAAGGATGTAACAAATGTTATATCAAGGGGGATAGGAAAAATATGGTTTAGGGAAACTTTGGTTGTGGAGTTGTAGGTCAACATTTATAATATGTTAGCAGATTAAAACTAAGTTGAAGTATTAATAATTGACAGGCTACAGGCAACAATGATCCCCATCCCCAAAGGAACAGATGCAGAGTTATGTTTTCTTTTCTTCTATTAAAAGCATCCTCCAATAGGCCTTAACATAATGACAGATGCAGAAAATCCTGTGGGAGAGCCATGGGCATGCAGATGGAGGAGGAGGCCTAAATATGACTAAGAGATATTACATGAAATCCACAAAAATTCACTAGAATATTTTATTGAAAACCCCCATCTTCCATTGGCCTGTGGATTCCTCTTGGTCTTGGCTTAATTGGGGGTATCTAGGGGTAGTCTTTGTACATGCTTGGGGTAAAACAACTCAGAGAAGATAACAGTGACCTATGTATGAACTCCTCAGCAAATGTTGGGTGATAGGAACAGAGGAAGAAATGGAAGTGCCAGTGAAAATGAAGCTTTCATGAACCTGTAGCTGTCATCATTGTCACAACCATCATTAATGATAATAATCCTACAAACCTTTAGAGAACAGTCTAGTTTATAAAGTACTGTGGCTTAGTATTGTCTTATTTACTTGGTATCTAAAGTAGTAACTTTAGAGTATAGTTGAAAAATACCTGGTTTATAAGGAAACAAGTTTGATAATAAAATAGAACACCTCGATTAAATCGTTTATGGAAATCTTATTTGCCAAAGACCATATAATGGGGGCGATCACCATCATAATCCTAATAATGATAACAAATGCAGAGTTAGTTTAAATTACTAGGGAGCTTCCCTTCCATGTACTTCTCTCCCTTTCCTCTCTTCCTGTTTCTTCTCTTCCATTCTTTTCTTCCTCTATCTTGTCCTCTTTGTTTTTCTTTCTCTCCCTGTCTCCCTCATTTTTTCATGGACTCTTTCTATGTGGCTTAGGTTGACTTGAATTTTCCTGATCAGAAGCAATCCTACTCCCTCAGCTTTCCTAGTATCTAGGACAACAGGTAAGCATACAATGCCCTGCATATTTTTCTTTGTATTTACTTTCTCATTCATACATATGTACAAAAATACATATTCACACAGTCACAAATAGGTTGCATTGTTTTTTCATCTAATTCTCTCAACAGCTCTATGAGATAGAAACTGTATTGTGGCTCACTGTACACATAGAGAATGGAGGCAACAGTGGATTGAATCATTTCCTTCAGGATGTGCAAGGTGATGTGAATTCAGAGGGAATTGCAAGGATATTATGCCTAGCTCCCAACCCTCAGGGCCATAGCTCATTCATTCATGATCTCATGGCGGTTCAGGGATGATTATTGGAAATTGGATATTTTGAGATGATTTCTACTTTAAGTTGTATTGCAAGGGAAAACACATCCCACTTGTTTTATATTCATCATATTTATAGTCACCAAGTATTAATATTTGTAAGTGGAGATACATTTAAGTGAAATGTTATGTGCTTTAGAAGTGCAGTGTATTTTTGTTATTGGGTTTAAATTTCATCACAGAAATCATTTTTCTCCCAAGAAATGTTTGAGTACATTAGCTTAGAAAATGATACTAGTGAGGTGGCGCTGTGCATAATTTTATGGAGAACTTTCAACTGTAGTTAGTGGGTATTTGTGAGAAATAACCGCACTTTGTGATGTTTATGAAGACATGGAGATATTATCATTCTTTTGCTTACCATGGACTTTTCCTTCTGTACACTTGTCAGTCACTTGATATAAAAGATGGGGGAAAAGACTTACATAAGAGAAAGATTTTAATACCTAAATTCTAAATTCTATCTAAATTCTATCCTATAACTGAAAATAGAATTTACCACTTCACCTACTTCCTCCCCGAGTCCCACAGAATCTCCTTCCATCTTCATGTCTATAGTTTATTTATTTATTTATTTATTTATTTATTTATTTATTTATTTATTTATTTTATTTCTTTATTATTTATGTAGCTCACTGATCAATTAACACTGGTAATATATGCACAAATGTGGGGTCATCCAGTGGATCATGGCAAAGCTACCAGTTGCCATACTCCTAAAGAAGTGTGACTAGCCCTCTTCCAGTAGTCATTAATTATCATAGCTGCTCAGCTAGGGGCAGAGGGTATGGTGGGGCTCAGGAGTTCCTCTCTTTCCTGCTGGAATTTTTAAGTGGCTTGCTCTTGTGTAGGTCTTGTGTAATTACCTATCGGTGCTGTGAGTTCACTTGAGCAACAGCTGTGTCATATCCAGAAGATAGAATTTCACAGCTCTCCTCCCCATCTTCTAGCTTTTACACACTCCCTCCCTCTTCCATAATGGTCCCTGAGCCTTGGTGTGAGAGGAATAATATTGATGTCCAATTTACAGATGAACACTCAAAGTCACTTATTCTTAGTGCTTTGAATCGTAATGTGTTTGTACATTAACTGCTATCCACTGCAATAAGAAGCTTCTCTGACCAAGGTTGAAAGTAGCACAAATCTTTTCAGAAGACAGTTTGACAAGGTGATCATTTAGAAAAATATCAGTAGATTCCCCCTAGGGCTTATGAGTTCTCTAACCATGAATTTTGACCATGTTTATAGTAATAGGCATGAATTCCTTCCTCTGGAGCAGTTTCTTTTTTTTTTTAAAAAAAATTAATTTTAATTTTTTTTTTAACAAATCTAGACCCGTGTTCCCGCCCATTCCCCCACCCCACCAGAGCTCATGCATTCTGCCAAACATGCTTTTCATCTCTTTCTCAGTCTTTCTCAATATTCTCCATGAGGAAGTTGACTGTTTTGAGCAGAAGTTCACTGTTTCAGTCAGTTCTTCGATGCAGTCCTTTCTGTTGTTGTTGTTGTTGTTTCCAATATGCATCACTCCCAACTGCTTTGGACAAAAGCTCAGGGGGCCCTACACAAGAAATACTTACAACTAGGTAATTGGCACTAGCATCCACAGATGAGGGATACCATTTGTCGATTGTTTTTCTGGGACTGTGTTACTTCACTCAGCATGATGTCCTCTAGCTCCAGCCATTTTCCTGCAAAGCTCATGATGTCATCTTTCTTTACTGCTGCATAGAACTCCACTGTGTACATGTACCACATTTTCTCTATCCACTCATCAGTTGAGGGACATTTGGGTTGGTTCCAGCTCCTTGCTATTGTGAAGAGAGCTGAAATAAACATGGCTGTGCATGTATCTCTGCAGTGGGGTGAGTCTTGAGGGTACATGCCCAGGAGTGGTATTGCTGGGTCGGGTGGCAAGTTCATTCCAAGTCTTCCAAGGGTTCTCCACATTGCTTTCCATAGTGGCTGTATGAGTTTACATTCCCACCAGCAGTGGATGAGTGTTTCCCTTTCCCCACAACCTCTCCAGCACTTGGTATCGTTTGTTTTCTTGATCCCAGCCAGTCACTAGAGTAAGATGATATCTTAAAGTGGTTTTGATTTGCATTTCCTTAATGATTAGTGATGTTGAACACTTCTTAAGGTGTTTCTCAGCCATCTCTAATTCCTCCCTTGTGAAGTCTCTGTTCAGTTCTTTGAGGAGCAGTTTCAAACGGAATCAAAGGAGCAATTGTTTATGCAATAAGCAATCCTGCCACATTGTACCAGTGGGCACATTGTGCCTGGTAGGTTGGTATTGTAGCATTCAGGGTCTACCCTTGATTAAGACTACTGATGTCATGCCAAACATAGTGGTGCATGCCTTTAATTCTAGCTCTTGGGAGTCAGAGGCTAGCTCTGTGAGTTCAAGGCTAGCCTGATCTACAGAGTGAGTTCCAGGACAGCTGGAGCTACAGGTCTTCCTGTCTGAAAAGGACCAAAAAAAAAAAAAAGGCCATTGATGTCTTTTTACCTCCAGTCCCCTGCATATGACCACACTATGAAAGCTACCTAGCAGGGAGAGTTTCCCGGCCATCCCAAGAAGCAATATTGGTCATAGAGGCCCCAGAGGCACCCCAAATTATACAGGTTACAGTTGTTCTTGGTTGCCTATCATAATTAAATGGTAAAACCTGATTGATGCAGCCTTTTTTAATGTGTCTATAGAGCAGCAATCTATATTAAAAACAAATGCATTTTTAAATTTTTATTGAATTTTTGTGTATTTAATACAGAACATCTCAATCAATCTTAATCCCCCTTATACTCACTTCCTCACAGGCACTGTTCCACAGTCTCCTCCTGCCCACTGGAATTCACACATTCTTTTATCTGTGCAAAGGTCCATTGTATCCTTAGTGTGCCTCAGTGCAACTTCATCCATTGAAGTCTAGTTGGCCCATCCAGAGTTCCTCTATTTAAGAAGATCAGCTCTTCCTCACCCAGCAGTAATCAGCTCCCAGTAGTTCTTCTGATAAGATTGGGATCTACTGCCCATTTCCACAGTTCTATGCTGGGATTTGTCTAAGTTTGCATGGGTCTTGTTGCATGCTGATACCGCCACTGTAGGATCATAGGAACAGGGACCTTGAAGCTTTACGATTCTAATATGGTCTTGCACCTCCTCCCTGGCTCTTACAATATTTCCACCACCCCTTTCCACCCATTTCCCCCCCCTCCCCGTGGTCCTTGAGCCCTGGGTGAGTGAAGCTTAATATAGGAGTCCTGTCTGAGGGCCCACACTTTGTAAGTTTCTAATCTCCGTGCTTTGGCCATTTGTGACCTTTTGTGTTCCTGGCCCTCTGTGATATTTGAAAAATGGAGCCAAGAATACTCAGTGGAGAATAATATCTTCAACAAATGTTAGAAGAATGAAAGTTGGGGCAGGGTGAGCAGGGACAGGCACCTGATGCTGGAGGTGTGGCTGAGTGATGAAGGACCCTCTGAGAAGCAAGAACAAGACCCTTATCTTTCACCTTTCATAAAAGTCAATGTCAAATGGATCAAAGACCTCAATGTGAAACCTGAAACTCTGAAACTGTTAGAAGAAAACATCAGCAGCAACCTACGGTGCGATAGGTGTAGGAAAGGACTTTCTGATCAGACTTCTGTTGCACAAGAATCAAGGGGAACCTCATTAAACTAAGAAGCTGCTGTACAGCAAAAGCAACAACCAAGGAAGTGAAGAGAAAACCCACAGAGTGGGACAAAATCTTCACCAGTGACACATCTGACAAAGGTTTAAAATCCAGAAAACACAATCGAGAAAACAAGTGACCCAATTAAAAGATGGGCTAAAGGTCAAAACAGAGACTTCTCAAAAGAAGAAAGAAAGGCAGCTAAGAAACATCTTTAAAAGTGTTCAACGTTTTTGGTAATTATGGGAAATTGAAACTACAAGCACTTTAAGATTCCATCTTACCCCAGTCAGACTGGGTAAGATCAAGTGATGCCAAATGCTGGACAGCATGTGGGGAAAGGGGAACACTCACTGCTGGTGAGATTATAAGCCTGTGCAGCTCATATGGAAAGCAGTGTGGAGAGCTCTTAAAAACTAAAACTGAACCTATCATTTGACCGGGTTATACCACTCCTTGGCATATATCCAAAGGACTCATCTGACTGCATAGATCCTTGTACATCAATGATGTTGATGCTCTCTTTCTTGATGGAAAGAGATGAAAGCAAACTATGTGTCCCTCAACTGACAACTGAATAATGAAAATGCTGTACATTTACTCAATGGCTACTCAGTAGCAAAGAAAAATGAAATTATGAAAATTTCAGGTAAATGGATGGAGCTAGGATCTTTTATGTTAAGTCCAGTAACACAGACTCAGAAAAACAAATGATGTATGTTCTTCCTCATTTGTGGATCCTAGCACCAAATCCTTTTATGTGAGTATGTATATCGAGGTACCTGCAGGAACCAGGAAAATTGGAAAGGAACCAGGGTGGTAAAAGGAAAGGAGGAACCTGAGAGAGAATAATAGGAGCAAGTGTTAGTTACTAAGGGAGAAATGTGTAAAACGGGGAAATTTAAATGGGAAAGGGTAGGGAGGGTTATGGTTATAGGAGGGAATTTGGGGATAAAGGGAAAGAAGGAGACGTGGGACCATAGGAGACTGGAATTATCAGGGGAGAAATGGGGAAAATGGGGACACTTTAAATAGGGGAAGGCATGGGGAGAGAATTTGCAAGGACAGAGAGGAGAGATTGATCATGCCTAGCTAGCATAAAAATCAGAGGTAATCAGGTTAGTTTAATAATAGCAAATGCAGTGTTATTACATAGTGCTTAGTTCCTATTCCCAAATTAGAATTGCTGAAACAATTTACAGAAGAGAGACCCAGGAAACTGAATTCACTAATAAATGTGATTCTTCCGCACATTGTCACCTTATTAGAGAAGTTTGATGCGACGGACTCCTTACAATAAAATTCTATGCCAAAAAAAAAAAAAAACAAAAAAAAGATTTAAAAAAAAAGGATTTGGGGGCCATGCATGGTGGCGCATGCCTTTAATCCTAGCGCTCAGGAGGTAGGCAGATCTTTGTGAGTTCAAGGCCAACCTAGTCTACAGATCGAGTTCCAGAACAGCTGGGGCTACAGGGAGATCCTTTCTCAAAAAAGACAAAAAAAATTCTAAGTGTGATAGTAAATATGCTGCAAGAAAGAAGAAGAAAATTCAGAGATGAAAGAGGATTTTTAGAAAAATAAAATAAATCAACAAAATAAAAAACCCTCTTTATCTTTGACTTCTAAGCTAGATGAGATTTTTTTCTCAGTTGAAACAGGATATCTTGAAATTGATGCACAGGAATATTTAGAGAGGAAGGAACATGGATCTCGGGTGACTTTACCATCAACATCAAGGTCATGCAGGTAGATGATGGCCTCAGAGCCAGAGGCCACAGAGATATTCAGAGGCCCCTGTGACTAGTACCTCTGCAACACCTTCATTCTCTGTATTTAAAAATATGAATGAAGTTTGGTAAATTTCTTACATTTAGCAGGGACTGTTCATTTCTGCTAAGCAAGTGGGAGCGCACTCTCCATTCAACCCTAGATTTATCAGAAGGAAAACTCAAGGATTGGTTGGCGACTGGGGAAAGGGACAGCTCTTCTACTTAGTAACCATGATATTTGAAAAGAATACAATCATAAGTAAGCACCAGGGTATGAGGATGCTATAGGATGAAAAAAAAAAAAGAAATACCAGTAAGAGCTCAGCGTACACTTGGTGAGAACCATGAGACATACTTTTGGAAGAATTACAATATATTATCTTTTGTTTTTAATTTAAAATTGATAGATGGGAAGAAAAACTAACAAAACTGTCATACAGCATTGCAAAGAGAGGACCAAAAATGGGAGCTAGGTGATGGAGGAATCTAGTAGGTTTATTTTAAATATTTATTTTAGGCTGAATGCATAATAAAGAAGAGTATATCTGCCTTCAGATATTTTGCACAGTAAAACACCTAGTTTAACTGATCACCAAAGTAAACATAAAATGTTTTCATCCATAAGTGTGAAATGTTATGAAAAGTATAGCTAAGACCAAAGTTGAGATTCAACTGATCTAATGTGATATCAAAAAGAGAAATTTGATTAAAGATCCTAAATCTAATCAAACAGAGGGAAATTTTACATGTAATATGGTTAAATGTCTCCTGGTGTGAATTACAAAACTCATATGGCTTTAAATTACAAATAGGTGTTCAGGTAAGTTTTAAAACCATTCAAATTTTCTCTGAAAACTGTGTGGCTTTAAAACAAATGTTTGTTTTTTTTAATTTAAAATATTTATTATTTTTATTTTATGTGTATGAGTGTATTGCTTGCATGTGTAAGTGCATCCGTGCCACACAATGCCTATGGAATTCATAAGAGGATGTCAGATCCCCTGGAACTGAAGTTACAGATGGTTGTTAGCCACTATGTGGGTGCTGGGAATTGAACCTGGGTCCTCCGCAAGAACAGTCAGTGCTTTTAACCACTGAGCCATCTCTCCAGCCCCTTATTTTTATTATTATATCATTAATGTCTTCTCACATTTTATTCCAGCATTAAATATTAATACATTGTGATCTAGCTATAATGTGCTTTAAACTGTTTCATTAATATTATCTAACAAACGCCTAACTGTGTGGTTCTAATTTTTAATAAGTTATGTTTTAATG
This sequence comes from Rhizomys pruinosus, assembly GCA_009823505.1. Taxonomy (NCBI): domain Eukaryota; kingdom Metazoa; phylum Chordata; class Mammalia; order Rodentia; family Spalacidae; genus Rhizomys; species Rhizomys pruinosus. Next base: position 54,908 of record VZQC01014180.1, on the reverse strand, counting down.
ATTACATAATATTATGAAGAGTCATAATTGTAGTGAATCCTTTGTTGTTGCACATTTATACCATTTTGAGTTTTTGATTTAAGGCTGTAGTGAAGAGATTTTATTAAAACAGAATGCTGGAAATGTAATTATGAGGTCAAAACTCATAAAATATTTTAGTTTCTAAAAATAATCTTTTTGTATATATTTATTGAATTTTTGAGTGCTTCATTTTACAACATCTTAATTATCTTTATACCCCTTCCCACATCCACATCCTCCAATAACTCCCCAGATTTCAGGCAATCTGTTATTTATGCTAAGGCATACCGAGTCAAGTTAATGTACCCAGAAGTCCCTCATTGCAAGCTCACCCACTGGCATCTAGTCAACTTATGTAGAGTCACTCCCCTAAAGAAGATGAGCTCTCCTTCACCCAGCAGTGATCAGCTGACAATAGGTCTTTGGCTAAGATTGTTGCCTGATGTTTACTTCCACAGTTGGGTTTTTGCTTGGATTTGCATGATCAATGTGTCTGGGTTTTGCCAGTATCCTGCTGTTCTTAGACTAAAGCTCTGTAACATAGTTTGAGATCTGGTATGGCAACCCCTCCAACATTGCTCTTTGTACACAAGATTATTTTGGCTATCTGGTTTTCTGGGGGAAGGGGATGCCATATGAATTTTTGGATGTTTAATTCTAAATCTGTGAGGAATTTCATGGAGATATTTATTTGGATTACATTTAATCTATAGATTGTTTTGGGTAGAATGGTCAGTTTCACAATATTAAATCTTCCAATCTATGATCATGGGAGATGCTTCCATTATCAGATGTCTTCCTTAATCCCTTTCTTCAAATATTTAAAAATTTCACTGTAGAAATCTTTAATGTCATTGCTCAAGTTTATTCCTAGATAATTTTTGAGGCAATTGTGAATGGGAGGGTTTCCATGTGCTCTTTCTCTGATCCCTTATTATTATATAGAAAGATTACTGATTTTTGTAGATTGATTTTGTATGAAAGTGTTAATAATTTTTAGAAGATTTTTGTTGGATTTGAGGGATCTCTTATGTGTAATATCATCTCAAAATAAGGATCACTTGACCTCTTCTTTTCCAATTAGCACTCCCTTAATTTCCTTCTCTTATTTCTCTAGCAAGAGTTTCAAGTATTATATTAAAAAGGAGTGGAGATAGTGGGCAGCCTTGCTGGATTCCTGATTGTAATGGAATGCTTCGAGTTTTTCTCAATTTAGAATGATGGTAACTGTGGGTTTGTTATATATAGCTTAAAGTATTTTGAAGTATGTTCCTTCTAGTCCATTTCTCTCTAGGTCTTTTATTTATTTATTTATTTATTAATTAATTTATTATGTATTTATTTTTCTCTATGTGTATGAATGTACTGTCTGCATGCAGGTCTGTGCACCCGTGTCGTGCAATGCCGCGGAGGTCAGAAGAGGGTGTCGGATTCCCCTGGAACTGGAGTTCTCCTGGAACTGGAGTTACAGACGGTTCTCAGCCGCCATGTGGGTGCTGGGGATCGAACCCGGGTCCTCTGCAAGAGCAGTCGGTGCTCTTAACCGCTAGGCCATCTCTCCAGCCCCTCTCTCTAGGTCTTTTAACATAAATGAATGTTGGAGTTGGTCAAAGCCCCTTTCTGTATCTATTGAGATGACCATATGATTTTTGTCGTTGAATCTATTTACATGGTTTATAATAGTTATTGACTTACATATAGTGAATCATCCCCTGCACATCTGGAATAAAGCTAATGTGATCATGGTGAATAATTTATGTAATACGTACCTGTATAGGGTTTTCAAGTATTTTGTTGAGAATTTTTGCATATATGTTCATTGGGGTTATGTGTCTATAAGTTTTCTTTTTTGGTTTTGTCTTTTATTTTTTGTAATTAAGATTATTTTTAAATTTCTCATGAGTACTATATTTACATCACTTCTATCCTTCCCTCCCTCCTTCAACTTCTCCCATCCCTCCCAATTTTATTAACTCTTCTTTAATTCCTATTGTTATGATGGTTATTTTCATGTGGTACTACATAGTAACACCATTGTCTCTTAGTAAATATTTGTAAAATGAAAGCAAAAGTTTTAGAATAGAGAGAGATGGGGGACTCAATGGAGTCTTTGTGGACAAAATGCTACCATGCACCTTGAGAGGTCATAAAATGATCCATTAGCCGAGCGTGGTGGCGCACGCCTTTAATCCTAGCACTTGGGAGGCAGAGGCAGGTGGATCTTTGTGAGTTCAAGGCCAGCCTGGTCTACAGAGCGAGTTCCAGGACAGCTGGGGCTACAGGGAAACCCTGTCTTTAAAAGACCAAAAAAAAAAAAAAAAGATCCATTAGGATAATCAGATGATACTAGAAATGATAGCCTCAGCTTTAAGTAAGGTGCTATTGCTGTGTCATTTAGAGTTGGAGCCATTGTTTTTACCCTTCACTTTAATTTCAGTTCTTTGTTCTTCCCCAAACTTTTTAAGTGCATTTATGTTAGTAATTCTTTGAGAGTGTTACAATATCTTTTGTATTTCTAAATGTTTTATATGCTTTAAAGAACTGTCAGCTTCATTTTGTTATTATTATTTTTATTAATTATCATAATTACTTTTGCAATGAAATGCCCAAGTTAGCTTTGAATTTAAGAGTAGCTAAGGATGTGGGGGTCGCAGAGGGAGATGCCATAACGTGCCAGGGCAGTAGGTACACAGTTCTACAGCTTTAGGCGTGGTCTGGCGGGGGGTCAGCTGGGAGAGGGACTCGCTCTTGTGAACCCGTCTACGGGTCCCCTGCCCAGAGGGAACGCGGGGTCGCGGCTATGTTATCAGAGCACACAATCAGCCACCCCCTGAGTCTACCGCGCCTGCCAAGTGAATTGCTAAGAATACAACCAAGGTGGATTCCTTGGAGAACCTTCAAAGAACAGAAAGGAGACTACTTGCAGTGTGCTTCCCACATCATATATACACAAAAACTGAAAACCTGAAACCTACCCAAGTCAATACACCATAAAATAAAAAAAAATAAAAAAATAAAAAAAAAAAGCATCGGAAAGAGGAGGCCAAGCAAAAACATCCACTAATATAGTGAAAAGTCGTTTGTGACTTGAACCACAAAAAGGGAAATCCATATGCCAGGGACACGACGAAGGTACAACATGGGAAAGGCACAGGAATAACCTGCCCCAACCAAGGCCCTACCCGAAACTGGAGGGACGATAAGCCTAGAATGGGATTCTCCCTGTGGATGTAGACCCAAGAGAACAGAGCTTAACAGAATAATGCAGACAATAACCAGAGAAAATTAAAGAAAATAAAGAAGTAGTCATGGAACTAAAGAGATGAGAATGAAAAACATCAAAAAGGAAAACTAGAGGGGATAGGCAATATGACAACTTCAGAAAAGAAACTAAAGGAACAAGAATGACAACTCCAGAAAGAAACTAGAGGGGAAAAACACATCCCTGAAGGAAGTAGAACACTGAAAAAGGCAAGCCAACCAAAGAAGAAAAGAGCACCAAAAAGAAGAGATTGAGAAGCACAAAGAGAAGATTGAGAAAGCTCAAAAAGGAAATGGAGGTACTAAAGAAAACACAAGGAGGAAAAAAAAGGAATTAGAACACTCCAGTCAATCAAGAAGAAAGAAAAGGAAAAAGCCTCAAGAAGTAGAAATGGAAGGAGCCAGACAAAGAATATCAGACCTGGAAGATAACACAAGAGCAATTAAAAGCTCAAATAAGATTATGAAAAAATTTAAAAACACAAAAGTGGAACAACCAGGAAATAGTGGGACACTATGAAAAGACCAAACCTCGCGCAATCATAGGAATAGAGGAAGAGAGAAGAATCTCAAGAGAATTATATTGGAAAGAGGAGGACGTTCCACTGCAAAGAATGAATATAATAAGATGAAACAATGCCCAAAACCTAAAAATAGACAAGGCCCATACAGATACAAAGAAGCACATAGGAACCTCCAAATAAGCAAGATAGAAAAAGCAACACCCCACGCATAGTCATAGCGGAAAAAATATGTCTAAGACGAGACGAGTCCCTAAACACAAAGACAACACATTGATCTGAGGGCCCCAAAAAGAAAAACAAAGCAATCGGCGAGCGAGAGCGAGTAAGGGAATGAGACACCCATGGCCTAGAGCAACTTAGTCCGGTTAACAACTGACTTCTCGCCTCAAAACACCCCATGAAAGCAAGGAAGAACAGGAGCAAAGCATTCCCTGTGTAAAGGGACTATGGTGCCAACCCAGAATACTGTACCCAAGCATGTCCGTATCCTATACTGAAGGAGAGAGAAAATCTCCATGGGACCATAAACAAGATGATGGAATAAATGTCTGGAAAACCAAAACTCTTCATAAAATACTTGAAGCAATTCAAAGGGTAGAAGAGAGGAGCAACAATCCTCAAAACACCTAGGAAAAGAAAACTAATAAAAACATAAGCCATAGGAGCAAATCAAAAGGCTAGAAGTCCAAAATGGATAATAAAGTGAAAGGAAGCAACATCCATGTTTCAATGTACTTAAATATTATGGGCTAAACTCCCAATCAAAAGGCATAGAACTGGGAGAATGGATTAGGAAAACAAAACCCATCCTATATGCTGTCACAAGAAACCCATCTCAAATTTCAAGGATAGGCACCACTTAAGGTGAAGGGATGGAAAAAGTATTCCAAGCCAAATGGTACGCAAAGAAGCAAGGTGTGGCTAATTCCTACATATCAGAATAACAAAATAGAACTTTTAAAGCAAAAGAATCAAAAGAGACAAGAGGGCCATTACCATCCTTATTAAAGAAACAATTGAACGATGGATTTCAAATTCAATAAATATATATGCACCAAACATCAGTGCACCAAAACTTTATAAAGAACAATTCTTCAGGTCTCCCAAGGCACGCAGATAAACCCCCCAGCACACTAATCCTAGGGGACTTCAATACCCCATTAAATCCTCTAGACCAATCACAACAAGGAACAAAGGAAATAAAACAGAGAGACATCTGACTAAATGACCGACACGATACACCAATGGACCTCACAGACATCTACCAAATATTTCACCCAAACAACAAAGAATAAACTTTCTACTCAGGCACCTTCTCATGGACATTCTCCAAAATAGAGAAACCATATACTGGGACAAGGAAAACCTCAACAAATATAAAAAATGTTGAATAAATCTCATGCATTCTATCAGACCACAGTGCATAAAAACTCAATTATCAACATCAGAATAAACCTTACCACGATCACCTACAGGAACACCACGTACATGGAGACTAACAACTCCTCCTGAAATGAATGGGTGGGGTCAAGGAAGAAATAAACAGAAACTAAAAACATTCCTGGAACTGAATGACCAATGACAATACAACACAAAAAATCTATGGGACATGTCTTAAAAGAAAGCAATACTAATGAGAGGGAAGTTTATAGCTCTAAGTGCCCACATTAAAAACAGAAAGAGACACAGGTGAACGATCTAACACTGCAGCAAAAAATACTTGAGAGAACAAACAACAAATGAACCGTAAACGGAGCAGACCAGAAGAAATAACAAAAAACAGAGCAGAGAATCAATGAAATATAGAAAACAAAGAAACCATACAAAAAATCAATGAATCCAAAAGTTGGTTCTTTGAGAGAATAAAACAAGATAGACAGACTCTAGCCCAGTTACAAAAAGAAAGAGGGAAAATCCAAAATCAATAGATCTGTGATGAAAGGGGGAAATATCATGACAGACAATGAAAAGATCCCAGACAATCATATGGGGATACTTCAAAAACTTATACTCTACTAGTTTGAAAACCTAGAAGAATGGATGAATTTCTAAACCTGGGTAATCAACCATAGCTTACCCAAGAAGAGTTTGACAGCCTAAACAGACCAAATAGTACAGGAAGAAATCGAAGATGTAATAAAGTGCTCCCAACCAAAAAATGCCCAGGCCGGATGAGTTCACGGGCAGAATTCTATAAAATATTTCGTAAAGACTTAACCAATTATCACTTAAATTGTTTAGAAGGATACAAATGGAGGGATTCTCGGCAAATTCCTTCTATGAAGCCAGCATTAACGCTACTACCAAAACCAGGGAAAGATACAACCAAAAAGGAGAACTATAGACCCCATCTCCCTAATGAACACAGATGCCAAATTCTAAACAGGATCTGGCAAATCGCATACAGAGATCCACATCAATCAAGAAAATCATCCACCTAGACTCAGTTGGTTCATACCAGACATGCAGGGTGGTTCACATACGAAAATAATAAACATCAAAAAAAGCATATAAATGGACTGAAGGACCAAAAAACCATGCCATCATCTCAATTGATTCGGAGAAAGCCTTTGACAAAAATCCAGCACCTTTTCATGTTTAAAGTCCTGGAGGGTTAATTGGTCTGGGAGGGATCATTCCCTCAATGTAATCAAAGCAATTGATATACAGAAAACCCCAGCCAATATCATCCTAAAATGGGGAAATGACAAGAACTCAGAGCATTCCCCTTAAAGGTAGGAACATTGCAAGGCTGCCCTGTATTTCGTTTGATCTGTCACCACTCCTCTTTTCAATATAGTGCTAGAACCCTAGCTAGGGGGCAAATAAGGCGCAAAAAAGAAGGAAATTTAAGGAGTTCTAATAAGAAAACAGGAAGTCAAAGCTATTCTTTTTTGATGATGATATGATTGTCTCCCTAAGGGACGCTAAGAACTCCCCACAGAAAACTTTTAGAAACGATTAAGAGCTTTGTAATGTGGCAGGATACAAATAAACCTAGAAAATCAAGTAAGCCTTTTCTGTCACCAACAACCAGCATTTGAAGAAGACTTAACAAGGGAACCTTCATTCACAATAGCCTCAAAACATAAAATACCTAGGACCAACCTACCAACGACACCAAGATCTCTACAACAAAAATTTAACCCCCTGAAAAAGGAAATTGAGGAAGACCAGAAGAGAATGGACAAACTCGCCCCCCATGCTCATGGATTGGAAAATAAATTAGTAAAATGGTCCACCACCCAAACTATGTTAGCATCTATTTAATTGGAAGATCCCAATCAATATCCATGAGAGTTTTTCACAGTTGGGAAAAAATAATCCTAATCCATTGGAAACAACACCTACAATAGCCAAAGCACCCTGAGTGAAAAGAGCAATACAGGGGGGATCGCTATACCAGACATCACTAATATAGGCTTAGTCATAAAGACAGCCTGTAACTAGGACAAAAAACAGACCCAGTTTTGACCAATGAAATTAAAACTGAACGATCCAAACCTGGAGTCTCATAAACAATTTCAGCATCCACCTCATATTTGAACGGGGCCAAGAAGACACAATGGAAGAAGACAGCATCTTTAGCAAGTGGTGCTGGAAAACTGGATCACGACTTGTAGAAGAATGAAATTAAACCCCTACCTGCTCACCGTTGTACAAAGGTCACTCCAGATGGAACCAAAGACCTCACGATGAAACCCCTAAACTCGGGAGGTGATAGAGAGAACTTGGCAACAGCAGACTACAAGACATAGGTGTAGGAAAAGACTTCCTAAATCAGACAGCAGCTGCACAAGAAATAAGATCAACAATTGACAAATGGGACCTCATTAATCTCAAAAGCTTCTGTACATCAAAGGAAGCAATAAGGAAGTGAAGGAGAAGACCCACAGATGGGAGAACCTTCACAGCAGATACATCTGAACAAAGCATTATTTCAGAGTATACGCTTACTCAAAAACACAAGAAGAAAGAAGCAATATGAGAGACTACATTCAAAAGATGGCAAAGATCTGAACAAAGACTCTGCACAGAGGAGGAATTAGAGATGGCCGAGAAAACACTCTTAAGAAGTGTCAACTCACGCATCGATATAAAAAAGTGCAATAAAAACCCTTCCGTCAGATTTCACCTTCACTCTCAATAAGACTGGCCTAGGATCAAGGAACATGAATGATACCAAGTGCTGGAGGGTTGTTGTCCCGCCTACGGAAAAGGGGAACACTGCATACCATTTCTGTGGGATGTAAAACTTGTACAGCCACTATGGAAGCAGTGTGGAGACCCTTGAAAGACTCAAAGTGAGCTTCCATTGACCCAGTCATACCACTCCTGGGTAATATACCCACAAGACACAACTTACTCAAAGAACATGCACAGCTATGTTTTATTGCAGCTTCTGTTGCACATAGCAAAAAGCTGGAACCAGCCAGGTGCCCTTCAACTGAGATGTGGATAATGAAAATGTGGTTACATGTAATCAATGGAGATACTACTGCAGAGTAAAGGGGGACAAAATATAAATTTGCAGGTAAATGGATGGCAGCTGGAAGACATTATGGTTAAAGTGAAGAAACACAGTCCAGGAAACAAACGACACAATGGTGGTCCCTCATATTGGTATGCTAGTCACAACAACCCAGATATAAATATTTCTTCATGGAGAGGGAGGCATAGTAAAAGACAAACGAAAGACTGCATCAGAAAATGGACTGAAATGGAAAATGGGAATTGGAAAGGGGGGATGGGTGGGAGAGGAGCATGGGTGTATATTTCGATTAAGGCACTATTTAAATTGACACTGAGCTTAACACAAGTACCCAGNTCACAATAGCCTCAAAACAATAAAAACCTAGGACCACAACCTACCAAGACACCAAGGATCTCGACAACAAAAATTTTAAACCCCTGAAAAAGGAAATTGAGGAAGAACAGAAGAAATGGACAAACCGCCCCCCTCCATGCTCATGGATTGGAAATAAATATAGTAAAAATGTCCAGCCTACCAACTATGTTAGCATTATTTAATGGAAGATCCCAATCAAATCCACATGAGTTTCTTCACAGATTTGCCGGAAAAAAAAATCCACCATCCATGGAAACACCTCATAGCCAAAGCAACCCTGAGTGACAAAGAGCAATACAGGGGGGATCGCTATACCAGACACAACTAATATAGGGCTTAGTCATAAAGAACAGCCTGTAACTAGGACAAAAACAGACCCAGTTTTGACCAAATGGAATAAAACTGACGATCCAAACCCTGGAGTCTCATAACACATATTCAGCTCCACCTCATATTTGAACACGGGGCCAAGAAAGACACAATGGAAGAAGACAGCATCTTAGCATATGTGGTGCTGGAAAACTGGATCACACTATGGTAGAAGAATGAAATTAAACCCCTACCCTCTCACCGTTTACAAGGTCACTCCAGATGGATACCAAAGACTCACACTGAAACCCGCCTAAACTCGGTGGAGGTGATAGAAGAGAAGTTGGCAACAGCAGACTACAAGACATAGTGTAGGAAAAGAACTTCGCTAGAAATCAGACAGCAGTGCAAAAGAAATAAGATCAACATTGACAAATGGGACCCTCATTAAACTCAAAGCTTCTGTACATCAAAGGAACAATAAAGGAAGGAAGGAGAAGACCCACAGATGGGAGAAACTTCACAGCAGATACATCTGAACAAAGCATTGAATTTCCAGAGTATACAGCGTACTCAAAAACAAAGAAGAAAGAAGCAATATAGAGACATTCATCAAAGATTGGCATAAGACTGAAATAAGACTGCCACAGAGGAGGAGTTGAGAGATGGCCGAGAAAACACCTTAAGAAGTGATAAATCACCAATCTATATATAAAAGATGCAATTAAAACCCTGCCGTTGAGATTATCACCTTTCACTCTCAATAAGACTGGCCTGGAATCAGAACATGAATGATACCAAGTGCTGGAGAGGTTGTTGTCCGTCGAGAAAAGGGGAACACTGCATACCATTGCTGTTGGGATTAAAACTTGTACAGCCCTATGGAAAGCAGTGTGGAGAACCTTGAAAGACTCAAAGTGAAGCACTTCCATGTTGACCCAGTCATACCCTCCCTGGGTAATATACCCACAAGAACACAAACTTACTGCAAAGATACATGCACAGCTATGTTTATTGCAGCTCCTGTTCGAACAATAGCAAAAACTGGAACCAGCCCAGGTGCCCTTCAGCTGAGAGTGGATAGATGAAAATGTGGTTACATGTAAAACAATGGAGATAACTAGCAGCAGTAAAGGGGACAAATCATTAATAATTTGCAGTAAATGGATGGACGCTGGAAGACATTATGTTATAGTTGAAGAACACAGTCCCAGAAAACAAACGACCAATGGTGCCCTCATATGTGATGCTAGTACCAATAACCCAGATATAAATATTTCTCATGGAGAGGGATGGCATAGTAAAAGACAAACGAAAGACTGGCATCAGAAATGGACTGAAATGGATGAATTGGAAAGGGGGGATGGGTGGGAGAGGCACATGGGTGTATATTTCGATTAAGGCCTATTTAAATGACCTGAGTCTAACAAGTACCCAGTTTCGCCTAAACACTGTCTACAGGACATGGTGTTTTAGGACTTGTAAAGTAAAAGTAGGCTGGAGAGATGGCCTAGCGAGTTAAGAGCGCCGACGCGCTCTTACAGAGGACCCGGGTGTCGATCCCCGCCCCATATGCGGGCCGGAGCCGTGAGAAACTCCAAGTCCAGGAGAAACTCCAGGTCCAAGGGAATCCGAGACCCTCTTTCTGACCTCCGCGGCAATTGCACGACACGGGTGCAGAAACTCATGCAGACAGTACATTGATACACATACAGAAATAAAAAAAAAAAGTAAAAGTAAACATTTATATGAAACAACATTGGTTTACAGAATCTGATTAAAAAATGGGGTATGCATATGAAATTAAATGGAGGATAGATTCGCTGTGCCCACTTTGGCTTACATAAAATGTGTAGAGCAAAACTTTGGGATTGCCAACATACAAATGTCTCTATAATTTCTCTGTTGTACAGTATCACCTTGTAGCATTCTCTTAAGATGTTTAACGTAAAAATGAAGTTTGCTTCCCAAGTTAATCATAATGTAGTCACCCAAAACAACATTAGTGAATTTGATGAAATCTGTGCCTTGACTCCACCTATAGTCATGTATAATACACTGTCTTCTGGAGACTCAAGATACGCTGAAAAAAGGGGGGGGATACAGAAAAGACATGAAACCTTTCATCAAACCCTTGCAGTTCAAATCTTAAAACTAACTATGGGAGAAAGATTTGAGTTGGTGTCCACAGGAAAAAAATGTCACTAACTTAACGGCTGAGGAAGAAAAGACACAGCTTTGCATTGAGTAGGATAGAGAAAAAAGAGACAACGGAAAGGCGGACCCGTCTGAACATTCAAGGAAGAAAAGCCTCAGATGTGCCATAAACATCGAACCCTCTGTGGATCCTACCTGAAACAACTATTTATAAATGGATCCTAATGAAACTTACCTTCTAGGTGCCACAAAGGTTCTGAGATGAGAGACGTCCTTGCCTTCCCACCCATAAAACAAGGAGAAATATGACAATGATGAGGCCGCTCCCCAACTGTAAATTGGAGACAACTATTGTAAGGAGGTAATCTCTTATAAAACCGGTAAAAACGACTTCTTTAATTGACTGACTAGACATGGTAATGTGGAAGGCTTACCTCAGTTCCAAACCAAAATAATACTAAGTCCTAGGGCTATGCACTCAGGCAAAATATATTAATACAGGGCGCTGACATCAGCACTGGATTGTTCTTAACCAGGGGATGTTGGCCCAGGGATCCACAAGCCCCCAAAAGGTAAAGGCTATTGCCTCTAATTGGGATATTGCAAAAGAGAGGTAAGGCCCAGCCCTGCTGCCAAAGACCTAACGTTCATGGGAGGGGATGTATTGGAGACCATCACGTGCACGTTACAATGGCCTCTGGAAGGCCAGAGAGTGTTACCAAGGCACTATTACCAATAAAGCAAATATGGGTCTCCCCTGAGTCAAGCAAGACTCCACGTTCAGCACCAGCTACACCTCACCTGCCTGGAAATACTGTGCAATCAGAGGCAGCCATGCTGCCTGATTATCCATTCTAAGTTGGCTATGGCTCTCTCCCGTTGAGAAATAACCCATGGCTGGTGCCACGAGCTTACATTCTCTACAGGTAGGAGATGTTATAAGCCACAGAAGACCTTCATTATTTAAACAGGGGGGAAAATTGTAATTCATGGATTAACATATCAAACAGTGTCTCGATCTAAGTAACCTACCATATAAAAACATATTAGTGCTGCTTAAATTACCATATATATCTATGCTTGTCTTCATTAGTAGGATTGAAAGGTTTATTCCTGGACAAACTGTCAGCCGCATGAAAGGAAACAGACAGAATTGACCAAGTCCAATCAACAGCTCCAGAGCAGAGTGGACTGTTACTCTTATCCACCTGTGCCCCTTTTCTAGAGCCTGGGAACACACTGCGGAAGAGGGGGGCATGTAGAAGTGTAGGGCTGCTGATTGGGGGTAATGGTGAAACAGCAATGTAGTCTGGACACTCATTTGATCAACTTGATTGAACCAACACAACACCTGTCACCCCCCACTGGGATGGTGGGGCTGTGGTGTTTGGGAAACAACAGCCTGCAGATAGTGTTTTGACATTGACAGGATGCTTGTACTGCATGGATTATCCACTTATAGCTAAAAATGAAAAAAAAAACTGAGAGAAAGATGCAGACAGCTTATCGGCAGAATTGCATTGGAACTGGGATGGGGGTGGGTTGGGGGGGAGGGAAAGGGAAATAAGCCTGAACTGAATTGGAAAAATGTATGAAACGCACAAAGCATCAATAAAAACTAATTTAAAAAAAAAAAAGAGTAGCTAAGGATGATAGTTATGTGCCAGAGTACAGGATAGATTTTTCTAAAGTGTCAATTATTGGATTATCCATATAAGCTAAGTATATAGCTGATATAATATAATATAAACAATAGGTATAAAATTTCATATTTCCTTTAGAATTTGGATAGGGGTAGTAGACAGAAGCCTTATTATTGTTATTATTATTATTATTATTATTATTCTTTTTGAGACAGTATCTCCTTGTAGCCCTAGTTGGACTGGAACTTGCTGTGTAGACCAGATTTGCCTAGGTCTCCTAGAGAACTGGCTGCCTCTGCTTCCCAAGTGATGGGATTAAAGACATGTGCCATCATGCCCAGCATGTTTTATGGATTTATTTAATCAAGAAAGATTTATTAACAAATGGGTATTACATGTCAGGTATTATAATAATCTGAAATTTTTTGACAGAGTCTTTGGGAAAGTACACAGGCTCCAGGAAATGTAGCTATTGAACAAGCAATTACAGATACTATAGAAATTTATATTTGCTAGAACAGCAGGGGCAGTCTCCTTTGAGGATGGGATACAAATTCCTTCTAACTGGGAAATAAAACACTGTGCAATGGTAAGAAGGGAAAAACATGGGTGATGGAGGAGCTCAAATGAAAGGACAAGGACAAGTGTCAACAAGAAGTGGTAACAGCATGGTGCAGCAAGTGGATTATTTGGAGTGTTTCTTGCCTGGAATGTACTAGCCACTGTCCTAGGAAGGAGGAAGGGGCTGGAGAACTGGCTTGAAGTCATGGGATGATGTATTTAGATGACATGTCTTGGACTGGAAATTGGGGGGCAAAAGGTAATAATATAACCTACAAGTAAACTTCAAAACTTTTGTGCTGGACTTATGCCTTTAATTCCAACACCCAGGATGAAGGCACAAGTAGATCTCTGTGAGATTGAGGGCAGCCTGGTCTACCTATGGAGTTTCCAGGCCAGCTGTAGCTAGAAGGAGACCCTCTCTCAGAAACCAAAAACAAATTAAAAACAAGAAGAAAAAGAAAAATTTTGCCAGACCAAGGGAGAGGATTAATTTGGCTTAGGATAAAGAAGAGAATATGGACAAAAACCTATGGTTTGAGGGGATTCGATTATTTGGGGGATCTTATAATGTTGGAGAAGAGGAATTTAGGGTCACTCCTTAGATTTTGGTTTAAAGATACTATAGAGAGTAAACTTTAGGCAGAAAAGATGCTAATATTGAATTCAAATAAGTTCATTTGAACAACCTTTAAAAGATTTGGGTCAAATGGCTGGAGAGATGGCCCAGTGGTTAAGAGTGTTGGCTGCTCTTGCAGTAAACTTGAGTTTGGTTCCCAGCATCTGTATCAGGTGCCTCATGACTGCCTGTAACTCAAGCTACAGGGGATCTGATGCTCTGTTCTGGCCTCCACATGCACCCACGTACACTTTCACATACGTGTGCATTGATACATGCACATACAAATGTAAAATTAAATAAATAAAGAGGTCTGAGTGGAAAGAATACTTGAAATATGAGTGCGCAGCTCAAGTTAGAATACAACAGTACAGAAAAAACTGCCAGACAGTGGGGAAGAGGAGGGGTGAGGAGGCCAAAGAATGCAAGGTGGGGTGTTACGCAGAGCAAGCTGAGCCAGTAAAGAACACTAACAACTGAGGGTGCTGAGAAGGAACCAAATGCCTTAGTATGTCAGCTATTTCAAATCAGAAAACAAAAATCATGAGAATTGAGTTTTCTTTTTTTTTTTTTTAGGCTTATACCATATGATTTTATTCTAAAAAATTAACTATTTAAGTTAATATACAAAATAATGGGTTTAATTATGACATTTCTCTCTCTCTCTCCTCTCTCTTTTTTTTTTTTTTTTGTTTTTGTATTTTGGTTTTGTCCTGGAATCACTCTGTGACCAGGCTGGCCTAATCTCAAAGAGATTCATGCCTCCTTGCTCCCCAGTGGTGGGACTAAAGGCATGTGTCACGATACCCTTATGACATTTTTTATTTTGGTCTTTTCGAGACAAAGCGTCTCCTCTGTAGCCCCAGCTTGTCTGGAACTCTCTCGTAGACCAGGCTGGCCTTGAACTCACAAAGATTCGCCTGCCTCTGCCTCCTGAGTGCTAGGATTAAAGGCGTGTGCCTCCACGCCAGCATGACTTTTTTTAAAAATTTTATTTATAATATTTTTTTCAATCTAGACCTGGTCCCCCACCCTATCCCCCCACCCCACCAGAGCTCATGCATTCTGCCAAACATACTTTTCATCTCGTTCTCAGTTCTCTTCTCAATATCTCCATGTGGAAGTGTAACTGTTTTGAGCAAAGTTCACTGTTTCAGTCAGTTCTTTGATGCAGTCCTTTCTGTTGTTTTTGTTGTTGTTGTTGTTGTTGTTGTTGTTTCCAATATGCATCACTCCAAACCACTTTGGGCAAAAGCTCAAGTATTTCTCGTGCACAAGAAATACTAGGTAATTGGCACTAGCATCCACAGATGATGGATACCATTTGTCCTTTGTTTTTCTGGGACTGTGTTACTTCACTCAGCATGATGTCCTCTAGCTCCAGCCATTTTCCTGCAAAGCTCATGATGTCATCTTTCTTTACTGCTGCATAGAACTCCATTGTGTAGATGTACCACATTTTCTCTATCCACTCGTCAGTTGAGGGGCTGGTTCCAGCTCCTTGCTATTGTGAAGAGAGCTGAAATAAACGTGGCTGTGCATGTATCTCTGTGGTGGGGTGAGTCTTGGGGGTACATGCCCAGGAGTGGTATTGCTGGGTCGGGTGGCAAGTTCATTCCAAGCCTTCCAAGGGTTCTCCACACTGCTTTCCATAGTGGCTGTACGAGTTTACATTTCCACCAGCAGTGGATGAGGGTTCCCCTTTCCCCACAACCTCTCCAGCACTTGGTATCATTTGTATTCTTGATCCTAGCCAGTCTTATTGGAGTAAGATGATATCTTAAAGTGGTTTTGATTTGCATTTCCTTAATGATTAGTGATGTTGAACACTTCTTAAGGTGTTTCTCAGCCATCTCCAATTCTTCACTTGTGAAGTCTCTGTTCAGCTCTTTGCTCCATCTATTGAGTGGGTCATTTGTTTTCTTTCTTCTTTGTTTTTTGAGTAGTTTATATATTCTGGAAATCAATGCTTTGTCAGATGTTTCTGTGGTGAAGGTTTCCTCCCTACCTCTTGCCCTGTACAAAAGTCAACTCCAGATGGATCAAAGACTTCAAAGTGAAACCCCAAACTCTGAAGGCAGTAGAAGAAAAAGTTGGCAGCAGACTACAAGACATAGGCATAGGAAAAGACTTCCTAAATCAGACAGCAGCTGCACAAGAATTAAAGTAGAGAGTTGACAAATGGGACCTCATTAAACTCAAAAGCTTCTGTACATCAAAAGAAACAATCAAGCAAGTGAAGAGAATTGAGTTTTCTACTAGCACTTTAACAACACAAAGGTCACCTGAGGTCTTAGTATGACTTTGCTGGTATTGTGAGAACTGAAGGTAGACTACAG
This sequence comes from Rhizomys pruinosus, assembly GCA_009823505.1. Classification (NCBI taxonomy): domain Eukaryota; kingdom Metazoa; phylum Chordata; class Mammalia; order Rodentia; family Spalacidae; genus Rhizomys; species Rhizomys pruinosus. Next base: position 38,625 of record VZQC01014180.1, on the reverse strand, counting down.
TAGACTACATTAGACTTATAAATAGATGAGACACATAAAAGTGGAGGGAATCAAAGTGGAAATCTGACTATGAGGAAGAGCGGGGGAGGATAGCAATAAATAGAAATGAGAATGAGATGAAATTTGAATTCTTTATTTAATTGCAAGAAGCTTAAACAATTGTAAATGCTAATTAGGAAAAAATGGAGAGCAAATTATCTTTATTGTGGTGTTCTTAAAGTAGTACAACTATTGAATGATAGACCTAGGATTAACTTCTAATCTGTGGATTCTAATAATTTTTTATCTTTTTATCCTAAAATTAAGTTTATGAACTTGGATTAGAATGAAGAAAAACATCCTCTTAGAGTTCCAAGCCAATGTTGCAGCTGTTAAAGTTACTATCAAGTTGTAAGGGGAATATGTGTGTATGTGTGTTGAGTATGTATGCAGACATTAACATCAAAAAGTGTAAAACAGCACTTTACTGTGTTATGGCTTTGTGAAGAGGAGGTGTCAAGGCTGGTAAAGTGCATGGACACCTTGATGACAGACAGGCCAGAGGCTGCTGTATAGCAATCTCACAGTGTCCTTCCTGTATCCATCGTGCCACAGATTATCAGGCCTGGCAAAGGCTATCAATAAAATGACACATAGATTTCATTTGGCTATTGGATTTTTACCTAACTCTAGGAGATGACAGACAGGGATTTTATAGAGTATCTTTTCAGTTTTCTCCAGTCCTTGGCACCAATACATATAGTCTCTGAGCCAGTTCTCATCACATTAGCATTAGAAGAGTCTCTTAATGTGTTTACCAAAACTATCATTTTGAATAGCTCACCATTTGTGGGAGATCAGTTGCAAAAACTTGGCTGCAATACTGTGCCTTGATCTATTATGACCTTTCACTTCTTTTCAGAGAGTAAAGCCTGTTACCTCTCCTTTAAACGAAAGATTGCTTAGTCAAAATACTTCAGTGAGGGTGCTAGTCTTGCCATTTCATGTCTGGGTTGTGCAGGCCTTAAATGCAGTTGTTTGATTGCTTAGGACTCCCCTATGGACAAGCTGGATTTGGGGACTCATCACTGGAGCCACGTAAACCCATCTGTAACTTACAGCTGCTCATAACACCTAAAGATTCCTTGTTGTGACCAGATGAATGGCTCATCCAACATTGTCCACATTCCAAATAAGCCAAAACTGGTTGTTATTTAATATTTATTGACCAAATTTTGGTGTGGTTTGTTACCCAAACTACTAATGGTTATGCCACCCTGCTCTATTCTTCCATGCTAATCACACCTGTCATACCAAAGAGATGCTGCTGCTGGTGATGGGAGGTAATTAGTAAATGACTGTGTTCTTATTATGTTGTATTGGCCCTTTTACAACCATTTAATCACAGACATTTTATTGTTGTTATTTTAACCACAGACATTTTTAAAAGCTTAAATTTCATAGGCCTCTCAGAGATTTTGACTCAAATAAGTAACCCATACTCATTTGAAATGATATTTATCACACCGGTTGTTTGTATACAATATGTTTCTGGGCACAATGCAGATTGCCTTTATTATAAACCACTGGGTATGACCTACAGGAAACAGCACATTTTTCTTTGTCTTATTTTACATTATAACCAGTGCATTTAAATCACAGAGTGAATCCGGAATATCAATCTGGTTAGCATGCCTCCACTTAATTCGCTAACAACATAAAATATATGTGTACTTGGCAGTTGAAATGAAAAATAATGAGGCACTTAGAGAAATTAGATTACTACATTATAAAATAATAAGAATTTAATGATACAAGCAGCATATATCCCTCATACATTCTGGTATCTGGGAAGCTACATGATTATCAACAGTGTGAATATTTTCCTTTTGCTTGCCAAAACATATTCATATGATTTATAGTCAGATGTAATAATGTTGTTCTATTGGAATAAAATCTAATATGACATTACATATAACTTTTATTAATTTTATTCCATTGGATAATTGGAGACCTCCCATGTTTTTTTAAATGACAGAGTAGAGACTTTGGCTCATTTTACACTTTTTAATTTCATGGTTGTCTTCGGCTAAATCTCTTCCATAAATTTCAATTGAACAAAACACAGATGCAGTGGCAAGTTAAAGCTTAATGAATTGGTTAGGATTAATCTAGAAGTCAAAGCAACTAGTTTCCTAAAACACAATTCCTCTCCACTTATGTGACGTTTCCTTGAAGAAGGCCGTCCCTGAGTGTCTTTTATCACTTACATCACTGAGTTCATTCCGGCAGCTTTGCTGCTAAGTTGTTAAAGCATGCAGAAATATCTTAGGTGTCATGGACAGTGTTGCAATCTTTTTTTTTTTTTTTTTTTGTCTTTTGAAACAGGGTCTCCCTGTAGCCCCAGCTGACCCGGAACTCCTTCTGTAGACCAGGCTGGCCTTGAACTCACAAAGATCTGCCTGCCTCTGCCTCCCAAGTGCTAGGATTAAAGGCGTGTGCCACCATGCCCAGTCGTGTTGCAATCTTATTTGCTGAGGATTTCAGGATCTCTAGTCATGCTGTCTCCAGCCCCTACCTGGCACGGTGGAGAAAAAGCACGGAGAAATAACTTTTGGTTAGGCTGCGACTCATTCATTTGGAAAGGGCGAGAGAGAGAGAGAGAGAGAGAGAGAGAGAGAGAGAGAGAGAGAATACATCCTGGAGAGATAGGCAATATTTCATAATTTATCAAGATATATTAACAGGCACATGACTTAGCAGTGAAGAACCCTTTCTATTCTTCTAGAGAACTCCAGTTCGATGCCCAGAACCCACATTTCAGGAAACAACAGTATGTAACTCCAGTCTCAGGGGATCTGACCCCCTTTTCTGGCTACTGTGGGGCATTGCAGGTGGTACAGTTAAATACATGTGGTACATGTATTTAAAAGGCATGTGGTACACTTAAATACATACAGGCAAATCACTGATAACACAAAATAAAAATAATAAATAAAATATTTTTTAACGATATTAACAACAAATTAGTTTTCTTTAGTAACACAAATTTAAGTATGAATTATTTTTTGGTACTACTAAGTGAAACAACCCATCTACCCATATACACAGTTAACAAACTTAGTAATTCATTAGCTTTGCTAGGCCAGATAATTATTGTTCTTCTGGAAGACTTTTTTCTTAATTTGTAGTCATCATTTTGGTAGAGCCATTTTTCCTGCCTTTCATAAAAGCCCACACATTTTCTTTAAACTTGGAAAACAAATGAGTTGAAAAATAAAAACTAAGAAGAAATCAGCAAACTTTGATAGTGGGTAAGCTGACAGCAATGTCCATTTTATGAAATCAGAGTCCTCCTGATGTCATCTCAGTATTTTTGGATTCCTAAAACTCATAAGTACAGTCCTAACCTTCAGTCCCACCTTCAGCATGATGGTTTGTAGGTGGGACCTTTGGGAGGTGAATGAGTCATAAAGATGCTGGTTTAGTGGGACTAACTCCCACTTATAAAGGGCACTAACTCCCCTTATAAACAGGCCAAAGGGAATGCGTTGGATCATACAAAAGCTGCCATCTACGATAATCTATGCCTTGCCGTACACCAGATTTGTCTTGATCTTGAATGTCTCCGTGTAGTGATTCCAATTGATGGTGTTTTTCACAGCAGCTCAAAGAGACCAAAACATTTTCCTTAACATGTCTTAGAAGGTCTAACATGAAAGGGCACTTAGGAAGCTCAGCTTTGAAGTAGTATGATCTGACATTTACAACTAAGTGTCAGGAGAAGAGTGTGAGCTTGTAGTTTCTATTTTTCTTCTTATTATTTAAAGCAATTTTACTTTTTGAGAATTTTACATGAGTACTGTATTTATGTCATCTTTACCCTTTTCATTATTTCTTCTAACTCTTCCCATGTCCTCCCACTCCCTCTCAATTTAGTGATAGTATTACTATTATTGCTATTATCACACAGATATGCATATATGCATATATACAATATCTACTGACTCTGTTTAGTAGTTATCATTTGTATATATGTTTAAGGCCCACCAGTTGAGATTGGATAATTCATCCTAGAGTTTGTCCCTAAAGAAAACTCAGTTTCCCTTCCTAATTAGCCACTGATTGGCTGTAGCTTTTCATCAAGAAATGGGGTTGTGGGATATTTCCTTCATTCACACTGGCATGCCTACTAGTGTTGTCATTATGCAGGTCTTGTTTAGGCAATCATGTTGTAATGATGTCATGGATTTTATATCCCTACCATGTCTAAAAAACACTATCTAGCAGCAGGTATTATGGTCCTATGGCTCATACAGTCTCTACCATGTTCCCTCAGCCTCAGGTACATGGGTTGCATTGTAGATGTATCAATTTGGCATGGATAGATACCACATAGCTTCTTATTTTAACTTTGTGATAGTTTCTATCTGTTGCAAAAGGAAGCTACTTTGATGAGTGGTAAGAGTTATACTTACTTGTGGATATAAGGAAAAATATTTAGAATAAAGTAAGAGATTATACTAGTTTAGCAGAGTAGAGGAAGTAGATTCTCTCCTAAGCTCTGTGATCTCTCCAGCCACAGGTATTTGTTTAGGTTTACAGTACCAAACATGATTTCCCACCTAGTGAGCTGGCTTTAAATCTAATTAAACAGCTATTGGCCACCCTTAAGATAAGAGTGGCACTATAATCCCAGTCCCAGGCAAGGGAAGCCTTCTTTTGACTTGGTTGTCTCCCAGATCCCATACACTTCAGACATAGGACTTGTAGAAATTGAACTGGAACTTACCTGGATGCCTTCTCCATGAGGACTAGCTCTGCTAGTAGCAGAAAGTATTAGGCAAACTGCCAAGGGAGAAAAACAATCAATAGTCCTATGAACCACAACAATGATCAGTCCAGAAAAATATCCCTAATGGTGCAATTGTAGCACTTTATTCTTGAGTTTTTAGCCTCTTATCTGAGATAAAAGAAATAGCAGATGAATATGGAAGTTGTGGGAGGATCCAGTTTGAATTAGGGGCTAGTTCTCTGCTAGAGTCCCTCAGGAATTCCTCTGACTCTGCCTCAAGAGGGAGCAAACCACGTGGCCCAGGCACATAATGCTAAGTGGAGCAGCAGTATTCAGTGGTGCAAAACTGGGGGTCTGTGATTGGCTTTGGGAGCTGATGACATTTTGCTTATAAAAGTGACTTGCAGCAGTCAATAAATCAAGTTATCCATTACTAACATTACACAGAATTCCAGGATCCATTATTTTGTGAGTATATGGGCCAATGCAGGCCTGGATTTCAAGTGTCAGTGGCTAGTGAGTTGGACGGAGGTCTGTCAGACCACCAGCCTGGTAAGCTAGCATGGGGTTGGATGGAGACCTATCAGGTTACCATCCTGTGGATTGAATCATGAGTGGGTGTAGGCTGAAGATAGGCCATCAGCCATTAGCCATCAGCCTGAAATTCCTGTCCAGAGACCGGCAGTCTTTGGGCAGGTGGGATAGCAAGGCCAGACAGGAAATGTTCTGTTTCCTAGGCTAAGGACCTGAGTTGGAAGTACCTCTCAGTTGGGTAACCAACTGACCTCTGTGCCGAGGGGTCAGGTCCCCACAGTGACCACAGGTGGCCACTGTGCTTCCCTTCCCTTAGCAGGACTGTGTTGTACCTGCTTATAGCAAAAGAGGCTCCTACAGGAAGTCAAGATCCAGTATAGGTCAGACTTTGAAAGGAGTATAAGTCACAAGGTCTTGTGGATAAATGCGGGTATCTGAGACTGTGCTAGCTTGTAGCAGAACACACAGAAGAAATTAAGGCCATGGACTTCACACCCAAAAGGTACCCAAAAGTGATGCAAGGCAATTTGCAAACCAAGGCAGTCAGGTAGCAGATATGAAAAGAAGCTGTAAATCAAAAACAATCAAAGGAAGCTTTCAGAAAACAAGAAAAATACAGGCTAGACTATACTATGCAGCATGAATCAGAAACAATGAACAAATATGAACACAAAGGCCAGGTTCTTCAGCTATGAGGAAGCTATTGACATTCCCAGTAAGCAGGAGCCAAGCTAAAGTTCAAATAGACAAAGCCCAGGGTTCAAAGCCCACAGATGATTCCTCTTGCCTTCTTGTACAGCATGCCCAAACTGGTCACGAATCACTCTGTGCGGTGCACAGTCCAGCTACTGATGCAGAAAGAGAATCCAAGCTTTTGGATGGCTAATTCCTAGGGGCAGAATTAAATCTAGACCCAAGATTTCTAGGGGTTGGACTTTCCTATTCAGGAATTCTAGAATCAGCCCACTGTTTCCATAAAGGGCCTTTGGATTATGCCTCTACTGCCTGTAAATTCAGATGCTGAATTCTTAATCCAGTACCATAAAATATGACATTGTTTGGAAAAAGGGTCTTTAGATGAAAAAAAGATCAAGTTAAAAATGAGTTCATTCTCCTAGTTCCATAAAAAGAATACACTGAGAATGTAAATAGAAGCAAAATTGTTTGGGGAAAAAGGGGGTGAATGGGAGTCGGCAGAGAGAGGAGGGGAGAGGTGTGTATGCTCAAAGTGTATTATATACATGCATGAAAATGGCCTTATACAACACTGAATATTAATAATTCCATTTTTAAAAAATGAAGTCATTGTGGTGGTCTGTAATCTGGTATGACAGAGCTACTTCTAAGAAGAGGAAATCTGGAAACCGTCAGGTCCAGAATAAGGGAAACGGGCATGTGCACACTAAGTGGAGAGGCCCACCACACACCATTCCTTCCCAGTGCTCAACTTTTCCATCTCTCTGTATGTGTCAGATAGGTAGACTCCACGGCTGTAAGATAGGACATTTCTGCTGATTATGCTACCCAGTCTGTGGTGCTTTGTTACAGCAGATTTAGCAAAGTAATAGGGCCATAAAAGTGTGTAACTTGCAAGTGTAAGCTACGTGATCTTTACCAAAAGGATTCAGCTTGACTGTTATAGCACAAAACACCCATAAACAATGTTCAAGTGACTGATAGACAGTTTGATAAACGTTTATTTATAAAACCAGCCATGAAGAGGCAGTTTGCCAGTGCTACTCTGAGCATTTGAAAATGAATGCAGACAAGTTTTCAAAAGTTGTGATGGCCAGGTTTACGTGCAGAGTCAAGGACTCACATGGATATGGGAACTTGGAAATATTCAAAACTAAAAATAAAACCAACACCAACAATATTAGGAACAATTATCTCCAGATAATTGCCAGTCTCCCTGTCTGAACCACCTTCTATCCTGTTTGGGGAGACCACTAAACTTCCTATGCAGAACTAGTCATTATTGTGGATTACATACCAAAGTGAGAAGAAATGTACTGTTTTATTCTGCATAAATTAATTTGTGCTCTATAGCACTACAAAAATAAGTTGAAGCCATGCTTTCCTATAGTCTATATTTTAAAATCCCATTCTTTAGAAGCACAACTGGTATAATCAAGGGCTATACCATTTCTCATTAGAGAAAACCAAGGTATAACTATTCTCTTAATTAGAAACTAACCTTAATTAAAACCCAAACTAACCTCTTCTGAAGTAGTCCCCAGCTTAGCCATGAAGAAGAAAATCTTTCCTTTGTTATCCTTCCTTTTTTTCCTCTCTCTGCATGCTTAGATCTGTTCTCAGGACACAAATCTCTCCACATTTTAACTATATTAATAGTTCGGTCACTTTTGGCCAATATTTCAGCATAGTCACCTTGTATAAGCAGTCAGTTGGAACAAGAGCTTATTATATTTGGGGAATAAAGTCCATCCTTGAAGCTGAGAATTTCTATCTACATTCATGATTGGTTTCTGCAAAAAATCATTTTTAAAAATATGTGCCACATTGTTAAAATAGGAAGAAAACATATTAGCCCCTTATTAAACGAGGGCCAGACTGTGGCAGTTTTCATAAACATTCCAGCAATGATTGTTTTTGAAGAATTAAAAAGAACAATTCCTTTGATGGATAACATTGCTATTTATGTTTTCTTACTTGTCTTCACTAGATAGTCTTATAAGCAACTCTACATAAAACCACTGCCCCTAGTTCTGAAGGTAGAGGCAAGTGGTTACTGCTCCATGTACAATATAAATGGAAAATAAATATAGTTCACAAAATGAACATATTTTATAGACCCTTTAGTCAGAGGACACGAGAAAACATAGGCTTTTGATTTGGTAGCTAGAAAGGTATATATACACCTAATGTGTTTTTTTTCCCTCTTAACTTCAATTGAGAACAATGTTTAACCACTTGAGTTCTTGCATGCCTAGTTCAGATAATAGTTACAAAAATTTTCTTCTTAAGAAGAGCTTTCTAGCACAAATGTTGTATATATTTATGGAACGTGATCAGACATATATATATATATATATATATATATATATATATATATATTTAAATCAGGACTAACCTATCTGTCTCCTCAGTAATTCATTTTATAGTGAAAGCACATAAGATCTGCTTTTTCATTTTTCAAAAAATATAGCACAGCACATTATAATTAGGTATGGTCATCGCCTTGTTTAATAGTACAACAGAATTATTATCTCCTAACTCACTGTAACCTAGCATGCATAACTAATCTTTCTCCATTATTTTCTCTAGCTTTCCCCTCCTCTGAAAATAAACATTCTACTGTTAAAGTCTTTAAGATTCTCTTGGTTAGATTTCACACCTGGGAAATATGTGGTAATTATCTTTCTGTGTGTCACTAAAATTCCTTCTGGAGGGATGTAAACAATATCTGCCCCATCCTTCCTTGGCCCCAACAGCAAATAGAGAAACAATTTAACCCATCTGAAGTATGAGAAACCAATGAGCTGACTTACAGAGCAGTAGGTGAGGTTTTACTTACAGGAGTGTGGGTGCTGCCCTGAGAAGGCCACACTGGAAAGTCTTCATCCAAGCATGGACGGTGGCTTCCCCGTCCATGCTTGGATGGCAAGCGAGTCTTCCCTAGGTCTCTTCAGCTTATATAACCTTAGCCCCTCCCCCTCATGCAACCAGGGCTGACTGGTTGGTTGGGTTTCTCCTTCCTTGTGGAGTTGGACAGCCAACAAGTTTGGCTATGACAATCCCAGGCATGCAGGTGCAACCAAGTTTGGGAAGGTAGTGTCTGTCCATGGCTGTCTGCTGGAGGCAGTCCTATTCAACACTGCCAACACTGTGCCCAATTTATTTTATTTAATGCAACATTCACTTCTGGTCACACTATTGAAAATGATAGAATTTTATTCTTAGTGATAGCATAGCGTTCTATTTGGACATGCATCATATTTTCAGAAGTTTTAATCAGGGAGTTTTTTTATTTTTTTATTTATTTTATTTTTTAATTTTTATTGGTGCTTTGTGTATTTCATACATCATTTTCCAATTCCGTTCAGGCATATATCCCCTTCCCTTCCCCCCACCCCACCCCTACCCATCCCAGATCATGTATTCTGCCGTAACTTTTCTGCACCTTTCTCTGTTTTTTTGTTTTGTTTTGTTTTGTTTTCATTTTTTGAACAATAAGTGATAATTTGTGAGTACAAGCATCCTTCATGTAAAACCAATTTGCGAGCAGTTGTGCCCAAACCCACACAGCTCATGGGTCCCACCGTCCAGCTAAAAGCTGCTTTGCACCATGGGCATTGGCATAATTTCTTTTCCATGTTTCTGAAGGCGTATACCATCTTAGTGCTGCCTTCCTAGTTTATTATTAAATAAGTTAGATCAGGGGCTGGAGAGATGGCTCAGTGGTTAAGAGCACCTACTACTCTTACAGAGGACCTGGGTTTGATTGCCAGCATCCACATGGTGGCTAAGAACTGTCTTTAACTCCAGTTCCAGGGGAATCCGATGCCCTCTTCTGACCTCCACGGCATTGCAAGACATGGGTGCACAAACTTGCATGCAGACGGTACACTCATACACATAAAAAATAATAAAAAAATGGGGCTGGAGAGATAGTCTAGAGTTTAAGAGTGCCGACTGCTCTTGCAGAGGACCCAGGTTCGATCCCCAGCACCCACATGGCGGATGAGAACCGTCTGTAACTCCAATTCCAGGAGAACTCCAGTTCCAGGGGATTCTGAGACCCTCTTCTGACCTCGGCGGCATTGCACGACATGGGTGCACAAACCTACATGCAGACAGTACATTCATATGCATAAATAAATAAATAAATAAATAAATAAATAAATAAAAAAAATTTAAAAAATTTAAAAAATTAAAAAAAATGTTAGTTCAATGCTAAGTGTCTTGGTTTGGACTGCTCATGAAAGTACCATGCATGAGGTGCCTTAGTAACAAGGGAAATTTACTTTCTACAGTTCTGAAAACTAAGTCTGAGATTAGGGTTTCAGCACTGGTAGGTACCAGCAAAGATCTTCTTTTAGGCTTCATGCTATCAACTTCTTATTGTAGCCTTTCATAGTTGCTGAGTAGCAGTTAATGGTTATTGGGAGAGAGAGAGTCATTTCTTTTTAGCGGAGCAGCCCCTGGCAGGTTGCCTGTACTCCTGTACAGGATCCCACACCCATGAACATACAAGCAGCACCAAATGGACTCGGTAGATTTAAAAAAGGACATGAAGTTGTGAGGGTAATGTGCTGGGGGAGAGGACCAGGAGGAAATTAGCAGGGGTTATGGGTGGATATAGTATTGATATTTATGGAATTGCCAAAGAATAAATAAAGCTATAATAAGTGTAATTCAGTGTGTTAATTGTCTTTTTCTTACAAGGATACTCACTCGATCATAGGGCTCCATTCTAATGACCTAATGACCTCCCACATAACACACCTACTGATCCTGTCCTATTGGATATTAGGGTTTCAATGCACATAAATTGTGTGGTCAATAACAGTGATGAAGAAGCTATGGAAAACCTTTCCTCTTATTTGTACATGGCTTATGAATTCCCATTAGGTGAAGTAGTATCTTGTAGAAACTCAGGAAAATTTTTTAGTATATGAACCACAGTGAGGAACAAAGCACATAGACTTGTGTTACCACACACACAAGTTCACTTCTAAGTTCTGCAAAGTAATGCTCAAGATAGAAAATATGGTTATAAACCAACTATCTACTTGTATATTTATTTTCTTGTAATACTGGAGATTGAATTCATAGCGCCACGTATACTGCACAAGGACAATACCACTGAGCTATAGTTTAAGACCTCTACTTATATCTCCACCTGCAGAATACATATCATTCTCAAACTGCCTGCTTCTAGAAATATTAAGGCTCTTGACATTAACATTTGCTTTTTATAAACTAATATTAAATTAGTATAAACTGATATTAAATTACTGCTTTTGCCCCTCAAATGCAAATTTTATTTTTAGTCTATATGTTATATTAACTTGTCTGCAAATTTGTTATTAATTTGTATGATCTTGATTAGATTACAATGTATACTATCCAAATATATTAAATTTGCCTTAGCAAAATGTGATGCATCATCCTTTAATCAGTGCCCACAATATGATGTTTATACGAGTATGTCCCTTACCCCACACCTGCATGTGGCCTCAGGTACAGAGAACATCCTACATTCAGGATCTTTTTCTGTCTTTCCTGACTACATCATACATCAATCTCTCAGTATGTAAGGGTTCTTTTTGACAGTTTTTGAGTTATTCTGAGTCTGCATTCTGACAGCAGGAATAATATTTTTAATGATACTCATTTTCACAGTAAGAAAACAAAGAATGTAATGTTTTCCCTTTATAAGAGCGAGTGATCATTTGTCATTATTAGCATTGTTTGGGCCATCTTTATCATCAATCATCTGTGATGAGCAGACTTTATTCTCTGGCACGGCACCCCCATTCCCTGTTGAGAAATCCCCGCTGGGAGGCCTCAATTCAGCTAGTGATGATCCTGCTTCCTTTTACTGACAGTGTCTCTGCATAACCTGCATGAGGCCTATTGTGGACATAGCTATTAATGTAAGTAATAATGATAATGAGCTGCCCACTTGAATGTTCCACACATAATTTTACACAATTTGCTTTTTCAGAGAGATGATGACTAGAAAGCAACAAGTTCAACTACAGGACTTGTAATGTGGGCGATCCCTGAATGAGATATATTCTCCTTGGTTAACAGCCGTAGGTCTAAGTTTATGCCTTTTAGGCCCAAGACCCTGATTGTACAGGTTACTTTAACACAGCACCATTTCTGACTCCTGCATTTCCCATGATGGATTGAAACAAAGAATAAGAAAAAGAGGCATCAGGAGCTTGCTGCTGTGAGACGAACTCGATGTGGATTTCCTGAAGTTTCTGGTTCTTGGTAAGAGCAACATCCCAGGTGTCCCCTGGAGAGACGAGGGCTCATTCACCAAATACCCTCTCTCTTCTTGCAGAGCTCATGAAAAGCCTGCATTGCTATGCTGGCAATATAGGTGGTGGGTTTCATGTGACTCCTAAAGATGGAAAAATGAGAGCTTGAAATGACTGACATCATTGCTAAGGCTGTCATTTAAGTTTGCGTACTAATAATCACACAGTTCCCTACTGTGTTTGCTACTAGTCCTAGGAAAAGCTTCAAAGCAAAGCAAGACAGCTTATTAGCTAGAAGAAACGTGTGTTCTAATTTGCAGGTAAAATCTGACTTTCTGAGAGAGATGAACAAAGAACATGGACGTGTGGGCTCACATCACACACTCTACTTAGCAGAACTGATTTTGAAACAGTTCTAGAGCTGGGAATTTGGTATCTTACTTTGGATCTATACTATATTTTCATTGCTACAATACTATTTAATATATAATACCCACATGAGATTCAGTGGTTCTTATATTCTTTGAATAAATTAATTTGGTGCTTAAAACATTATTTCAATCCATGTTGAAGTACAATATAAAGCAGACTAAAACAACCAACTTATTTGAAACAAAGTTGAGTTGGTGTTAAACTCTGAATGGGTTTGACTATGCTCTGGGCACTGGGCATTTTTCTGAGGATTAATGACCAGCCAGAAGGAGTTGATGGTCCTTGGCTGAAACTCGGGTCATTAACTCAAGCCAGTCATTAATTGCCTGGAAATGTCCTGGGCTGAGGTCATTATTGCTATTATAAACTGAGTTAGTGCCTTGTGCTTTAGCCAATAAGATTATTTGAATTATCTTTATTCTCTGTTCAATTTATAATTATAAAAATACACCACAGGCAATCAGACAGGGTGATAGATTAATCACATGCAAAATTACATTTTTAAATGAATTGTTTCGACTCATACAGCTACCCTAAGCTTTGGGAGAAGTCTGTTTTTTGGTGTTGACATTTATCAAAGTTGATTTTCTACACTGTATGGCTGGCTGCCTGAATCCTTTGACACCACTTCCTAATGCTCGGAATTCCAGTAACTCAAAATGAATGTGATCTTCAGTTCATAGCACATTACTTCACATTTCTAGAAGTGATGATATTTTAGTGTCTCAGCACAGGGAGTCCTGCTGGTAGGGTAGGATGAAGACAGCAGGGTGGAGCCAGGTCCTGACTGTAAATCCAGGAACATGTACCTGCTCAGTCACAGTTGATAGTTTTGTGTTTTTTTTTTTTTAATTTGCAGTTTCCCAATTTATTTTCACATTTTATTTTTAATTTTTATGCTTTTTTTTTTTTTTTTTTTTCCTTTTTCATATAATATATATATATATATATATATAATTATTCTATCTCTCATGTATGACACTGAGGTCTGAACATTTGAGTGATTACCCCTACATGGCATTGCTGCCACTTGAGGGCTTATCTGCAATCCAATGTTGTTTGTCCGATGCCAGTCTAAACTAAGCCTCAGTATTCTGGAATATTCTTTTAAAATTTCACAAGGAAAGTGGCTGTGTACTATTAATAATTGTTCAGATGACTTAAACAATCATCTTTCAAAGTACTTGTAAGCCTGGAGCTCTTTTGAGAAAGAGTGTGACTGTCAAAACACAGAGCGTCTGACGTTTCATGAGGGATCACCAATTTGCCATTCGTGAGCCTCTCAGAGCCATCTTGACTATTTGCTTCTTTTGTAAGTGTGCATACTTGTATTAATCCATAATCAATTGGATACATTTTGTATCTATTTGATGCTTCAACATTTCTGTATTCTAATTTCTATGTCAAAAGTCTTTCACTGAAATACATAAAACTGCCATGAACTCTCCAAACTTTTATTAATATGCTATCACAAGGAAAAAGACAAGGACAATATGCAAATTTCTTTTTGAATATTAGTTAACAGAGAAAGCAGGGTTTTTTTTTTTCCTATCATGCACATATTAGGCTGAGACATTACAAGGATAAGATATCAGAAACAGAACAAGCCATTACCATTGAATTGATAGATTTCGGTTTTTTTAAGATTTTATTTATTTGCATTTCATGGGTGTTACTGTTTTGCCTGCATGTATGTAAGTGTAGTGCACGCAGAAGCTAGAAGAGGACATATGACCCCATGGAACTGGAGTTACAGAGTTACAGAGTTACTGTAACTGGAGTTACAGTACCATGGGTACTGGGAACCAAAACCAGGTCCTCTACATGAGCACATGGTGTTCTTAACCATTGAGCCAGCTCATCAGCCCCTTGATTAATTTCTTAAGGAGACAGTCAATGTGAATTAGATGATACTATGAATGCATAAGTATTATTCAACTTATGACAGCCTGTGTTATAATCATACACATATGGAAGTGATTGTTCTAATCTTGCATATCTAATGGAAATGATTGTTCTGTTACTCTGAAACCCTTCTCCTTCTGCCAAATCTCTGGTCTACATCGCTGCCACAATCTCACATGCACATTATCTCATAAACAACAGTTCAGAGTCAGACCAAAGTTCTGTTCTTTCTTCTTCTTCATCAACTGAAGTGCTGTTCGCTCTTGAGATATTACAGTGGCTGTGCGGAGATATTTAACACTCTAAAAATCCATTCTTGGTAAGCTCAACACTTGCAAAGACAGAAGTATAAAAATTAGAGTCCAGACCAGGCAAGCACTTCACAGAGTTCCTCTGGGTCCAGTTTGATAAGCTTCAGTCTCTTTGTACAGTAAAATATATCCAAGTACGGCTGAAGTTTTACACATGGTGAATGAATACACCACATTGCAAGGCTAAAGAAAGTGAAAAGCTATTACTTTGGCTGTTGCTACTTGCACCAAATATTTTAGATTGATCCAATGAACTTCAAGATCTGTCATGTATCACTTATATCACCAGCTGAGATAGAAGTTCTTATCACCCTTTCCAATTATATATGTTTAGACACTTTTTCTAAATGTATAAACGCTCTTGCATGAATTATTTCTTGGATCATGTACATATAAAAACAAATTATTTATTCTCTATTAGTAATACTGCGGGGCACCATGTGGCTTCATTGTGTAAATCCTGGATTCTCTATACAGAGACCTATTTAACAGTGACTGCATATAGGAAGTGATAATATTCATGTGGTAGAGAAAACTCATTTACTTAAAACAAGGAAGTTAAGGACTGGTTCCATAAACAAAACACTGTTCTCAATGTCTAGAGTATGGGGTACTGTGGTAATTGATTAACATGATGGGTGCACCACTAACCTGCTTGGGGGAGGGTAGATCCTTGGGAGATCAATTACCTTTGTAAAGTACTTCACAGGGGTACTTGATGGGAGAAACTTAACTACACAGAAAAATAATAGTTCCAATATTTATTCTTTATTACATTCCTGGTGTGTGAACTGCTCTGTAATAATTTTTACAGGAATGCTTTGCTCTTCTAGATCAGAGTCTATTTTTCTTTCTGTAACTAGAATTTAAGTTAACCATATGGGAATATGTTAGGTTTTAAAAGGGCTGCTGCTGAGGAAATGACTAGCCTATATAAGATGATGTCTATTAAAATTTTGTGCTCAATATTAGCCAGCCATGTAAAGGAGGACATACTTATTACACTAATGGACCTTGGAGAGGACTACTTCTTCTTCTTCTTCTTCTTCTTCTTCTTCTTCTTCTTCTTCTTCTTCTTCTTCTTCCTCTTCTTCCTTTTTTTGTCTTTTTGAGTCAGGATCTCCCTGTAGCCCCAGCTGTACTGGAACTCACTATGTAGACCAGGCTGGCCTTGAATTCACAGAGATCCACTTTCCTCTGCCTCCTGAGTTCTGGACTCAAAGGTGTGTGCCACCACATCCAGCAATAAGCAAGCTATGCCTTGACAAGAATGGAGTCTTCTTTAAGACAGGTTATGAGCATTACATGGCAAATCAATTCTGTTTCTACTGCAGCTTATGCTATCAGCCTCAGTTCCTCTCTTGATTCAAGTTTCAAAGGGTAAGGTATCCTACAAAGACCTTCAAATTATCTTCATTTAAATCACAATTTAAACATCTTCTCACAGGGAGCCACTGATTAAGGAAAGGGAAATTGTCTTAGTTTGCCTTCAATTGTGATAAAGACACTGACCAAAACCAAAGTGGGGAGGAAAGCGTTCAAATTCTTGTAGCAGTGAGCTCCAGCAAAATCCAAAACAAGTTATTGCTGTCTTATTTCAAAAGGGAAGAATCAGGCATACTTAAGCAAAACCAAAGTCCAGCAAAGTAGCTCAAGGCTGGACATCTGGGATTCGCTTGTGATCTTTTTGGGCTCCAAAGGGCATGGGAAGCTTCCTTTCTCTGGCTCTGCCATCCACAGGACACAGAGCTTGTCTCATAGGCTCAGGCCGGCTCCACCCCACACATGGTGCTGCACTCAGTGGTCGTCCCATGGTCCTGGCATCTTCAATATGCTGGGGTCTCTATTGAAACTCAGGCTGCACCTTCACAAATGGGCTTTTTTTCTGGTCTCTCATGGTGCAAAGCCTCAGATTATCTCCATAATCCCTTTAATCCTGCTGGTGTGTGTGTGTGTGTGTGTGGGGTCTTCACTCCAACTGAGGCTTCACTTTCAGCAATGGCCCTTTCTGGCCTCTTACAGTGCTAAGCATCAGCTGGTCTCAAGGACTCCTTCATGTTTCAAAACCAGTACCAGATAGGAAGCTCTTACCTGCTTCCACCTTGAGATGGAACCTCAGGCCCTCTCTGAACCACACTTTCTGTGTGCTAACCATGAGGAAATACTTCTCACATTTCAGCTCTGTGTTGCTGGTCTCTTGTTATTCACAGATGATTTTTCAGCTCCAGCTAAGCAGCATCAATTTTCCCAGTAAAGCAAAGGTTTTACTTCCGTGACTCTGCTCTCTTGTTAATTACAGCTAACAAGCCTTAGCTGACCAGAAACCACAGATTCTTAACTCAAAGTATCATACAAACTGCCCTTGTAGCCTTTGCTTTCCTTGAGACTTCACAGGCCAGACCTCCATCATCGACATTTCTCTTTAGTATAACTTTTCTAAGCTCCATAGGAACACTTCACTAAGCTCTAAAGCTCTCAATGGCTTTTCCCATTCAAAGCTCCACAAACTTCCACAATCTTCAAAGCAATATCATCAGGTCTGTCACAATAATACCTATGTACAGTTACTGCTACCTGCATGATCATGGTACCAATTTCCATCTTAGTTACTTTCATTTGCTGTGGTAAAAACACTGACCAAAGCCAACTTGGGAAGAAAAGTGTTTATTTTATCTTAATCTCCCAGGTCACTGTTCATCATTGAGGGAAGGTAAGAACTCAGGCTGGAACGTGGAAGCAGGAGCTGAAGCACAGACCATGGAGGTACGCTGCTTTCGGGCTTGCTCCTCTGGTCCATGCTCAACCTGTTTTCCTATATAACAAGAGATCACCTGTCCATTGTAGCACCACCCATAGTGGGCTGGACCTTCCTATATGACCCCACAATCAAGAAAATGCCTCACAGACATTCCTCCATAGCCAATCCAGTAAGCAAGTCTCCAGTAGAGGTTCCCCCACAAAACACCACTGAAATTTAGAAGATTCATTTGCCACATGCTCAATGGCATTTTAATATACTTTATAAAAAGTAGATTTCAGTTTCTCACACACTGAAATCTGATTGACATTAGGAGGAAAAGAAAGTATATAATGTCATGGTAATTATCTATTTTATAGTTAAGATCAGCATAGTAATGAAATTGCACTGGCCCACTTTTGCTCTTGACATCCTCAGATCTCTTGACTACCCTTTAGTCCAAGAACCAGGGCCACTGACCTGATCTCTTTCCCGTGGGACATTCGCCTGGCCAGTCTCTATCCCCCCTCTTTCCTCTGGAGTTCTGAGGAACCAGCCTTGTATCTTGGCACTCTGCCTTGAGAGTTTCTTGAACAGAGCTTCTTCCTCACTGGAAAGGTCTGATCGGCTTCCACTTGCACCTTGACTTCCCCTATAAGCCTGAGCAACTCTAGAATTCCCTGATTACAGCACCTTTCTCAGGATTAGAGCATCATTCTTGCTTTTTCTCTTAGCTCCCCAGGTCTCTGGATTACCATCTAGCTCCCTGAGGGAGTGAGCTCTCCAAATCGTGACATTCCCATCCCCCCACTTTGGGACCATTTTCAGACCCTCCCACTGCTACAGGGCTAAATTTCTCAGCCCTTTGCTATGGCCCAGACCGTTGCAGATTACCTAGGAATATGAAACTCCAGCCTCTACCTTGGAAGTTTCCCAAATTGGGCTGTGCCTGCTGGCTAGATAGGGGCACTCAATCTCCTTAAATTGGAACCTTGGCATATCTATTGATCTAGGACTACTGAGGCCTACTAGAGCGAGCATTGTGAATATTGAATTCCATCTGGTCCCTCCAAATCAAAAGAGAGAATCTGAAGCTTAGACCAATGAGCATTTCATACCCAATAAGAAGAACAAGCAGGGCAACATATACAAACAGAATCAACTAACTCAACAATGGAAGGTCTTGAGTTTATTCCTCTAAGGAGGGGATAACAATCAACAAATTAAAAGATAGTACATGGCCAAACACAAAGCACAAAAAAATATGAAAGATCTCCAAATTATATGATTTCCCGAACAGAACAACGCATTCATTTTTAATCTATGTGCTTAGAAACTTTTGTGCTAGATGCAATAAGACAATA
Source organism: Rhizomys pruinosus (assembly GCA_009823505.1). Lineage (NCBI taxonomy): Eukaryota > Metazoa > Chordata > Mammalia > Rodentia > Spalacidae > Rhizomys > Rhizomys pruinosus. Next base: position 19,609 of record VZQC01014180.1, on the reverse strand, counting down.
AAGGACATTAAAGGAAATAGAGTTACGAAAAAAAAAAAAAGTAAAAAAATAAAAGTGTGAGACAATAAAAAAATCCACCAGAAATTCCTATAATATTTAACCCTTTCATAAGGGAAAGGTTATTAAAATTACAAGCTACAGAAATATCGTAAAGCACTTTTTAATATACCAATTAGATGAAGCAATTGGAGAAAGGTCACATGGCAAATACTCCCATTCACAAGACCTCAAAAGAAAAAAATGTGCATTAAATAACTTTGTAAAAAAAGAGAGGGAAGAAGTATATAACGAAAATTTTGGGGATAAAAGGAAAGAAGGGGCCTTAAGAGAGTTCGGAGCCAAAGGAGACTGGTATATTAAGGACTGGCAAAATGAGGAGCACTTTAAACTGGGGGGAAGGACATGGAAGAAGATTTGCTGTGTGTGTGTTTGTGGTTGGTGGTGTAGAGGAGAGAGAAGAGAGAGAGAGAGAGAGAGAGAACGAGAGAGAGGAGAAATAATAACAGCCATTGTGAAGATCAGAACACTCAACTTTGAGGAAGAACTACCAGCATTTAATGCAGAAATTACAAGTTCCACCGACCATCTAAGTCTTGCAACCAAAGACAAAGGCAGATGCTTCCTGCCAAGATGGACCTGCCTCTTTCCTTCTGAAATGGAAATGTTCTCTTAGAGAAAATATGGTGTCTCAAATTAATTTTAGTTCCAGGATTTTTAATACATAAATAAAGATAAAACCCAATATCTGAGTCCTTATGTAGGCGACACATTAGCTGAGTGAATAGAAACTTTGAAAATATTTGAGAGAAGCCAGTGTGTGACAATCTCAACAATCTCATGGAGGCTTCAAATAGATAACCAGGAGAGTTTTTAAGTGTCTTGTTGCTTTTTTCACCCAAATTTAAAACTTTAAGTGATTTTTTTGTTTGGTTTGTTTCTTATTTGATTTGTTTATCATTTTTTGGAGGCAAGTCTCACATTGTAACTCTGGACTGGAAACTGATTTGTAGGCCAGGCTAGCCTCATAGTTCGGTTCATTCTAGGCCTGATCTCTACCTCTCTGAACCCCAAGTGCAGTGAAATTACAGAGGATACACCCACAATTCGAGCCTAGTATATCATCTTGAAAGTTTCATTCGCTCAAGTTTAACCATTTGGGGTCTGAAATTGTCACATGAGCTTTTAATATAAAAATTATGCTATGATATTGATGATAGATCATAACATTTTTGTTAAGTGAACGATATTTATATGAGCAATGAAAATCTGATCCTTTGGAGTTCGCTGATTTGTTCTCCAATGTTTTTTGACATGGTGCCCAACAGAAGGAAAAATAGGAAGTTTAATCATAGCCAAGATTATATCATATTGCCATCATATATCATATAGATGCAAGTAAAACACNGTCTTTTCGTAGACAGTGTCTCCCTTGAATAGAGCAGCCTTCTTTCCTGGTACTCTCAGCCCACTTACTGCCTCCTGACTCCTCTACCACCTGAGCAACTCCTGTTTCCCCAACCACATATCCCTAGACTTAGGTGCAGGCCCACTTTTGCTCTTGGCATCCCAGATATCTGGACTACCCTCTTAGTCCAGAACCAGGGCCACTGCACCTGATCTCTTTCCCTGGGACATTTCCCTGGCAGTCTCTATCCCCCTCTTTCCTCTGGAGTTCTGGAACCAGCCTTTATCTTGGGCACTCGTGCCTTGAGAGTTTCTTGAGACAGAGCTTCTCTCCCTGGAAAAGGCTGATCGACCTTCCACTGCATGCCTTGAGCTTCCCTATCCAGCCTGAGCAACTCCAAGCATTCCCTGACTACTAGCACCTTGTTCTCAGATTAGAGCACATTCTTGCTTTTTCTCTTAGCTCCCCAGGTCTCTGGATTACCATCTAGCTCCCTGAGGGAGTGAGCTCTCCAAATCGTGACATTCCCATCCCCCCACTTTGGGACCATTTTCAGACCCTCCCACTGCTACAGGGCTAAATTTCTCAGCCCTTTGCTATGGCCCAGACCGTATGCAGAATTACCTAGGAATATGAAACTCAGCCTCTACCTTGGAAGTCCCAAATTGGGCTGTGCCTGCTGCTAGATAGGGGCCAGCCTTAACATTTTCCTTGAACCTTGAGCACTATCAATGTGTAGGCTACTAAGGTACCTACTAAGCGGAGCTTGGAAAGAGATCCATCTGGTCCGCTCCAATAGTCAGAAAGAGAGACATTCTGAAGCTTAGACCAGATAGAGCATTTCATACCCAATAAGAAAACAAGCAGGCCACATATACAAGACAAATCAGTACCTGAACTCAACAATGGAAGGCTTGAGTTTCATTCCACTAAGGGGAGGGGATAACTAACAACACAATTAAAGAATAGTACATGGACCAACACAAAGCAAAAAAAATATGAAAGACTCCAAAATTATATGATTTCCGAACAAACAACGCATTCATTTTTAATCTTAGTGCTTAGAAACTTTTGTGCTAGGATGCAATAAGACAATAAAGGACATAAAGGAAATGAAGTTGAAAGTAACATAAAAAAAAAAACAATTTTAGAAATAAAAAAATTCCACCAGAATTCCTATAATATTTAACCCTTTCATAAGGGAAGGTTATTAAAAATTCAAGCTATCAGAAAACGTAAAGCCTTTTCTAATATACCAAGTAGTAAAGCAATTGGAGAAAGGTCATGGAAATCTCCCATTCACAAGACCTCAAAAGAAAGAAAATGTGAATAAATACTTTAAAAAAAAGAGAGGGAAGAAGTTATAAAGAAATTTTGGGGATAAAAGAAAGAAGGGGCACTAAGCAGAGAGTTCGGAGCCAAAGGAGACTGGTTATAGGAGAACTGAAAATGAGGCACTTTAAACTGGGGGAAGGCATGGCAAGAAGGTAGTGGTTTTGGTTGTTGTGTGTGTTGTGTGTGAGAGAGAGAAAGAGAGAGAGAGAGAAGAGAGAGACGACGAGAGAGGAGAATATAACAGCCATTGTGAAGATCAGAACACTCAACTTTGAGGAAGAACTACCAGCATTTAATGCAGAAATTACAAGTTCCACCGACCATCTAAGTCTTGCAACCAAAGACAAAGGCAATGCTCCTGCAAGAAGACCTGCCTCTTTCCTTCTGAAATGGAAATGTTTCCTTAGAGAAAACTATGGTTCTCAAATTAATTTTAGTTCCAGGATTTTTAATACATAAATAAGATAAAACCAATCATCTTGAGTCTATGTAGTGCGACACATTAGCTGAAGTGAAGAAACTTTGAAAATGATTGAGAGAAGCCAGTGTTGACAATCTCAACAATCCCATGGAGGTCGCTTCAGAATAGCATAACCAGGAAGTTTTTTAACGTGTCTTGTTGCTTTTTCCACCCAAATTTAAAACTTAAGTGATTTTTTTGCTTGTTTGTTTCTTATTCTCTTCATTTGTTTCATTTTTTGGAGGCAATCTCACGATGTAATCTGCGACTGGAAACTGATTTGTAGGCCAGGCTAGCCTCCATGGTTCGGTTCATTCTATGGCCTGATCTCTCACTCCGAACCCCAAGGTGCATAGAAATTCAAGGGTACCACCCACAACTTCAGCCTAGTAATATCATCTTGAAAGGTTTATTGCTTCAATTTAACCAGTCATTGGTGGTCTGGAAATGTCACATGAGCGTTTTAATATAAAAATATATGTATTTGGATGATATATAACCAAACATTTTTGTTAAGTGAAAGATAGTTATATGAGCAATAAAAATCCTGATTTGGAGTTCGCTGAGTTTGTTTCCAATGTTTTTTGACATGCTGCCAAAAGAAATAGAAGTTATAATGATGAGCTCTCCAGCTGTCTTCTTATGCATATTGTGAGCTACGCCTTTTCAATAGTAATATTCCTCTATAACTCTTCCTGCAGTATTAAGAAGAAAGGCAATCAATAATACCACCTTTCGGCGCACTGACTACCATTAATTTTACACAAGTAGGTAAAATAGAATCAATAGTCAGATCCTTTCTGACAATTGCGTTGCAAGAATCATGGAACTGGTTCTCTTGTTGCACTCCTAGGCATTCAAGGTCAAGAGTTCAGTCTGGTGATGACATATATATACCTTTATATAAAATATAATCTGTATCTATTTAGACAGCAGTACTAATTAAATCACAAGATTGATCCCATCTAGTTAAGCATTGAGCACTATACACAATGGAAATCCTCTCAACAGTTATCTGGTTTTGTTTGTGTTGAGTGTAGAGATGAGCGCTGCCTCTACTAGTAACCATGGCCTGGATGTTATCGCAAGTGTACTATGGTGGCTCTGATGGAGTTGGAGGACAGGAATGGGTTCCTTTGTCAGATCCACCGAGGAGCCGTGGGTAAGCCTAGAGTATTCGGGAGTTGTGGGATACTATGTAATAGGAAGGTGACCAGCCCACCCTATATGTGCAGTGTGGTTTACCCATCTGATGGGAGAGTATTGATTCTCATTGTTGAGTATATGAGGTGGGGAGGTGTAAGGCATCAGGAGAGATAGTGCCAGATCAGCATCCATGTACACGAATGTCGAGTCGCACGTGCTTCCGTCACATAAGAACCCAGCAGGCGCGTACAGCATCCTAGGCTAGGGTGTCTTGCTTCAGCTCTCTCTTGCATTAGCCGCGCCACTGAGTGGTCCAGCTTAACCATTCGCTTCATTTCACTAGCGTAAACAGGTGACCCTGTGGAGATTTAATAAGATAGTAACCTCTCAGTATATTTCGACTTGGTAAACCTAACTGACCCTCCTTGTCGCAAGCCGAGATGGGGCTTTGGTCAGGTTGTTACCACAGGCAAATGAAAGGTTCAGAGCTACACCACAAATTTTTGTGACAGCCATGTGACCCACGACTGTTCGACTTTCCAGCAGTCCCTTAGCGAGGACTAGTGTAGTCCTCGTACTATTGAGTACCTGTCATTGATATTAGGACAAGACAACTGAGAATGATCTACTTGTTATCTATGAAGATGTTCGTGAGAAAGTATCCTGTAGGTATGAAGGGTCAGCACCTTTTATGGAATGGGGAGAGATATAAGAGTCCACACAGAGGGATGCGCTCTTATGAGCATTAGGGTGAGAGTGAATTTTACACATAGGGCTTAGATAAGCGGATTAGATCTGAGACTTTACTGAAATAGCTGAGAGCTAAGTTGGTACAGATGGAGATGAACACAGGAAGCGAGATTACTTGAGCCGTTGTTGAATTGACTATGCGACACGAATGAGAGACCACAACCAAAGACTACGGACACCAAAAGTGATGCAGAGGCATTTTGGCAAAACCAATTTGGCTAGTACTATGTATGGTCAGAATATGCGTATATAAGAAGAGCTGATATATCGAAAATCACTATCAATGCAGAGGATAGGCTTCTTTGTGTCAAAGAAGCTTAGTCAAGCAATGTAATAAAAACATTATCGGACCTAGACAGAAGCTGAATACGTATGCACAGCATGATTCAGAAACAATGAACAAATATGAACACAAAGGCCAGGTTCTTCAGCTATGAGGAAGCTATTGACATTCCCAGTAAGCAGGAGCCAAGCTAAAAGGTGATGCTGCCTATCATGGATAAGCCAAAGCCCAGGGTTCAAAATGCCCAATACCAGTGAATTCCTTACTTTGGCCTCTTGTAATAACACAGAGACGAATGCCAAAAGAACCCTGGCCAGACGACATGATCAACTCATTGTGTAGACGTGTGACTATCTACCTTCCCATACGTTAAGCACACAGATGACAAGAAAAGATGATATGACTCACGAGACTTATTGGCGTGAATGGTCCCTCTCATGTAGAATTACCAGCATAGGAGAGAGCAGTTAATTTACCATTACTGCTGTGACTCCTATTAGAGGATTTACCATGAAGGGAGGAGTTTGCCCGTTACTACGCTACCAGCGAATGCATTAGGATCATCTTATAAGAGAGGCCAGATCAGACCACGAGCCGTCTTCACTATTGAAACGGTGACCTATGTGTGACTAGTCCATGTCCATAACGTTGGCGCGTTGAAGTACTCGCCTGCCTGACAACTACATCACACCTACTCAGTAAATCCCAATGAACTCATAGAAGGATTTATGGAATTGAATAACTATTGTATGCTGTTGTCTGAGCAGATAAGAGAGCACTGGAGAGAATAGAAAGAACCCAAAGAATCAAAAGTTTATGATGAAATGAAGTTGCTAGTGCTCCCTAGCTTCGCAGATGAATTACAAAATAGGAAGAATCACACGCAAAATGTCATAATTAGAAGACAATAGACCAGGATACTCTATTGGGGGAAACAAGAACGCAAGTGGAGGCCGTGAGACACAATTGGGTAGGTCGCGCGAGAGAGGGAGCCAGGAGGCCGGAGCGACTGGAGTGTTAAGATAAGTCTCCTGAAGTGTTCCTGTGGATTGCAAGATATACAGAGTAAAGCGGAGCTTCACAAGCCCTATGGAGGCTGCCCAAACAAGATCACTAACTACAACAAGGCGGAGATCGCCAGAATGTATTCCAATCATCTTGATGCCACTTTGCTAGAAACATGTTGTTATTGCTATGTAACATTTGTATGGCCGTGGTACTTGTCAATTTCTCTGCGTGTTATGACAAGTAGCATAAAGACAGTCTAAATAGAACTAGTTATGTGTGAAAATCTTTTTGCTGGGAAGCATCACTACTCATCACGCAAAGGTTTCGACAAGCCACTTTTCCAGCCGGCACAATCTGGGTTTGGGCTTTCAGGTGTCTCATTCATCTACACAGAGTGGTAGAGGACAACCCCTACACAGACCCCAACCAATTTCCCTTTTTCCCCAGTGTCATACAACTCTCCAGTCTGGGCTCCTGTCCCGGTGTACAGGAATAGAGTAAAGACTCCTACGGTGCGATGTTAATTTAAACATGATAGGAGAAGATACAATTTTTTAAGGCGTGCTCTTTATGCTAGCTCCGAGACTTGATCTCTGCTTGCATTTTGTCCTCTTTGAAACACGTCTGAATTTAGCATCAAAGTAAGAGTGAACGTGGCGACTTTATACAAGTATAGTGTATAACGTTGCAAAGGCGTATAGGCTCCGAGTTTGAGTCGTTATACCAAAAAAGGCAATCATTGCATTGACTTGTTTGCGTACATTGTAGCAACTTTGCTAACAACCACAACCTGAGTAACCTAAATAGTTCGACAAGTGCGACTGAATTTCAGAGCATGCTATGGAGCAATAGAACTATGCTGTCATTGTCTGGTGTTTAGTGGCAACACAACCATTTTAGGCTCCAAGGCAATGACTACAGGACGAGGGGGCAGTAGTGATGACTATGTGGTCTCCTATGCTTGCAATTTGCAAAGCGGACTTCTGACAATGAATTCAGACAAGCTTTCAACATTAGCTTGTGAATGAGTCTATGGGTCTTTAACGCATTCGGAGTCATAGGGGCATTCACATTTCGCACAGTTATGGGACGAAAACTTTGGAAGAATATTCGCATAAAACAGAGGAAAAATAATACACTGGACACTCAACACCAGAGACAATACAGTTAGGGAAAACAAGTATAAGTGCGTCCAAGATAATTAGGCGAACGAGAGTCGTCCCATGACTAGGAACACACGCATAGATAGCAAGTGATAAAGCCAACTAGTATGTGGAGAGGAGAGTAAGAACAGCAAGCGAATGAGAGAAACTATCAGTCATTATGCGCTTAGACATCTACTCCCTCTCAATTGTGGATTACATACGCAATAGTGATGAAAAGTTGGTTACATATGATATTGTATATACTGCAGCCTACCTTTATTAACAATGGTAACATGGTTCTAGTTACTTTGATGACTACAAAAGCTATCAAAAACAAAGAACAATTTACAGTCTTTGTAATGAGGCGCTCAATTGCCCTTCATTCGCCTAGCATGCCTTTATGATCATAATAATCTCTTTAACAATATATCCCATCCCGCATGTATGCCTTTAAAACATTAGAATATCATCGATATACTAGGAAAGAAGATTAAATAGACTACAGAGTCTCAGAGAAGAGAGGAAAGATTTCCTGTAAAAAGTTATACAGAGCAGTTTCACCATCACCAGAAGCCAAAAAGTATATCTCAAAATTTGAGGACAAGTATAATTTATCCTACAGTGTGAGTTGAGAATTTCTTACCCATCAGTTAACTCTCTCCTGTAATATAACTTTTTACAAAAGGATATGAATCTCCCCTAAAGCCTCTGGTACCTCACTTCAAGCAGGTTAAGTGGACCGCACAACCATCATTGATAAACCTTCACATTTGACAACAAGTTTGACTCCACCACTCCTGCGCTTAGTATATATCTGACAATTAGAAAGAGTGATTATATGATATTTCATTCGAACCAGTCTCTGAGATCTTCTCATGTTTTCTTTCCATTATATATGCGCTGTCTTCCTCTCATCGCAGCCATTGAATATTAGATCACACTTTTAGCTATTATGCGTGTTCTTCGCTTTCAGAGTACAGCTCATAATCCTGTCTATCCTATAACAGAATCCTATGTATTATTACCACAATGAAGTCCAATTACATATTGTGTCCGCGCTCGCACCAGTTATTACTGCACTAAAGAATAATATATTTAGCAATTATGTGTTTCACCTGTATAATAGCAGTTACTCAATGCTATGGGAAACTAAAGAGCACTGTCTTTAGAAGCGTTATTTTAACATGGGGAATATATGAAGATTCTTGAAAGAGTTGATACTATCGATACCTATCTTATCTCATTAGCGAGTTGGTATATATCTGTTAAAAAATCATGTATTAAAGAGATTAACTGATGACGCCACATATTCGTAAGTTATACAATGGTATCAAAGCTAATAATATTTGCGAGTATGCTTAACCCAGTCATTGATTAAAACGCGAGCCACGCAAACATTATGTGAAAGCTAGTTTCACACTTATCTATTATCGCAGTCAATGATTGTGAATTTCATTCACCATGTGTTTATAGCATTCAACAGCAAACTTTAGAGATTAATAATAGAATACAATTCCTTTGATGCTACTGATATACAAAAACCGACTAGATGACTTCTATCAAAACTTGGTATTCCTCTATACTGACTGTTCTGCTTCCGAATAAGATGCATATGCCTGGGTCTTCTGGACTCTAATAAGTGTTCTAAATCGACTTTCCTTGACTTCTATTGTAAAAAAGTGCTTCGAGACTGCCCCTCAAAGGATTCATGGGAAATTTGTGAGAGATGGCTCAAAATAAGTTGGTTCCCGTCACGACGCCTACACGTAAATAGTTACTCACCCGAAATATAGAACACAACTTCGAGGTTGAATGAAAGAATAAGAAATATAAGCGATGCAACACTTTAGAGTCTAGTACATCATGAACTTGTTTATTTATGATTTGATTAATAAGACCGTCGTTTATAGTGTCGAGAGTACATCGGTGGACAGCGAATAGTAGACCAGACAGTAATTTGGGCTGTCGAAGAATTTAGGGTTTTCAGCGAGTAACACGATCAAGACAAATCATTGTCCATTTTAATATGCGCACATGATACATGCAAAGTGCTTTTACTTTCTCATTAGCTGCTTATCGTTTTATAACTACACAGGTCTGATCATAAGTTTTAGAAAAATAACCAATGCATTTGTCTATAAAGTCATCACATCTAACATTTCAGCAGAGTTTATCTCTTTCGTCGCTAAGAAATACCTTTAAGTCTATAGGTCTGATTGAGAAGCTGGTATCATAAGCACTAGTTAAAAATTACATTTTCATCCATGCTTCTTCACTTTAGAAGAAGAGAACTTGGCTTTTTTACGTACGTTCCCACACAGTAATGTACCCTGATGACTCTGAAACTGCTCAATTATTAATAGGTAAACACGTAAGACTCACTCTAGTACCACTAGGTAGTCTAATATGCCCTCTTATCTACTTTCTAGTCATATGCATATACATACTTATACATACATATGTACAGGCAAAATACAGTATTATAACACCAATGAAAATGTCAAATATAAATATTAATAAAATTCTTTACAAGGACAAACCGAAATACTACACCAATTCCTCACTCGGTAATGGCTATTGTCTTCTTATGAGGTTTGTGAAAGTGCCTAAATTCTTAATCCTTGTAATGTTCATCTCGCGTATATTTAGTCAGTTTTGCATTTATCGAGGAAAAAAAAAAACATCAGCCACCGTGTGCATAATATACTTAAATTAGTAATTCTCAATGGTAAGAAATCTGCCATATCTTCTCGTTTCTTTTATTATTCCAGTGTTACAAGATCGGCAATATTAAATATAAAAGTGTATGAGTGCAGTATTACTCACTAGCATGTTTTATAATGGCGGCTAATCTTTACTCAGCGGAAAAATCATACGTAATCTTTCTCCATTATTTCTCTAGTTTGACATCACTACATCCTCTATAGACAGAATATAAATGCAATGCTACTTACCAATTGAGTGATTACAAAAATGATAGCTCTTACCATATCTCTTGATTATTGTGTAGAATTTATTCAATAACACACAAGTATGCGACGGAACTTACATAAATAGCTGAGTAGTCAAGATTGTCTCTGAGATGTCTCTACGTAGTGGGCAGAATTGGGGTGATCCCTCATAGTACACAGGCGTTACAGACGCTCTTGTTTCGCTCTGAGATACAGCGCTGCTTCTCGAATAAGAGAACCTCAACTCAATATACATAATTCCCCACTTCTTGATTACACTATTGGTCTCTCGTCACTAACAGCCTAGAAACATATGAGTAAATAGACACAGGCCACACTCTGTTTAACACCTATCTTTTGAAGATGAATGATATCGACAGACCTAAATGAGGTCGTATGGTTCTGTGACTGCGACAGTAGCCGGTCAGAAGTGAACGGTGGATTTTTCAGCTATAAGACAGCGCAGATATGGTCAGGGCGCTGTGCCTGTATGTAGTAATCGCTCCCAAACTAACAGACCTCAGTCCATACATGAAAATAGAAATACCAATATTATATATAAATATATAATATATATATATATATGCCTGGATTACTGAAGAGTTATAAACATAAAAATAACAAATGTGAAAAATAATGGAAACTGCAAATTAAAAAAAAAAAAACACAAAACTATCAACTGTGACTGAGCAGGTACATGTTCCTGGATTTACAGTCAGGACCTGGCTCCACCCTGCTGTCTTCATCCTACCCTACCAGCAGGACTCCCTGTGCTGAGACACTAAAATATCATCACTTCTAGAAATGAAGTAATGGCTATTGAACTGAAGATCACTGCATTGTGGAGTTACTGAATCTCGAGCATGAGAAGTGTGTCAAAGATTCAGGCAGCCAGCCAACAGTGTAGAAAATCACTTTGAAATTCAACACCAAAAAAACAGACTTTCTTCAAGCTTTAGTGTAGGCGTATCGAGTCGAAACCAATTCCAGTTAAAATGTATTTGCATTGATTAATTCTATTCACCCTGAGCTTGATGCCGATGTAGAGGTCTTCATCTCTATTTATGCTAAATGACGTGTATGAAGGCTGTATACAGCCAGAATAAAGAAATCAAACTATCTTTATTGTGCGTTACAAGCAGCAAGGCACTTACTCTTCCATATGATAAGCAATATATCACACATTGCGCAAGCCGTCCTTCACCCTACGCGTACTCAATTTTCAGTACGGCCTGAGTATATGATACCCTGTGAACCTTTATCAGCCCCACATGGTCAACCACTTCATCGACACTCACTTCCCGAGCGTGTGCGATTTATATGCATCCTCAGGTATGATATGCCGCGAGTGTTCTCCCCCATGTGACCTATTAGTCGAAAAGCCTTTCAGAAGTCTAAAGCACCACAAAACCATATGTTGTGCAAATATATGTGGTTGGTCCTATGATCTTCGTATCTAAATATGTACTTCCAAGACCAATGTAGTTGACAAGATTAAGTCATATCTAAGCAAGCCATAGAGTAAAAGTTTTAATTCAAAATATGTATAAGAAACTCCACTGACATCTCAATTTGTGGGTATTGATAATTAGAACTATTGTATGCCAGCAAAGGATAGAATATCTATAGATACTCAAAGTTCAAGATACCAAACAATCTCTCCAAGCATCCTATAAACTGTGTTTGCAAAACTCAATTATTCTTCTAAGTTAGAGTGTGTGAGAGCACCACACGTCCCATGTCTCTTTTTTCTTTCTACTATCTCTAGGAAACTCAGATAGTATACCCATTGCCTAAATTTAGCTATCTACGACGCCTATCTTCTAGCCTACATTACTGTGTCTTGCTTGCTTATGAAGCTTTACCTTGGAACTTAGAAGTATCATAACATCTAAGTTAGGAACTTGTGATTGTAGTTAGGTACGCTAAGACCTCAATGAACAGCGTTACTACTTAGCTGAACATGATTCTAGTCAATTTCAATAATGTCTTTCTCAATTTTCTCCCTTAGATAGAGCAATCATTGATTCCAAACCAGCGACGGAGTTGTTTTATATAGCTCAGCATAGCAATTGCAGGCTTTTATCAGAGTCTCTTGAGCTAAAGAGATGAGTGAATTATTTGTTTGATTAATTATTTGAGCCTCATTGCCGTCTGTCTCCAGTGTGTGACACCTGAGATTGTTGCTTTTTACCTAACAGACCAGTACAAACTTCTAGCAAATCCTCCATCGTATGTATGCGTCCCATCATACTAGAGCTCCGCCATAGCTCCTGGCACGCTTCTCTCTCCCTTTCCTATACCCTTCGCAGCTCCCCTAATCCACATGGCGGAAACTCGCAGTCGCGCGAGTCAGAATACTTATGTAGCTGCGTTTAATACGCTAAGCCCCTTACAAATCCAGGGTCTTGGTGGTCTCTCATGCATACGCATAAATCTTCGACTCTCTTACGCGTTTCCATAGTAGAATTATGTATTTTCCTCAATTCTGTGTGTGTGTATCGCCCACATATCAATACAATGCCTGGTATGAATTTTGAGTACGTGTACATGAGCGTCTTCTATCCACTCTTCATCTTGCTTCAAGAAAAGCGCGAATCTAGCAGAAGTGCGAGGTTGTTAGCCACAAATATACACTCGATCGCGAAACAATCAAGCTACGATGCAGCTCGAGTTTCACCTATCCGTCCAAGCATAATAATTAGCTAGCTCTTTGACATTACCTACCATATGGTCCACGAGCATTTGCCTCCAATGTCTAAAGTTTCTATTGTCTTAAGACACTCGTACAGTTAATAATGCAGCAAGAGCTCGACACTAGCGTGAATTTGAGTCCATCCCACCATGGGCTAAATGTTGCTCCTGACCAACAGCGTAAGATTGGTGTAGTTACGAGATAAGGTCTCAGAGAGATATACAAGGTGGCTGCTGGGACTTCGAGTCAATCAGGAGTGATTCGTCGAGTATGAGATAAGAGATAGCGACCTAGAAACCATATGACCTAATACTATGAACACAAAGAGAGAGTACAGCCTCCGTCGCTTCTGTGGAATAATGTGAGGTGGGAACACATCACATATGTCTTGTATCTTTACCCATGGTGGCTAATCAATGAGGCATTAGATGATATCTATTACAATTTAAACATTTATTCCTTGCCACTGTCTAGCACAATGGGAGACAAGGATCCTGTTATGAACTCTCAACTATTCACTGATCATCAACAAAACCGGACACTTCGCATAACTGAAAGGAATGGTTGAGCATCGGATATGACTGTTTATCCACGTAGAACGACAGAACAGGTAGACCCACTGCATGATAGGATATCGATCATCAAGTACCTGGAGGCCACATGCAGAGATAATAGTGGAGTAAGAGACATAACTCGTAATCAACAAGCATGCATGTGTGCACAGAGGATATAAGGTCGTAAGGAGAGTGTCTACAACGAGTTGCTATGAGGCAAATTTGAATCTTATCTTTGTGACTATGTGCTAGTAGGACATCCTAGGATTCTATATCGCATAGATCCATAACAAAGTTATCCACAAACCAAACATTCATGCAGACCAATGGCGGATGGAATAATAACAGCCTATAGGTCCTTAAGATAAATAAAACTTCCGACAATTTGAGTGGGGCAATACCGCACGGTGATGATATTTAATATACAGTTACTTATCCAGTAATACTAGTGCAGTGGTGAAAATATGCAACTGTAGTGTCAAAGGACGCCTAATTCTCTCTCTTAGCAAGTCAGGCCAGTCTTTAGAATGCTATCGTATTCTCAGGTGGACGATGCCATTACAGTAAGCAGGTCGTAAACTATAGCCTTCAGTGGGTGATTCGATCCAACTCCTGTGCACAATGTATACGTCGGCAGCTAGCGAAATGTCCAATCCATCCAGATTCTTAACAGTAAAAGCAAATTATACAAAAAATAGATTAGTTGTTTAATACACATAAATATCTATCTGAGCAATAATTTATAAACCTTAGCAGAATACATAGAAAGTGTACATGATAGTGTTAACAATAAATGTAAAAAACAAAATCTATGTGCTTTCCTACAATTGTAGGATAAATTTACTAAAAATATCCTGAGTATATCTAACGTTGAGTACTACCCCATTACACCTATAGTCTGAATACATAAGCACAGGTACAAATAGAGGATTATAGGAGTTCCATAGCTATATCTCATCATATATGACCACACAATCTTTAGGCTTCAGCTATTGGAAAAACACGCTTTACCAATAGCAATATCCGAAGTAGATGCAGCATCTAGTAGTGTGTATATGTGGGAAGCTACAAATTGAGGTACATTAGTAAATGGTATGCCTCATATGATCTGATTGGGCATATCCTACTTAAAGATTAACGCACATAGATAACAACACGAACTATAAAGTACATCGATGAAATAGTCTTTATTAGTTGAGTCTTTTTCCAAGCATATCTGCCGTAAAAATATCAATACCTATAGCCACCATAACCCCGGCGAATTTCCTACCAGCTCGCGACCATCTATCCTCCAGCACATTCATCTTCCTACAGCATTCACTGTCATTAGTCACTATTCTTTCTTTTTAAAATTTGCTCAGACGCCAGTCCAATCTTTGGCCTTCCTGATATTTCAATTTGTGGGTTCGCGGTACCGTGTGATAAGCAGAGTGTATAACAGTGCGAAGCCTGCCGGTCTAGCTGGCCGCTTGAAAAAGAAGAGAATCGTCCTCACTCTCCCACATTAATCTCTAGCATGGAACAATGCGCTAGCCCCTGGCCAGCAACTATGAAAGGCTACAATAAGAAGTTAATAGCATGAAGCCTAAAAGAAGATCTTTGCTGGTACCTACCAGTGCTGAAACCCTAATCTCAGACTTAGTTTTCAGAACTGTAGAAAGTAAATTTCCCTTGTTACTAAGGCACCTCATGCATGGTACTTTCATGAGCAGTCCAAACCAAGACACTTAGAATGACTAAACATTTTTTTATTTTTAAATTTTTTAATTTTTATTATTTTTTATAATTATTTATTCTATGATTTATACATATTAATTACTTTCTGCATGTAGGTTTTGTGCACCCATTGTTCGATGCAATGCCCCGAGGAGAAGAGGGTCTCAGAATCCCCTCGAACTGGAGTCTGCCTGAATTGGAGTTACAGACGGTTCTCAATCGCCATTGTGGGGGCTGGGGAATCGAACCTGGGTCCTCTGCAAGACCAAGTCGGCCCACTCTTAAACTCTAGACTATCTCTCCAGCCCCATTTTATTTTTTTATGTGTATGAGTACCGTCTGCATTGCAAGTTTGTGCACCCATGTCTTGCAAGTGCCAGTGGAGGTCAGAAGAGGCAGCAGATCTCCGCTGGGAAACTGAGTTAAAGACAGATTCTTAGCCACCATGTGGCATGTGGGTGCTGGCAATCAAACCCAGGTAACCTCTGTAAGAGTAGCCAGTGCTCTTAACCACTGAGGCCATCTCCAGCCCATTCTTTTTTAAAATTTTACTCATTATTTAAAATGTTTATTATTAAATATATATATATAAAAAAAAAAAAAAAAGAAAATTATGCCAATGCCCCATGGTGCAAAGCAGCTTTTAGCTGGACGGTGGGACCCATGAGCTGTGGGTTTGGCACAACTGCTCGCCAAATTGGTTTTACATGAAGGATGCTTACTCACAAATTATCACTTATTGTTCAAAAAATGAAAACAAACGAAAAAAAACAGAAAAGATGACAGAAAAGTTACGGCCAGAATACATGATCTAGGGATGAGGTAGGGGTGGTGGGGAGGAACGGGGATAATATGCCGAACGGGAATTGGAAAAATATGTATTAAATACACAAAGCCACCAATAAAAATTAAAAAATAAAAAATAAATTAAAAAAATAAACAAAAAACTACCCGCATTAAAACTTCTGAAAATATATACATGGTCCAGATAGAACGCTATGCTATTCACTAAGATATAAAATTCTATCATTTTCAATAGTGTGACCAGAAGTGAATGTTGCATTAAATAAAATAAATTGGGCACAGTGTTGGCAGTGTTGAATAGGACTGCCTCCAGCAGACAGCCATGGACAGACACTACCTTCCCAAACTTGGTTGCACCTGCATGCCTGGGATTGTCATAGCCAAACTTGTTGGCTGTCCAACTCCACAAGGAAGGAGAAACCCAACCAACCAGTCAGCCCTGTTGCATGAAGGAAGGGCTAAGGTTATATAAGGCTGAAGAGACCTAGGGAAGACTCGCTTGCCATCCAAGCATGGACGGGGAAGCCACCGTCCATGCTTGGATGAAGACTTTCCAGTGTGGCCTTCTCAGGGCAGCCACCCACAACTCCTGTAAGTAAAACCTCACCTACTGCTCTGTAAGTGTTAGCTCATTGTTTCTCATACTTCAGCATGGTTAAATTGTTTTCTCTATTTGCTGTGGGCCAGGAAGGAGGGCAGATATTTGTTTACCATCCCTCTAGAAGGAATTTTAGTGACACACAGAAAGATAATTACCACATATTTCCCAGGTGTGAAATCTAACCAAGAGAATCTTAAAGACTTTAACAGTAGAATGTTTATTTTCAGAGGAGGGGAAAGCTAGAGAAAATAATGGAGAAAGATTAGTTAAGTGCACATGCTTAAGTACAGTGAATAGAGATAATAATTCTGTATTAATACTATTAATAACAAGGCGAGATGCACCATTACCTATTATAATGCTTCTTGCATTTACTTAATTTTGAAAAATGAAAAAGAGATCTTATGCGACGTTTTCACTTATAAAAAAATGAATTCAACTGAGGAGAAACAAGATATAGGATTAGTGACTGATTTTAATTACTAATTACTTATTATATATAAATTAGTTAAACTTATATAGTAGTAAATACATTCTGACACGTTTGCCATAACAAATCATAATACAACATCTGTGCTTAGAAAGCTATACTTAACATTTAGAAACGAAAATATTTTTGAAACTAGCATCATGAAACATAGCATGCAAAATACAGCGTCAGAGTGACCTAACACATGTACTCAATTGAAAGTTAAGAGGATCGAAAACAAACACACCATTCATGTGATATCCATATACCATTATCATAAGGCAAACCAAATCAAACAAGACCTAGTGTAACTTTCTCCGAGTCTCTGCTAATTATGACTTTCATAAAAATTATGTTTCATCCTCCCAGTGACACTTATATTATAGTCTTAACCACTTTTAAGAGTAGATGTACAGGACATGTAACCACTTGCCTCTAACCAGGAACTAGCAGTCTATTTAGTGTAGAGTATGCCATTATAAACAAATCTAGTGAAAAACAGGGTACCCAGAAAAAATACCTATAATATACAATGATCATCCCATCAAAAGAAATTGTCCTACTTTGTAAATTTCTCAAAAACTCAATTCATTGCTATAAGAATGTTATATCTGTAGCAAAACTTGCACACAGTTCTGTGCCCTCGTGTATAATAATTAATGTGGCCTAATATGATTTCTTCGACATATCCCTTTAAACAACGTGAGCACATATTTTAAAAACTAAGATTATTCACACAATTAACTCAAATCCTGAGATCTGTATGTTATATTAAAATTCTTCAGCATCCAAGGATGTGCGACTTATTATTTCCCCAAATTATAAAAGACAAAAAAAAAAAAAAAAAAAAAAAAAAAAAAAGAAGGCTGCTCTGGGGAATCCAAAGTAGGGTGGGTTCCAGGAGAACAAGGACTGAAGGATGGTGTCAGGAGTCCACAGGCAAAATAAGGGTGGAAGCTGCCTAAGACGGGTCTAATCAACCAGACTGGAAAGTTGAGCTGGTGTGAGTGCAGGAGCTCAAGACAAAATGTGTGGTTATGGACCAGGAGGTGTTTTGAGATCTGTTTGTGAGAGGAAAAGCTGGCCTGTGCCCAATGCTAGAAGGGAAACAGGGTGTGGGGAGGCAGGGAAATTGTTCTTTGAGTATTTTATGCACTGTATTTTGATCATTTTCAAACCCTACCCCCATCTCCTCTGAAATCTACTCTCACATCTCCCCACTTCATGTCCCCCTTTTGAAAAGTGTTGCATGGCAACAGTTAATGGTCAATGTTAGATATTACAAATCAATAGGACATTTAGATAATATTTATTTCAAATCTTAAATGTCCATGATATTAAAAGCAGTTCTAGAATTTTCTAGTGTCTCCATGATGAACTAGAAGATGCTCAGGAAAAATGTGTCCCTATGCTTGAAAATATTCATACAAAAGAACTTGTATGGGTATTCAGTGTCTTTCAACATGCTCTTGTGTCTAAGGTTTAGTCTCCCCTTGGTAGATATAATCACTGAGAAGTGATTGGATCATACAGGCTGGGATCCGGTCAGTGGATTAATCTACTAATAGATGAAGAATGTGGCTGTATTATTGAGAAATGATGGAAACTTTAAGAACTGATGCTTAGTTGGAAGAAGTGAGTTATAGGGGCATGGCCTGGTGTTGGGACGAGGTCAGAAAGAGTTAATTAGAAGGAAGGAGTTAACTGGAAAATTTAGTTGAAGCAAGCCTGGTTCCCATGACTACCTTAACAGCAAAAATACAGTCCAGCCCTGAGTTCCTAGTTCCCAGAGCTCTCTGAGGTCAGGATGAACTTTCCCAGCCCTGAAGGGGTGCTTCCCACTCCCTAAGGAGTGCATCCATTCTCCAAGGGCTAAAAACAACCAATCAGCTTGCATCGTGTTTCTATAGCCTCCCAATTGCTCCCCCTGATTTGTGTTTTTTGCAGTTTTTTTTGTCCTTGAAAGCTCTCTGTAACAGTCAAGAAGCCACACCCTTCCCTGCATGAAGTGGGTTGCCTCTCTAGTGTGCCAACAATTGCCCCCCCACGCACTAGCTTTCTTGTTTTTATAATACTTTTATTGATGTTTTGTGTATTTCAGACATCATTTTTCAGTTCAATTTAGACATATTCCCCTTTCCCTTCCCCCTACCCCACCCCAGATCATGCATTCTGCCATACATTTCCTGTATCTTTCTCTCAGTCTTTTTCAAGTTTTTCTCTGCAAAGGTTTATTGTTTTGGGTAGAATTTAATTATATCAGTCTGTCCTTTGACCCAGTCCTTAT